>JADDOH010001778.1:0-144949 GCA_016648135.1 Agrypnia vestita | reverse complement strand
ATAATGGGCATAGTCTTCACTATAATGTTTATTATCAGAATATCATGTACCTATTATCCTGTTAGTGTCTCTAAAAAATAAAAAATAAAAAAATAAACATAAATAATGGTGATGGATACATTTAATTGAGCAATGAGTTTTTCTCGACATCTGCAAGAGATGAAATACTCGGGTTCGTGTAAAAGTGGCGACTGACATGAGCATTCGCTCGATGTGAATATTCGTATCGAGAACTTGTTCTTTGTGAGCAAATGCTCATGACACCTGAATATTCGTGACGAATATAAATATGCTCTACTGCGCTCCATCCCCAGCAGTTGTAGTCCAAATGGCGGACGTGGAGGTAGTGTGTGCCGCGTTCCTTTTAATCCATCATTGCTATTTAAAGAAGAAAAGAAAGCATATTTGGACAACAAATTTGTTCAAAATGAGAAATAAAGAGAAATACCAAACGCAGAAATATCACGACACAAAGTGCAACGAGTGGGAAACGCCGAACGCGAGCACTCTCGGGGATGCTATGATACTCACTACTACAATATAGCACTACATTATATTGAAGTGTGCACACTACAAACTACACACACTTCAAAGTTATTGAAAGTATATACTTCAAATAGTACACTTCATTTCAAAGCGAACACTACAAAGTATACACACTTCTTATCGAAAATACGAGTACATACTTCAAATAGTATATTGTTTATGTGAAGTTTTTAGGAAGTTTAAAAATTTTGGGACTGAACGAAGAAATCTTCTTGGCGACCTTTTTTAAAATATTGATATTGTACCATAATAGTACAATTACTTCATTAGTACTACAATTTTGTACTACAATTATTTCACTTCATGTATTTTTTACTACAAATGTAGTGTACACTTCGTAGTCTTCAAACTGGTGAACGTGCGTGTGTGTTAAAAACTACATTTTGAAATGTAGTTTTTCCCTTCGCTAACTGACTGTATGTTGTAACAATCGAAGGGATTCGCCAAAAAACCGATGCTCGGCTCGCTGTACTGACATGCCGAATATTCCACTTGTAACGTCCTCACATGGAGCAAATATTCATGTCAGTCGCCACATTAAGAGGCTGAGGAGAGCTTCACGTTTTGGTGGTCGTGTCACAGCCAATCAAGTGCTGTTTTATTAACACTGCTCTTTTCCACAGCTCAACGGCTCCACGCACAGATGCGAGGTGGCGGTCTCCCAGGGCGGGGTCGGCAGGAACCTCGCGCTGTGCCTGCTCGGCCTGGGGGCCCGGCCCGCGCTGGTCACCTCGGGGGTGCCGCAGGGACCGGGCCTGGCCCCCTCCTCCCTGGACGCGAGGGTCTCCCCCGGCTGCAGGAGCCCCGCCACCTACCTGGCCGTGCTGGACTCCAGAGGAGAGTGTAAAGTGGGTTTCGGAGACATGGCGGCGCACGCGCACATCACGCCGGATTGGGTAAGCCGATTCATTTAACTGCGTGATCTTACCTACTCCTTACTCCCAAGTTCAACCCTTTGGATTAAAAACGTTTTGTAATCTCTACGGTGAATTCACAGTATTTATGCATATTTAACTGTAGATGGTTACGGATATTTTATACGAACCGTATGTTTTTCCGAGAGACAATTCTCGACGTTTCGGGAAAATGAACTTTACCCGCAGAAGTATAGGGAGGACCATCCAACATCAGCCCTGGCAGTGGGATCCAAAACGTCGGCCAGAAAGGTCGTAATAACACGTCATAATACCTGAGAAGACACAAACCAGAATATAACCTTAACTCTTTATTTTGGAGCTGGCCTGGAGCTGGTAGAAGAGGAACGAAAGTAGATTGAATGCAGTGGAGATGAGGTTCCTTAGACGTATGTGTGGTAAATCCATGTATGATAGAGTAAAGAATGAAGATATTAGGAATGAATGTAAAGTTGATCGTAGCATAATACAGAGAATAAAAATAGGGTCGCTCAGGTGGTTTGGGCATTTTGAGCGAATGAATGAGGAAAGAATGGTAAGAAAGATATATGATGCAAGTGTTGACGGCGCCAGAAAGAGAGGGCGACCACGGAAGACGTGGCATGACCAGATTAACCAGATACTGGAAGATTATCCTGTTAGAAGTCTGAACAACCATCGAGCTTGCATGCGAAGATGTATGAATGTAGACGAAGCGAAAGTTGTATGTCAGGACAGAAGAGTATGGCGCTCTATCCTCTCTGCCTACCCCCTCGGGGAAACGGCGTGATGGTAAGTAAGTAAGTAAGTAAGTAACTTAAGTATTTATGCACTTCAACTCCAGTCTCTTCTTTCTAGGTATTCTACTATCTGCAGGATTGAATATCTGTATTTTCCACGGTATTTCTTGTCGTGTTTATGTAACTGGCTGATTGATAGTTCTGGTTTGCCGACAAGCGCTCAGATCAATGTGTGTATGCAGGCGACACTAATACCCAAATGCATTTTATAACATTGAAAAGCGAGAATGCAGTGGATGTGCGTGGCATTAATATTCTTCGCGCAATGGAAAACTTAACCACTTTGCCTATCTTCCGATACGAGAATTAAACCTCCGACTACTTAATCGTTGGGTAAGTGTCTCACATCTAGTCTGAAAAGAATATTTTATGCTCATTATGTAAATTATGTTCATAATTCATTTGCTACATTTTAGAGTAGACGCCTTAGTTGAGAAGTATTGGTTTTAATGCTTTGTATTAGGTAATATATTGCTTGACACCGGCGGCTTGTCTAGATTCGACTCCGGTGATGACAATTTCCAATAATATTGCTCAATACATTATATTTGTTCTATAGATGGGTTTTTACTTTGCTTGTATTTGATTCTCTTCTACAGTATACTTTGAAAATACATTTTTTTAATTTATCACACAACAACGGTGATTCTTGATAGTTTTCAATTATCCTATTCTTTATATTAGAAATTAATTGAACCGAAAATATATTATAATAACTTTGACATGTATTATAATACTAGCTGTAAGTCAAAAATGACTGAAAATTGTTTCGCGTCTATGCTAAGCCCTAGTATACATTTATAGTATATTTATATACCGAAGGCGGCCGCAGTAACATGCGTGAAGCGGCCGGTTCAGGTTTCCCGCAGTTCGAGCCCCATCTCCGGCCGAAATTACAGACGTTACACGAACACGGGGGCAAACTGACAGACAGACGGACGGACGGATGGACAGACAACGAAATTATTATGTTTGATGTTTAGATTTTGACTTGACTGGGCACGTCACCGTATCTTGCACGCACGTGCTTTCTGATATCTGCCAGAGATATTTATTTATTTATTTATTTCAATATACGGCACAGAAGTACCTTTTACATAATACTATATGATACAAGAAATCCAAAGAGAAGAACAGAAAAAAATTACAGAATTGACATAGTATAGATAGTTGTTTAAAGTTATAACAGTGATTTAGATAAAGGAGATGTGAAGTATATACAAGGTTAAACAAATAGGTACAATAATTCGTTTGTGATTACATTATGAATTCAGGACGGCAGGGTTTAGTAGCGAATCTTCATATTGTGCTAAACTGGAATTAAAAATATCAGAGATATGCGCATGGGTGTTACCTAGCCTGTGCAGTCTGGGTACAAGAGAGTTAAAAGGTGAGTAGGTTCTAGTGTTGTCACAGTAAAATAGTGTAGCTATTCGTGTAGCTCTTTTAGGCGCATGAAACATAAACAAACAAAATATCAGGGATGTCAAAAGGCGATTTAATAATTTTGTAGAGTAAAATCAAATCAGATAACACTCTCCTGCTGGATAATGGCAATAATCTCAATATATCAATTGGTTAATGTACCTAAAGTAAAATTTGTGTTAGATGCGTTCAAGTGTGTATAAATGGGCATTGTAATGAGGACTCCACATGGAGTTGTTTTCACCCTGACTCCTTACAAGAGAACAGTACAATAGTTTGATTGTGTAAATATTCAAAAAGGAATTGCATGAATGTAAAACGGGTCTTCATACGGTCTTCATAGTTATAGGTCTGCTGTCCTATAACTCTATGAGAGTGCAATATAATAATGCCTTTAGAATAATGCTCGGTCTACCCTGGCGTTGCGGTGCACCTCAAATGTTCGCAGAACACAGGGTCCATGGCTTTGCTGCTCTCCAACGACTGAAGATAGCTAGCGCAAGAAAGAGGATGTGGGGGCCTAGCAACTCCATTATTCAAGCAGCTGCTATGTGGCTTGACTCCCCAATGCGTAAAAGATGGATACTAATTATGCAACAGTGACTGTTCTCCATTATTTTTTATGTATTTATCTATTTTTATTATTATTTTCTACTTTATATTTTTAACTAGCTGTGCCCGCGCGGCTTCGCACCCATAGACTTTTAATACACTGTTTGGATCGTCATAGAACTTTCGCGAACCTTCTAGAACATTTTCCTTCCAGAACTTTCAAGAAATTTATCTAATGTACAGGAATCTTCTAGACACACCGACATATCCGCCACTCAGTTTAGAACCTTATAGAACTTTCAGGAATTTTCTAGAACCTTCTCCTTCCAGAACTTTCTAGAGCAGGTTTTTCCGGAACCTTCTAGACTCACCGACATAGTCAGCGTGCCTATTTTGAAACAATCTGAAGCATTTGCAGCTTTCCAATAACAAAGCACATTTTCGTCATCCACTCCAACCCACGCTCAGCCACCCCCACCAAACTCGCATATTTTTGATGTGACACCAAGGGCTATCCACCACCATAACCACCGGTGGGTGGTTGTGGCTGGTTGTGGAGAAAACTTGGCGGATAGGGAAACACGGGTTTTCTTTATAATATATATATATATAGTATATATATTATAATTATTATTGATTTCGACATGATTTTATTTCTTATTCTACTTGTATGTCTGTTGTTGGTTTTATATTTTTACTTATATGTGTATATATCTATATGGCGAGGTGAGAATCTATTCTCAACAAGCTGAAATAAAGACCTCTTATTATTATTATAGCCTTATTAGAATATTGGGAATCGCCTCGTAACGCGAAAAGTTGTACAAACCGAGGCTTGAGTTATTTCCAGGCGCTATTGTCGCGGGCCGAGTAGGTACAGTACAGTACAGTAATTCCCTCGCAGTTCCTCGAACTCGGGCTATTTCGGGAACGAATTTCAATGAGCGTCGCGTAAAACATTTTTAGTTCTGGAGATAAAAATAAAGTGAAACTTATCAAAGTCGGATCGGAACCGACGGGCAAGTTGCGATATTCAACTCGGCGGCGAAGAGGATAGCAACGAACTTCGCCAAAAATATATTTCTTTATCCGAGATATAAATCACATTAATCGGTTTTTTAAAAAGCTCGTAAATCACGCTACAGAAATATCGACTTGATTTTGTTATTTCCTTTGAAAAATATTTCCAAAAATAGAACCGACCGGCTAAAAAATATATAAAAAAGTAACCCATAAAAACCAAGTTTTTATTACACTCCCTTTCTTTGTAAAATATAACAACAATTAAAGACGAATTAAAATATATAACAATACTAAACTTACAGAAATTTAATATATTTCTAAAATGTCAGATGTTTTGAGCTTTGATAAGACACTTCATGCTTTGAAGATTAAATTCTAAAAACATTTGTCAGTCAATTTAGATTTTCGAAATTCGTAGTGAAGTACCTATTATACCTACCGACGGAGTAATTCAAATTTAGTAAATATTCCGCGACGTTATCGGGCCGCCGTAATAAAACTTTTCTGATGATTCCAATTTGAAAAAACCAATAAAATTTCTAAAAATCCTAAATTATACTATAATTATTAATTTTTTTTAACCAAAAATTGATAGATCTTCTTAAGCATCGCCACGAGTCTGCTTACATGTTAACAAAGTTTCAGCTCGATTGGATCACGGGAAAAGGGTCAAAAATCGATCCAAAGTTTTTGTTGACGGCAAGCAAGCAGACGCCACGTGTTAATATTAGGTCCTTACATATGAAATTGGCGTTTAGTATGGGAGGAACATAAAGCCGATTTTTTTTTTATTATAATATATTTATTTAATCAAAGTATGTACCATTGCTATCTATGCACTTTTGCCATCTCATAGGTAGTTCATCGATCCCTTTACTAAAAAAACCATTCGGACGGGAATCAATAAAATCTTTGAAGGCGGTTTGGACTGCCCCATCGGAGTTGAATTTTTTCCTTTGCAAGAAGTTATCCAAATTTCGAAAAAAATGGTAATCTGTTGGGGCAAGGTCCGGAGAGTACGGTGGATGTCTTAGACATTCCAATTGAAGCTCCTCTAATTTGGTAGCCGTCTGTTGTGCAGTGTGTGGTCTAGCGTTATCATGAAGCAGCAGTGGCCTAGAGCAATTAACCAGCCTCGGTTGTTTAGCAGCTAGCTTTTCCACCATGGTTTACAGTTGCTGACAATAGACATCTGCCGTAAGCGTCTGGCCAGATTTAAGAAAGCTGTAGTGAACGACACCAGCACTAGTCCACCAAACGTTCACAAGTAACTTTTTTGGAGTCAATTTTCGCTTGGGGCATGGTTTGGCTGGTTCGGCAGGGTTCAGCCATTGCGATGAGCGCTTCCGATTATCGTACAGGATCCACTTTTCATCACAGGTAATGATTCGATTTAAAATCCCTTCATTATTGTGCCGGTTGAGTAATGCAACGCCAAATTTGCCAGTACGGCAAAACGCCAATTTCATATGTAAGGACATAATATAAAGGGAGTAAAAAATAGATAAAAAACAGTAATTTTTTTTATTGCACTCAAAGAGAGAACAGTTTGTTAAACATTACAGTGAACAAATGTGTGTGCTAAAAGGCTTGACGCTTTGGCCGATTTTATATTATATTATAATATATAAAATGAAATTCATTTTCTGGGGGCGTCTCGGCACATCGAGTGTTAGCGACAGGAATGAAAGGAAATCAGTAATCAGGGATAGATGTAGAGAGTAATGATAAGATAAAACAGAATATAAAACGTGTAAAATGTTGTGAAAAAATATTGCGAAATTTTCTAACTCATGGTGCCATCAATACTCTAGTTGGGAAGTCTCTAAATATATTATACAGTTAGGCTTTAAGAATTGAGAAAGCGAATATAAAATTAAACAGAAATGAATGAAACTTAAAAGTACAATAGGTCTTTTAACTTTAAATTTAAATAATTTAATAAATTGTTACAATTAGAAGTACGCAAGCATTGTCAATATTATGTCCGTAAGAAAGTGCACTCGATATAAGTAAAATGAAAGTAGACTGAATGCAATGGAGATGATCCATTTATGATACAGTAAAGAATGAAGATATTAGGAATGAATGTAAAACTCAAGTGGTTTGGGCATGTTGAGCGAATGAATGAGGAAAGAATGGTAAGAAAGATGTTGACGGTGTCAGAAAGAGTGGGCGACCGCGGAAGACGTGGCACGACCAGATTAACCAGATACCGGAAGATGGTCCCGTTAGAAGGCTCAACAACCGTCGAGCTTGCATGCGAAGATGTATGAATGTGGATAAGGCGAGAGTTGTATGTCAGGACAGAAGAGTGTGGCGCTCTATCCTCTCTGCTTACCCCCCCCCCCCACGGGGAAACGGCGTGATGGTAAATAAGTAAGTAAATATAAATATTTTTAAGGAATGAAAATAAATTCCATATCAATATAAAGATTTGCAACTAAACGCGACTAATACTTTTTTGGTCTCCAATCTTTGTTTAAGTTTATTAAAAATCATGTCTTTCTCACCGTTTCGTCATGTTTCACTTTGATCAAGCGGCCGTGCCGCTTCGCAACGGTATATATACGACCGGCGCGTAGCAGCACGGTCCTGCTTGTTAGTAGAAAAAATGTCAACCTGGAGACGATTGAGTAGGACCGATATGGAAGCTTTTGCTCATAGAACGTTCCTGGGTAAGCGGTGGTACCGTTCACTCCGTGGACATCTGTCATGTTATTTTTAGTAATCAATTTTGCATTAATTTTTTAATAAGTTAATAAAGTTGTCAGACTAAATTGAGGATTTATGATCAGAGATGTGACTTATCTAAGATACAAGTATTTGAAATACAGATACAAGATGCAAAATACGTATTTTTGTCTTGTATCTGAAACTTTTTTGAATATTCATCTTGTATCTAGATACATTCTTTTGGTATCTCAGTATTTTGTAAATACTAAGATTGCTAAGATACTTTTTTCCAACGATGTACCTACCTATAATGAGACCTCATCGAAGAAAAATGTGTGACGAAATATTTGAAGAACTGGTTTTACGTCTCAATTTAACTTAAAAATATAATATTTTATCTTGTCACATTTTTGCGATCAACGCGATTTATTCGTAAATAATTCGCTTAAAAAAATAAACTTACATTTAATAAAATGTGTTTTCTTACAAAAGGATTTTATCTTTAAAAAGTATTTGGAAGATACGTATTTTGAATTCTAGTATTTCAGATACCGTTCCAGAAAGTTATTTGTATCTGGTATTTGAAATACTTGATTTTAAAGTATCTTGCATTTTGTATTCCAGATACTCTGTACAGGGTATCTTGTACATCACTGTTTATAATAAGATAAGGTCTCAATAAATGAGGAGGGAGATGGAATGAATTTCAATAATATGTAAGTTTATTTATTGGCAGAGGACGGGTATAACACCACCTATCAGGGTGGATATTAGCTGTCGGCCTCCCTCTGTCGGGTAATGGAGCAGACCATTATAACCCGGACTGCTAATTAATCCGCTGCCATTAGGGATGATATTGCCTTTTATTGGGTAGCGATCGTTGCGACAGTATCCTCATTAACAGCTGAATCGTTTTGTTATTAATTAGCTGATGAGAGCGAAGTGAAATACTGGGAGTACATTAATAGATTCTCCCATTTTGCTAAAACACTACCCTCTCCTGCCCCTGGTTTATTACTTTGGAAAAGTACGAATAATATTATATCAACTTTCCATTACTTCTTCATACTATAAAATGTAGTTTATAATTACAATAGAGATTAGTAAAAACACATTCAGGGTAACGCCGAAATTAATTGTAATACATATTTTTTTTTATTATTTATTTATCTTAATTATTTAGTTCCACGCATAATGTTGAGTGGCCTATAATACATGATTTCACTCAAACATATTGCATTCCATCTAGTCATTTAAAAGTTTTTACAATAATATTTTTGCACTCCTTATATTCACCGTGTTTTGAATTTCCTTTGGCAAGCTATCGAAGATTTTTCGATCTTTGTACATCATACAATTTTGTGAGGTGTTTTTCTTTTTACTCGGAAGTCTTATGTTGTCGCTTCCTCTTGTATTGTAAGAATGAAAATCCTTATTCAGCTTCATCCTGTTATCAAAATATTTGGGTACTAATCCGTGTTAAATTTTAAATATTTGCACCAATACATTACACTTTATTCTTTGATTTACTGTTTCTAGTCCTAGGGCATTCAACAATTTTGTTATTTTTGTTCTCCTATTATACTTCAATATTATGCGCATCGCTCTGTTTTGTGCTATTTGAAGTTTCTTTAGCATTCCTTCTTTTTGTTGCTTATAAATAATATACTGGAACAATAAAATCTATGTGCGGGAGAATTGTAGTATTGTATATTAATAAACTTGTATTTTTAGTTATATATCTTCTTATTCTTCCAAGTAAGGACACTTTTTGCGATTTTCTTCACAAAATATTCAATATTTTTTGTAAATGTTAGTTTTGAATCTATAATTACACCTAGGTATTTTATACTGTCTACGTTTTCCAATATCTCATTTTCTAGTTTCAAATTATATTTGGTTGTACTTTTTTGCTTCCAATTATCATACATTTTGTTTTTGAAACATTTAATTTAAGTTTGTTGAATTGGAGCCATTTTGATATTTCCTCCAGTTCTTCATTTATGTTGTAGATCGCTGTTTTGAGGTCACTATCCTCTATGTATATTAAAGCGTCGTCTGCAAATAATATTATTTTACATTTATTTAGTACTGGTGTAATGTCGTTTATGTATATGATAAATAATAATGGTCCCAAGACGGACGCCTGTGGTACACCAAGCTCATTTTCTTTTGGATCTAATGTGTGATCATTTACTTTAGTTATTTGATATCTGTCACTCAAGTAGTTTCTGAACCATACTAATGCTTTATCTTGTATACCATATTTTTCTAATTTTTTCGCAATTATATTTCGGTCTGTTGTTTCAAATGCTCTTTTAAAATCTAGAAATACTGCAACGACATGTTTATTTATATGTTCTTTCCAGTCATCAATTACAATATTTTGTGCATTTAACAAGATTTTTTCCTTCTGAATCCTGATTGCTGATCACATAGTATGTTATTTATCTCAATAAAGTTTGATAACTGTTCTTTCACTATCATTTCTTATATTTTTTCATATTTAAGTAGTGTATAAATTGGTCTGAATTCATTACATTTTTTTGTATTTTTAATTTTTGGAATCGTTATTATTTTTGTTGTTATCCATGATTTTGGGAAGAGGCTATTTTTTAGGTTTTGTTTATGATATTTTTGTTTTTTAACCTTTGTTTCCCCTCACAATCTTATTTTTAACTTAATCCTCAACCCGTGCAACGCCGGGTACGAACAGCTAGTTATTAAATAAAATGAAAACATTATTCCGTTTTCAAAATAGTAGGTACCTACATAGGATTTCAAATATGTAGCTACCTAGTACACATAAAAGTTTGCATTTTGGATTGTTTTCCCAACGTACTTTTTTGTTTTGACTAATTGATGTATAATTAACATTTAGTTAATAATTACTTAGTGAAAAATTAAAATTCAAAAACAAAAAGTCCGTCCTTTTTGACGGGTTATAGCAAGTACGTTAGTAAAATTGAGCCTTATGTAATGATAATAGTAATATTTAAAACCAAATTAATGAATCAATTAGAAAGACATACAGAAAAATCTAATTCACGAAAAAATATTAGGCTATTACTGGGATTCGAACCCAGGTCACCTCCTTTCCGGGGTCGGTGCTCTGACCAATAAGCTATAGCAACCCTCTATGTTAATATTTTATATAGCCTAATATTTTTTCTGTATGTCTTTCTAATTGATTAATTAATTTGGTTTAAAAATTTCACAGATTTTCACACAAAAATTTCACTTTGTTCTGAAAAATTACAACTTCACTAATATGAATGTGTTCTTGAATATATATAATAATAATATTCAATTGTAAGTTCTGAACACTTCTCAAAGCGGCCATAATGGGTGACGATCGCTTTTTATTGAAGATTCTGGAAAACAGGGCGGCCATAGAAGGGGCTCCGCTGGTCGTCATGGACGGGAACATCCCCGCGGCCACCGCGGCCCGCGTGCTGGACCTGGCTGCGGAGCTGGACAAGCCTGGTGAGCTCGATTCCTCCATTATTACATTCTCTGTTTCTATTGCACCTTTATTTGGTGAATTGTCAAACGATTAATATAAAGTTACTTCTTGTGATCTCCTCCCCATATTCATATTCTTCTCCGCGTCCTTCTATATTCACTTTTCACAAATAGCCTAACGACAGGTAAAGGCGGCTCTAGCAATTTTTAAAAATATACACACACGTTGTACATTAATTTCATAATAGGTCTATCTAGCAGGGTCACAAGTACCTTTTGACCTGTGTGTAAAGAATTAATTTAAATTTTTTAAATAGATATAAAATAAAATTCTCAGAATTACTCATTTTAATACAGGGAAAGTGGCTGGCTATAGCTCTAGCTGTTACGCAATCGGCTATCGCCGATTGCTTGCTGCTAGGCCCTGCGGGCGGCTATATTAGCCGCTGCGCGGCTATTAGTGTCTGCGATTAAATATCACCCATTGCCTACTGCTTTTCATACGATTTGGTTATTTTTTAAAAAAGTATCTACCTAATGGCAAAACCACGCACTGCATATAATAATAAATATAATTTCCCGCAGAAAAAATAAAATAAATATAGTAAGAAAATAAAAGTTTCGATGTATCTCACCCTGAAGTGACTCGAATGTTAAATAATGTATATATATATATATATTTTATACGAAATAAATAAATGAAATAAAGAGAAACACACAAATATCAAATAATAAAACTGAAAAATTAAATGCTGGAACCTGGATTCGAACCACGGACCTCTGTGTTTCGCGCACAGCGTGTTACCAATTTCACTATCCCAGCGACTTAACAAGTCGTCAATATTTGATAGTTATATGTTTCTCTTTGAAATATATATATATATAATATTTCTAACCATTAAATAATATATTTTTAATATATTTTTAAATATTCTGTACAGCTCGTTTTTTTAATATATATGATGATTTCATCAATCTTTGGAATGGAAAACAACGGCGCAATAATTATGTACCTACCTACGATTTATGTTTTTTATGCTGGCATTGGAAAACAGGATATTACTGTACCGCAGATTATAATATAGCTTTATAATAGATGGCGTGACTTTTATCGCCAGGACTTAAACATATGTTTAAGAAAGGCGACATTATACTGAGTGTGTGCTAAACGTTTTGTATTTACAAGAATTTTTATTTTGATGAAAATAAATCCCAAAAGTTTTATTTTGATTTTTTCCGAATATCTCACATTAAATACGTTGTTGTTATACGGAATCCTTCTAGAGGAGTCCATGTTTGATTAATTCACGTAAATATTACATAATTATCCAATTTAACGTAAAAGTCACAAACATTATTTGAATTTTCATCTGCTCGTATATATCTTAATTAAATATAAATATCTATATATAATTTTTTTTAAGTATTCGTAATGAATTAAGTAATAAATATAAATGACCATTTCGTAAAAAAATCTAATGTTACATTTTTACTTCGAAATTGACATGTTTTTCAAAGACCGATATCACAAATCGGAAGCAAGTGCAACAGAATATTGCGCACGCCATGCAGAACACAATGCGGCTCTAGCGTGAGCTGCGACCATTAAATGTTGCCACTAGCGGCACTAGTAAATTAATGTGAGTTTATAAATAATGCTCTACTGAGTACTACTAGAGGGAGACTCGTATGCCGTGCTGACTCGCACCTACCGCAAAAATTGCGCTATTTGTTGAAGAAAACTTTGATTTGTATTGCTTGCCCAACGTAAATTGGCGTGCGGCGGATTTGGAACTAGAACCCGCCCCGCCCGCACCCGGCGGTAACCCCTCGCCCTGTCATTCAGTTCAATTTTGGGAGCTGTGACATCTTGATTACCAATATACACTGAATTATTATGTCCAAAACATCCAAAACAGTCCGGGATGGTGCAAGAACAATGGCCAATGAAGTATTAAAGTTTTGCGAAGCTGAAAAAGCAAATAATGGACCGATATTACCATTTGACAGATTGACAGAGAGAACGGCCGCCATTACTGCACGGTTTCTTTAGTGCTGCCCGACCAAATTTCTGTTTTTAATTCGACACCGGTCACCAGACATTCTGTACATTATGTATTGTGTAATAAATTTACACCCTGGCAACTTCTGTTACGCGGCAGGGACGCCCTCCCTCACACGCCAATTTATAGTGGTCGCTCTAGCCGATCATTCTAGCACCGCCTCCCATTCTCAGTAGGTACCTACTCGCTCAAATAGAGGCTTAGGCCCGGATTCAGATTCAATACTTAGATGAGTTAAAGGATAAGGTATGCCTTAAAGTTGTTATTTTGTACTGAAAATTACGCTTTTAAGGCGTACCTTAATCTTTAAATCATCGTATTGACTCTGAATTCGGGCCTGAGGGTAAAATTTAAATTTTAGCGGGTGTTATAGGTAGACCGCATTCAAAAGAATGTGCGCAAAAAATATGTGTGTTGTTACAATGCAAAAAAATAATACAAAATAAGTTTTTCTAGTAAGTAAGTAACCTTTTTTAAATTAAAAAATATATATTTATTTGGAATATCATATTGAGGCTTGTAATACGGGCTTGTCAGACAACATTCCCCCGCTTTCTTCTTACCGGACAAAGCTAGGGAATGGTCTTTTGATTGTGGTCGACCTATAGCGCATGATATTGTTTCTTATCCCGATTACCTATCTTTACCATCCCAAATACATCGTTCCTATATAAAATCTTACCTACATAAAATGCAGGGCTACCTAGCGTCCGTTGTACCTACCCACCGTCTCGCGAGTATATTCACACACGACAGTATTAATTTGCCGTGTCAGTTAAAATTTAGAAGTCTCGCCGTGCAGAGCAATGATTAACTTGATCGACTCGAGTTACTACGTGGAAATACCGTGTACTTTCAAAGTTAAATCGACGCAGAGATTCAAATCATTAAAAACTATACACAAAAGTGGTTACGTTTCCTTCAGTCTGAACCAGCCAGGAAGTTCGCGGACGAGAAGGAATTCGGAAGTTTGAAGGTATAGACGTACCACTATAACTTGGCGTGCGAGGGAGGGCGTCCCTATCGCGTAACAGAAGTTGTCAGGGTGTAAATTTATTACACAATACATAATGTACAGAATGTCCGGTGACCGGTGTCGAATTAAAAACAGAAATTTGGTCGGGCAGCACTAAAGAAACCGTGCTGTAATGGCGGCCGTTCTCTCTGTCAAACTGTTAGACGGTAATATCGGTCCATTATTCGCTTTTTCAGCTTCGCAAAACTTTAATACTTCATTGGCAATTGTTCTTGCACCACCGCGGACTGTTTTGGTTGTTTTGGACATAATAATACAGTGTATACTGGAAATCAAGATGTCACAGCTCGCGCTCAAAGACGAGAATGAACTGAAATGACAGGGCGAGGGGTTACCGCCGGGCGCGGGCGGGGCGGGTTTGAGTTCAACATTCGCCGCACGCCAAGTTACGTTGGGCAAGCAATAAGTCTGCGCATTTTCCTCTCTCTCGTCCTTTCTTGGATTCCTTCTTGTGTTCCGCCAGAGCCACGTGCCGTGCACGTGCGGTAACAGCGGGAATTCGTGTAGCGGGAAAGCGAGACTACGAAATGCGCGCGCTCAATTAAACTGTCAAAGAATTATTCACTTCAAATTAGTGTTCCAGTACCTAATATAAATAAAGTATTGTCGACCATCTTGAATCGAGTACCTACCAATCATAAAGATGCTCAATTCAAAAGCTGACGAATGATTGGTCAATTAGAACTATTTATTGAATTACGATTTTTGGATTTCATGTTAGTGTCGATGTTTTTGCAAAACGACGTAATTGTCAGATATTCGTTTTCAAAACAAAAAACGCATTCATTCATTCAACATTCAATGCGGCTGTCAAAGTTGTACAATTTCGAAACTTTTGAATACGGAACCGTTTCAGACCGAAAATCGATAAAACATGAAAATGTGTAGGCACTTGGACTTTTTTTGAAAATGCACTCGGTTTTTTGATTCGTCGCATCACATGCCTGCGATGCCGCGACAATAAATATAGGTATCTCTTATTTCAGCATCACAAACCAATAGTTATATTTATACCATTTTAAGAACAAATTTTAATAATTTCCCCACATTAACTTTGTCATTTCCCTAGACATCGTATTATTGTATTAACCCTTAACCACCTAGCATATATTTTTGTTACACAACCACCTGTCATACATCTGTGGGACTCCCAAATAAAATAATTCACAATGGTAAAATTTAGTAAAGAATGGTTTTGTTTTTAATTAAAATTCAATTGAGGAACATATTAAACTCTTAATTAGAAAAGAAAGCACATGAAAATCAGCATTATTTTTCTTTTAATCATAAATAATTGTCAATACCTCTTATTTCAGGCTTACAAACTAATATATTTGGAAAATGAGATCCACAAAAATTATCATGTAGTATAGGAACTTCTTACAACTTTTTTTTTAGTGTTGAATAATTAACAAACGTAGAAAAAAATTAAAATTCTCCATAAAATCACAAATTAAATAAAATTGCAGGCTCTAAATTTATAGTTTTTCACGTCAGCGAAAACACAGCTTGTTTGAGCATTCAAGGCAAATTGGTGCTTTACATTCGAAACACAGGTATTGTGTATTGCGTTTCTTTGTGTATTTGCAAGTTGAACAGTTTTTACGAACCGCCAACCTTTCTTCAGCACTACTGCTACATGGAACTGCTGATGAAGTGGTTACGTTTCTGTGGAGGGTACGTTGAGTTTCACATTTTTGCAATTTCACACGTTGCAATTTCGCATTGCTTTCGTCATTAAAAAATGCTGCTAAATATCCAGTGAACACGACAAATAATTAAGCTCACTCTGATATGCTGGTTTTTTATCTTCTCTTCCCTGCACTATATTATGCTGCAAAGTTCTCAATCGTAAAAACGGTGAGGCAGATGACCAACGAAAGTAATTCCTTTCAAAATAATTATTTTTCCACGGTCTCCACTGAATTTCAGATCCTCATCTTCAGATGAAAACTCTTTGTTTCCACGTAAAATTGAAGACAAATGATGTTGGGATGGAGAATTTTCTTTAACACCTAGTACAGTTGGCTCTTCGTATACGCAATCAAATGCACAACTTTCTTCCAATACATGATCTAGCCCAACATGATCTTGACAGATCTTGTTCGAAACACCGCCCGATATTATTGTCACTAAGAGCCATTTTAAGCAAAAACCATAAAAAACACGATTAAAAAAAATTACGTAACCACCTACCATAGGTCTCTCAGACCCCTTGCGATAGTTTTTTACTCACCTGAAGAAAACGCACGCACATACGAGCGCTTGCGCGGCACTTAGGGGCGCGGGGAAAAGGTACAGGAACTAACAAGTTCGTACGAAACTTGGGCACAAAAATATTCACGATTATCAATTCGACGGGGTCTGTGAGACGTACGTAGAAAACTATACACAGAAGACGTTATTAATGTTTTCAAAATAACCCTGTATAAAACTATACTAGCTGGTTGGCCCGGCTTCGCTCGGGACCATAATTCGGTAAACATAGAATTGTTTTGACGTCTCTTTTTTGCTGGTTTCGCCACCTGTGATTGGATTGCCTTGCTGGACCGTCTTCGCTTTGCCAAAATATCAACAGATATTTTAGCGCACAATCATAACACTCTAGAAAGAAAGCCAAAACTTTCTAGAGCATTCCGAAATCTTATAGAACATCCTGGAATCTTCTAAAACCTTCCCTTTACATAACCTTCTAAAGCATTATAATTCTTTCTGGAACCTCTAGACCCACCGACGCACTCCCCCACTCAGTTTGGAACCTCATAGATCTTTCTGATAGCTTGTAGAACTTTCTCCTTCCAGAACTTTTTAGAGCATTCTCGAACCGGAGTCTTTAAAACTCGCTGACACATTCTGCAACTCAGTTTGGAACTTTCTGAAACTTTCTCCATCCAGAACTTTCTAGAGCATTTTGGAACCTTCTCTTAATTTTCTGGAAACTTCTAGACTCACCGATGAACTCAGCCACTCGGTTTGGAACCTTATAAAACCTTTTTAAACTTTGTCCTTCCAGAACCTTCTAAAGCATTCGAGAACCTTAATGAACGTTCTGGAACCTTCTAGACTCACCGGCATACTTCGCCACTCAGTTTGGAACCTTATAGAACTATTAGGAATCTTCTAGATCATTCTTTTTTCAGAAATATTTAGAGCTTTACCGAACATTCTGGAACCTTCTAGACTCACAGACACACTCTGTCACACTGTTTGGAACGTTAGAGATCTTTCGGGAATCTTCTACAGCGTTCTCCTTCCAGAATATTCGAGAACTTAATTGAACGTTTTAGAACCTTCTAGGTTCACCGACACACTCCGCCACTCTGTTTGGAACCTTTTAGAATCTTCTAGAACTTTGTCTTTCTAGAATCTTCTAAAGCATTTGAGAACCTTCATGAACATTTTGGAACCTTCTTGACTCACAGTCACTCTCCGCCACACTGTTTGGAACATAAGAGAATATTCTTTAGAAGAATAAAGAATCTTCTACAACGTTCTCCTTCCAGAACATTCCAGAACTTTATCAAAGGTTCTGGAACCTTATAGAGTCACAGATACACTCCATCACTTTGTCTGGAACCTTATAGAACCTTCGTTAATCTTCTAGAACGTTCTCCTTCCAGAACATTCTAGAGCTTTATCAAACATTCTTGAATCTTCTAGTCTCGCTGACACACTCCGCACTCAATTTAGAACCTTATAGATTTTTTTGGGAATATTCTAGAATGTTCTCCTTCCAGAACTTTCTACAGCTTTATCGAACATTCTGAAATCTTCTAGATTCACCGACACTCTCCGCCAGTCAGTTTGGAACCTTATAGAACCTTCTGGAACGTTTTTTTTCCAGAACATTCTAAAGAATTCGAGAAACATCATGAACTTTCTGTTCTAGACTCACTGTCACACCTTGCCAATCAGTTTGTGACCATATAGAACTTTTGAGAATCTTCTAGAACCTTTTCCTTTCAGAATTTTCTAAAGCGTTATCAAACATTCTAGAATCATCTTGACTCACCGGCACACTCCGCCATTCAGTTTGGAACCTTATAGAATGTTCTTGAACTTTCTGCTTCCAGAAACTTGTAAAGCATTCGAAAACCTTTATGAACGTTCTGGAACCTTCTGGACACACCGACACACTCCGCTACTCACTTAGGAACCTTATAGAACTTTTAATAATCTTCTAGAACGTTCTTCTTCCAGAACTTTCTAGAGCTTTATCGAACATTCTGGAACCTTCTAGACTCACAGACACACTCCGCCACACTGCTTGGAACGTTATAGAACTTTCGTGAATCTTCTAGATCGTTCTCCATCCAGAACATTCTTGAACTTTCTCGAACAGTCTGGAACCTTATAGAATCACAGATACACTCCGCCACCAGAATTTTAAAGACCTTTATCAAACATCTGGAACCTTCTCGACTCACCTCTTAGTTTGGAGCCTTATAGAATTTTTGGGAGTCTTTTAGAACTTTCTAGAGCTTTAATGGACATTGAGAAACATTCTTGACTCACCGGCACACTTCGCCACTTAGTTTGGAACCTTATAGAACTTTTGGGAATTTTCTAGAACGTTCTCCTTCCAGAACTTTCTAGAGCAAATTTTTCCGGAACCTTCTAGACTTACGGACAATGTCGGCGGGTCCATTCTGGAATAATCTGAAGTATTTGCGGCCTTCCAATAATAAAACAATGTGCTAGAATGCACATTTTCGTCACCCACTCCCACCCACGCTCAGCCACCCCCACCAAACTCACACATTTTAAATGGGAAACTAAGGGCTATCCATCACTATAACCACCAGGGGGTGGTAGTATCTGGTTGTGAAGAAAACTTGGCGGATAGGAAAAACACGGGTTCCTTTTTATATATATATATTGATTTTCGCAATTGTGGATTATTTGAATTTTTATTCTACGCTTCTCATTCATTAAAAGATTCGTTGATACGGCAAATCGATTTCTCTGCGGAGACATTCACTATTATCAGATAAAAGTTGTAATTCTCTCTTTATCTCGTAAGCGCTATTTGTAAGCATTAATTTTAGAAGAAAATCGCTAGATACTACCGTAGTATCTACTTACTTACTTACACAGCGCTTCTTTCTAATGTCTGTCTGTCCACAACTCGCTGGAATTACAACAACAACACAGATGATGATGATGATAATCCGTTAATGAGGCCCGGCGCCCAATTGTGACACAACATCAATCAGCGCGCGGCTCATGTTACGCAAGAGTCGTTATTAATTTCTAGCCGTACATCCGTGAAAAATCACGAAGCATAATAATTGCAGGATTTGAAGCTGAAAATTGATGAATAGAAAACGAATTGTTTTTTTAAATTTACTTTATTCGCTTAAACCTAAAACTAAATATAATAAAGTAATAATATAAAAATACTTTACCTTGCATATTGCCTGAGCCCCGCTGATTGCGTATCATACTCGGGCGCCTGCGCCCCACCAGTATTGCTGTTGTAATTCCATAAAGTTACAGATATCATGGACAGACTACAAAATTATTATGCTTAGATTGTTTAATACTAGCCGTAAAGCCATAACCTTTCACAGGGTTTACAGCTTTCATTGCATGTTATAAATTTGCGGAAATACTATATCTTTAATCGATGTAACTGCCATAAAAAAAATGTATTATTCAAATGTAAATCAAATATCCATCCTATCCATGAGTAGCTCGTTTCTTTAGTGCGTACCTACTTGTCGTGCACCAGTATTGGTGCATCTGAACTGATGAAGTTCTAATCATTTACTAACACTTCTTTACTCTGCCTTTGTATGCTTTTTTGGCCAACTTTGGGGTCCCTCATCGGGACATCGTGTGTTGCTGTGAGTGTCGAGTGATGCTTGCAATACTGTGTCAAAGCAGTGTTATGCCAAATACCCGAGTACTCTATGTAAGTAGAAAACTCTGTACAGAATATTCTGAACAGAAAATAGTTTTAAATTACAGATAACAGTAAATTATATGTACTTATACAATATGATTTTATGCCAACATAACTTTTTTGTCATGTGTTATATTTAAGGTTAATAGCGACAATAATTAGAATCAGTTATCACAATCAACACCAATATCTATATTTGTCTCTTTGAATTTATCTACTCTTAAAATGTGATTAAAAAATTTTTTCAATTGAATATCTGAAAGTACATATAATTTTCATCGCTTACGTCTATACTGGCATTGGCAAAGGAAGAATAAAAGTAGATTGTGGAGAAGTAGCGTAATCAATAGAAGGGGTCGCTTGTAGATTTGGGCATGCTGAATGTACGAGAGGATAGGACCGAAGACGAATGGAAGGACAGCCAAACGGACGGACGGATCGAGAGATGTATATGGGAAGACATGAAAATGAGTGAAACAAAAATGGTATGTCTGGACCACAGAACATGAACTACATAAATTTATTGGTGCACGGTCCAGCTCAACGGCTGGTTCCAATACATTTGAGTTGTTTAAAAAAGTTGTTACAAGTTTGTAAATTTATAAAAACTGTCTAAGATTGTAAAAAATATGTTTTGTTTACTAAAGGATTTAATAATTGTGCAAGAATAAATACTTAAACTGCATATATATATAGATATATATATATATTATTATATATACTATATATATATATATATATATATATATATACACATATATATATACACATATATATGTGAGGAGGGCATACTTCCACTGTGTCCCAATCCCCTAGCCTAAAGGGGTTTAGTTCATCTTCTCTTCTTCTTCACAATTTTATGCTCCGTGGTTTGGACAGAAAAGAATATGGTTTTCTATACTCTCTGGCTCGGTAGGAAAACAGCATGATGATAAGTAAATTTTTCCCTTTTTTAATACGGTTAGAACAGTAATAGGTGTATAAAGTAAAGGAAGAAGGGAATATTAAATGACACGAGGTAATAATTTTAAAATAATTTTTATACAATAAAAAATAATATTTAATACATCAATGTGTAGATATATATTTTCAAATAATAACCTAAGAAAGATCAGTGTACATTCGACATTGTGAAACATTAAATTTCCTGGACGGACGTGAGAAGTACAACAGCAACACCATTCCCGACATTTGCGGCCGGGTTTAGCTGGCAAAGCTTGCGCTACTCGGAATTAAGTATAATGTGTAATAATATTACACTTCTAAAATTAAAAAATGAGTTTCAATTCTCAGATATTTTATTAACAAGAGCAAAATGGTGCTCGAAGTTTATCGCCATTGCGAGACACTCCATAAGTTGACATTATAATTAGATTAATAATAAACCCCAAACATCTATGTGGAGAGAGAGAATGTAACATTAGTTCAGATAATGTGGCAGAAGAAAATTCGTATTCACATAATATATCCATCTGTGTAATTACTAAGAAGGCACGGGAAGGCGGTGGACCTGTTTCAGGACCGAGTTCATAAGGCACGCACGCGGAGCTAAATTGTTACAAAATTGAAAATGCAACATTCTCCGCGTCAACCAATAATTTCACTATTGTTATCGCGTGTATAAAAATGGTATTAGAATAAAAAATTTGACGAATAACTTTAGCAGTTTGTGCGCCTCTTGTGTGCATTCTGCGTATAATATAGTACATAGAAAAATATTGCATAAAAAATTTTTTAGTGCTTGTCAAAAATACAAAAACACTTTTTGAGTAAACATCAAATTATTTATTATAAAAAATACTACGCATATAAATAATCAACCGAATGCTGAGGTTAATATGCAACCGTCTGCATATGCATTATGTACATAGACTCAATAATATAAATAACACAATGCACCGCTCATTAAAAAACACTTTAAGAGTCATAAAGTAGTATGCAGGACAAAATAAACAAAAACCTATATATAAACAAACTTAAATCAAACACGTGGTAGATATTACTTGAAATACCAGCAATACTCTTAACACTAGGGAGGCACACAGTCGCCACCATCATTCATTAATCATTTCTTCCCTGTTGGGCCTATTACAAATCTTGACCATCCCAAAAATGGAATAAAGCTCTGTATACGGTAGAGATGAAGACACAAAGTTGGAATGTGTGTTGGCAGTGATGCAAGCGGAGATTCATGCAGAAGCTGGTGAAAGGACTATATGTAGCCCGACCGGTGGTGCGGGTAGCCGCCCTGCGAGGAGGGTGCATGTTGGGGCTCTTGCATTTGCATCTGCATCACCAGATTCTTGGCCTCACGTCGGCTCTCGTACGAGCGCTTGGTCTCCAGGTACAGTAGGAAGGATGCCACACCTAGAAAGTTAGACATTTGTGACTACCGTTGTATGCGAGATCAATTTAAATCAACCCCGTGAATCACTCAGGAGTGCCAAAGAAATAAACAAGATAAGATGGGGTTGCGACCATACTGACCGAAGATCATGAAGGCCACGACGGCGAATGCGTACGACCAGGACAGCACGTTGAAGTTGGGATACATCAGCCAGTTCCGACGATAGCAGTTGCCACCGAACACCGCCACAGCGAGGAAGAGAAAGAAACCTAAATATTTTAAAACATAAAACTCGTTAAATTATGTGAATTGCATTAAATTTGAAAACATACATGATAATAATATTAAAACTTCTGATATTCCTACGAGACAAGGAGTCAACCAGCTGAGAGCCAACATGAACAATTGAATGTAGTTATGCAGAAAGCAGCCAGCCACAAAAAACTCAAACTGAGATAAAACCACTTTTGTCCGAAAATGGAATAATCAAATCCACACAAAACCTAAAATGTTCTTTAATTCAAAAAATATAAATTATATATAAATGCCAATTTCCAATAATTATAAAGTGGATTTAAGTGTAGATTTTCAGAAATTTTGATGTTTATTCATCTGTTTGACCTTATTATGTCAAATATGCGTTCTGCAGAAAACAGCCAGAGTTAATTATCTGTTATGAATTTATAACAGAATGTTAGTAAACTTAGTAAAAACCACTACCAGATTTACAGTTTACACTACCAGGTTTCGAGACGTACCCGTCTCTTCGTCAGGACCAACACTACACTACTATATTCGCAACACTATACAACCCCAACCATATTATTGTTAGTAATTTATATTTGTGTGGGATTTTTATTACCATCATGTGAATATGTATTTTTTAATCTGTATAATAATACTAAATATACATATAACCAAATAACTGTTTTCTGGTGAATATGTTTTAAGGAATAGTCATATTAAAAGTTTTTGTGGCGGAGGCACTTTCTGCAGATTTTAAAATGTTGTTTTCGCGATCAATAAATATTTCGGGAGGCAATTACTGTGAATTTTTGTACAAAAGCGGCTTGGCTGGTTTTATTAGAACATAGAATTGACCTTACTCCGTCCGATGACATCAATATCTCATTTTTACCAAAATTGTGTCCTGGCACTTTTCTGCATAAGGGGCTATTCAAGTATTACATAAGCACTAAAGGGGGTTGGGGGGGTTTTTGCTTTGCTTATTTTTGATGACATGGGGGACGGGGGGGTCTGGATGGTGATTGCGTCAGCAAAATTTATTTAATTACTTTTTCTGATTTTTTGCAAATTTTTGAAACTATCATACCTCTGTCAAGTTATTAAATCGTCACATCAAGGAGATTCATAAAAAAATAAACACGCACACCACAAAGAGAGTGAGACCTAGCTCATCGTGCCAATGAATTGATGTGCATACTACAAACTTTAGACACCAAGATATTGAATGGCTCGAAGAAAACGATGTCATCAAGTGTTTTGGACTGAGGATGATTAATTTGGATTTACTATCTTTTTAATATAACAAAATATATATTTTATGTATTAAGAATATAATATTTAAATACGATGCTAATAATTTGCTTAAATATTAAATATGCATTAAATTCCTTTAGAGTCGGTAAATTCCTTATTTCTAGACTTAATAACTGCTGCTCATGAATAACAATAAAGAAATCTGAACAGATTTAAAATATATATACCAATGTTTACGTTTAGCTGACAAGGGGGGGGGGGGTTAAAATTTACTAAAATTCTGCTTACGTATGACTTAAATGGCTCCTAAGTTAAATTATTAATTAAGCATAATTTTACATCTTTTTTGAGATGGAAAGAGATACTAACTAGCGGTGCCGGTACATGCGCACGCTATTCCCGTGGCCACCCACTCGTATCTCAGCACGGTCCGCAGGGGCCAACGCACTATCACCAGAGCCAGCAGGGCCTGGGCGGCCAGCGAGCCCATGAGGGCCAGCGTGACCAGCGCCTGAACCACCATCAGCCAGCCGGGCAGCAGCCACTCGCGAATCACGTAGTATTCCTGCAACACACGTCAATTATACCGGCTTATCCAGACGGAACCCCGAAAGGCGGAGATAAAGACGACGGTTAACAAACCTGGCTGAAGATGTAGTGGCAGCCGGTGAAGAGCTTGGGGAACTGATAATAGGGATAACGGAAATTATCAAAGCAGTACTCCCAGAGTCCCATGTGTTTGAAGGAGGAGAACATCTCGGGATAAGATACAATCCAGTAGGGGCTGGCAAAGGACATGAGCAACAGCAACCCCGCTATGAAGGAGAACAGAGCCCCAAACACCGTCGCATCTGGAAAAGAAGATGGTGTGAATCTCACATTCAATAAATGCACTGGTTTTCAAGTATTATTAATACTCAATAATTACCCTGGGACTTCTGCCCAAGAGTTCAACTTCAAAGCTGGCTACCTTAATACATCAGGCATATGGAAAGGAAGAGGGCGACGACAGTTTGTGTTAGGTTCCATCCCAGGTGTACTAACACTGGTAATCTTTTTATCCAACGTTTGGTTTAGTGGCCTTATACATATTACATTTCCGTGAATATGTACAAGGCCGCTATAGTGTAATTGGGTAATGCGCCTGCCCCGGATAGCAGGCAAATATTTTTTCGTGAATTCGATTTTTCTGTATGTCTTTCTAATTAATTAGTTAATTTGGTTTTAAATTTCACAGAACTTTGTTTTGAAAAAAATTGCAATTTCGCAATAAGAATGTGTTCTTGAATATATTATTTATGATTATTATATAGGCTAATAATAGTAATTGTTATTAATTACACCTGCTGGTGAGAGGGACTACTCTCCAAACTATAGTAGTGACAAAATTACTCAATGTGTGCGTATTACAATGTTTCATTTATGGGCCTACTACACGCTCAAATATCATCACACTTTTGCATGTGCATGCCGGTTTGTAAACGGGGCACCGTGTACAAAACCCCAACTACACGCACATTTGTAAACACCAACTACACGCACGTTTGTACACGGAACACCAACGTATAGTTGGTGTTTTGTACATTGTGCAACCGGCATGCGCATTCAAAAGTGTGGTGATATGTGTGCGTGTGGTAGGCCCATTAGTGTCAATTCAAACAAAAAGTGCATCAATAAATTTCAAATAACAGAAACTGATTTCTCCCAGTGCAATATCCATTGTATTCATTTCATAAAATTCAGACTAAGCTGGCTCTAGGCTGTATAGTGAATGTTGTATTCTCCCGAGAAAAATATAAATACAAAATAATATTGGTAGTCTTCACCCACTACAGCACTAAATCTACACTATCTAAAGAATATCTCTTGCTGCAGCGCCGTACGGGACTCCTGTATTTTAAATGTTTTAAATAAATTTGGGCGCCTGAGGCCCCCCGCGCAGTCCAATAGAGGCCAGTCTGCTTAAATCTTCACTCATCTAGAAAATTCTAGGGTTAAATACGCGCTTTCAACGAACGATACAAATTTTACTACCTGTTAAGTCTATCCAGTAATTTGCTAAAAAATCTAAATAATGTGGCATTCTTATAAGACTCATCGCCAAACCCATTTTTATACTTCGCACCTAATGTAGGTTATGTTTGAGGACGGCTAATTCGGTAATTAATTAAGAAGGAACAAATACAAGTGAACCAAAAGGTTAAAATACCTTCAAATATTAATTGTCCGCTGTGATTTTTTGCTTATAGAAATAAAAGCCTATATTAGTTATAACAAAAGAAGGCGTGTCATTGTTTCCTGCGATAGTGATGTAATGAAATTTTCAGTATTTTATCGAGAATGCACTTACTAGTTGCTTTAGGATATTCATTGTCTGTGGCTAGCGACATTGCTTAAGTTTTTCGTAAAGTCACGATGAAATCCAATTTTTTAACACATCAAAATAAACTTATCGAACCAAAACAAACGAACCCGACATGACGATTGCCAGATTGCGCGGTTGGCAGGATTGGCAATTGGCAAGCCGCCATACTTGTTTTAATTGACACGCCTCACATTGGCATTTGTGAGTAGGTGACAACCGCGAACATCAAACTGTTTCAAGAATAATAGTGATCATTTATTTACAATACAATACATAATTTGTCTTTATTTTAGACTTCAATTATTTTATAATTCGATTTCTACTTTTATATTGTAAAAAAAAACGCTCATAGAAATCACAGAATGAATATAAACTTGTTTTTATTTTTATGATTTTAAAATAGTGTTCAATTATTATGAGCTGTTTTTTTTTACTCGTTTTGAATTTGGAGCTTGATGTCCAAATACGACGTTCGCATTGACACTCGCGAACAGATTGTGAAATCTAACAACTTGACTCTGAATCATTTGTTGAAATTGAAAAAAAATACAATCGACCATTCAGTTGCAGAGAATGTATACAGGTGTCTCATAACTAGTGGCAAAAACTTTACAGGTGGATTCCTGTCTTGATAGTGAGTCGAAAATGCAAGCAACCATGACCGTATCAATAGTTATGGAGATATGCATTATCAAAGTGTGCATTTTTTCAATATTTCTTACTTATTTTTTGCAAAAAGTTGAACTATCATTACAATAACTTACTTCGATTATGAAAAATTCATTCACTTTAATGCAAGTCCGACAAAATGATAAAAACCTTGCAAGAATTTAAAATAGAATAATTTTGGAATATTTTTGTCAATGAATCTTTCATAATCGATATAAGTTACTGTAAAAATAGTTTTATCAACTTTTAGTAAAAAATAAGCCAAAAAAATAAAAATAAAATATTAACTTTGATATTACATATCTCCATAACTATCGAAAATGACTTGACCATGACTTATGGTCATGGTTGCTTGAACATTTTCGACTCATTATCAAGTCAAGAATCCACCTGTAAAGTTTTTGCTACTTGCTATGAGACACTATGCATACATACCCCTGGACAAAAAAATTTTGGACTTGCAAAAAATCATAAAATTGTTGATTTCTTAGATATTTTTGTTTTTTAATTTAGATATACCTACCTGATGTATGAGGAATGTTTGCAAACAAATTAAAAGGTGTTTTAAAATAATGAAACTTATTTGTGGAGGTTTATTACATTTAATACTTAGTTATATCGCCTTTGTTTTTTATGATTAACTAAATTATTTTTGTTGGGGAAAGTTGATGTAGATATATGAAGAAATCTCTGGAAACTGTAACAACCCCCCCCCCATGGTTTGAAAAAATTTTGGGACCCATGAAGAAATTTTTGGGAATTTGATGTAGCTAAATGAAGAAATCTCTGGAAACTGAAACAACCTCCCCCCCATGGTTTGAAAATTTTTTGGAATCGAATGAAGAAATCTGGCTGGCGACCTTTTTTTTTTTTTTCCTCATTGACCTTTTTTTTCTTTTTAGCTCGCCAAATTTTTATTTGGGGAAAAAAGAAAAAATATTAACTCACTAGTACTACATTACTTCATTTCATTACACTTCACTTCATTAATACTACAATTACTTCATTTCATTACTTCACTTCATTAATACTACAATTACTTCATTACTTCACTTCATTTCGTAATACTACAATTACTTCACTTCAAGTAGTTTTTACTACAATTGTAGTGTACACTTTGTAGTCTTCAAACTGGTGAACGTGTGTGTGTTGTAGTCTTCATTTTGAAATGTAGTTTTTCCCTTCGCTACAACTCGTCTATTTTTGGCTTCTTTTTCCCCAATTTTTTTTTCTTTATTGCCCGTAAATTTTCTATTGCGATCATGGCTGTTTCTGGGCTAATTCAATTATTTGGCTTTGAAGGAATCCTTGAATTTTATATTCTGTAAAAGTATCAGGATATTACAAATCAAGCCATAAAAGTACAGAATTGTTCTTTCTTTCTGCAAAATCCGCTTAAGTCCAACTTTCATGAACTTTTATTCAATCGTGGAGTCTTCTTGATTTTCTCTGTTAATAAAAATTTTGGACCGATGATTGTAGACGTAAAAAACAAGACGTTTTGAACATAAAAAATAATAAGTTTGTGTCATCTCCAGCACAGCGTACTGTGACAGAAAGTTATAAGATCGATTTTGACAGACTAAATAATGATACGGCAAGGATCTGTAGAGAAGCAATTGAAATATACAAAAGACCTAATAGCCTAAAAAAACAGAGACGGCGGCATTGGATTACACTACACCTGGTGGACTATATTAGAAAAAACTCAAATTCCCCCAAAAATACACATCATTAAAATAACCATTAAAACCCAAAGTGCATAAAGTACGACCTAATTTTATGAATTAAATTTACTTAAATTACGTGTTTTCACGATTGTTTAAGCGACACTTCAGTGACAAGTCCCCATATTTCTTAAGAAATTAATGCATGGATAATATTGCGAGTACAATTTTTGAATCTCATAATTGTATTGTGGAAATAATATGTATTCCCGTTTATAGTATAAAAGTGAAATAAAATATTAGTATAGTACTAACGCGGAACTGGGTCAGAGGTAGGTCATTAGTTTGGAATACATTTTGGTTGAGGTTAGGAATAAAACAGGATTTAAGAGTAAAAAAGTCTTAATATTATTATTTATTTTTACAATAAATTGTGCCACATTATTACAGAAACCTGCGATATGCTACATAATAATTACAAATTAAAAACTAAAAATGTATAAAAATGGACGGCATATACATACATATTTAAAAAATGAGATTCTTCACAATCAAATAATATTATTGGACATAGTATTATACAAAATAATACTCGGAATGCCTATAAAAGTGAACTAATGTAATTCATTGTTATTGCACACTTGATATTAAAAACATTATCTTATGTTTAAAGTCTTTGAACAAATTAACTGAAAAAACAATTATGTAATATATTTTCATGTCGCTGAGAAAAGCCATAAATTGAATGCACTCTATTTAGAATAATAGTTTACAGGAAATAATCAGGGATGTGGGGAATGGAAGAAATGAAGCATTATAACAAAATACAATGTGCGTCATCCTAACTGTAATCAGGTCATTATTTTGTTTTTATTATAATATAAAGGCACATGGAAACATATGTCTCGCCTCAGTTACATCTAGATATCTAATTAAAATGGTTCGGATAAAATATCATAATACACAATTCACCTTCTACTATTTAAGCTACCCTCCATCGTAAAATGAATTGTGCATATTTAAATACTATTTAGTACCCCGTAGTAATAATAATAATTATATTGATAACAGAATGTTGGTCCACATTTACTGTCCCCAAATCTGCCGAAAGAAAACTGTCATTTTTACACGACAATAAGATTCATCTCTGTATTATCCCAACTATGTATACTGAAAAATATTCACACACAATTAAATTACACGATAAATACCACAGTGCTAGGACAGACGATAAGAACGGGAAAATTGATTTGAAAGATTAATTTACTTTAACACTAGTTTGTACGTGATGCACCCACATATCCATATAGTTGTGCACAATGATGGTCAATATAAGATTGAATAAGATACAGAAAAAGTTCATTATCAGACAAGAGTGACAAAGTGAATGAGTAATGCCAAGAATGAAACCAGCTAGTGGTGAGGTGAGTCACATAATGAGATGTGTCAGTATACTGCTGAGTCACAAGAATACGGCATTTGTCTTGCACATGATATAACAGAATAATTAACTACCATCAGTCAATGTCAAACTTTGGAGTGATAAAATATATTCACCAATTGTCGTTGTTATACTCATATAACGATGTCAAACAAAAATAAACAAAACATGCACTGCTCATCTTACAGCTTATTTAGATTCAAATAATTCATCGCTTTCATGCTTAGTAAAATCATGAAAAATTTGAGATTTCTTCATAATTTACTATGGAATAATAATATTCATTGAAATTAATGTAAAGCAGTTTACAATTTTACAAATTGGCACTCACTAAAATTACACAAAACATATAATATGTAAAGTTAAATTAATTTAAAATATCGGGAATTTTAAAAGTTTTTTTAAATGTATGATATTTTGAAAAATTCTACATTAAAATATGTAATTGACTTCCAGACCTATTGTATTATAATGATCTAATAATTCAGGCACGTAACTATAACATCATTCCAGGTTGGTATTGTTCAATTATGGACACTAGACAATGAATCGTAAGGCACAATTACAACCTACGAACCCAATCTACAAATCGCGTCAGAATGAACACATTTTGGAAGAGTTCTCGGAGGAGCGGCGGTGATGGAGCTCAGCGAAGAGAGGCATCCCAGTAATAGCTCTACAGTACAATTAACATCAATAAGATTAGTCGTACTGTCATCGCTATTGACAGATATGATGTGGGCGACTTCTGCGACTGCGACTAGGCCTTGGTCTCTTGCTCCATCTCGAACCTGGCCTGCGACTCCTTGAGCCTCTCCCGCTTCTTGGTCTGGATGTTGGCTTCCGTCAGGAAGAGAGTGGCGGCGACGATACACGCAGCAGCGCCGACTACGCCGACACCGAATGACCAACCTGAAATATATGGAGGCATTCTTTAAAACTTGTTGCGCCGGCATTTTATGAACAAATTAACAGAGGAAGAATCTAAATCTATACAAGCAAAGCGGAACGTTTCCATAAAATTTGTTTCCTTTACTTTAATCGTAATATAGAAATGTGAATACTGTCAGGAAGCACCTTTATATTAACAATATCAAGATTTTATCACAAAATTACATATACAATATACAAAAATGGATACAATATGCAAATTAAAAATGAAATTGTGATTATTACAAACCTAGATAATTATTGGCGTGGTCCGGCATCCATTTGTCCGTGTTACCGAGAGAAGCAAATATGATTACAGCTAATGAACCACAGACACCTGAAACAGAAGACGCATATTGTATATTAGGTGATATTAATTGAACGAGACATAATAGCTACTTAAAGAATGGCCGAACGGAAAGAAACAAAGGAAGACCGATACTGACTAAACAATAGCACGATGGAAAGCTATATTTTTATTTTTTGTTTTATTTTTTACGCTTCAACAGGCCAGGAGGTCCAATCACAGAAGTGAAATACATCACAAAACACCCAGGCTTGAGTAAATCACATAGATTAAAATTGTGACCTCGCCGGGAATCGAACCCGGAACCCTCGGTGTGGGAAGCTAGCGTCGTACCCACTGCGCTACGAGGGCCGCATATGTTTTAAAGTTGTTGCAGTTCAATTTCAGATATACATTGAATGTAAGGGTTGAAACCCTTTTGACTGCTGCCGTATCAACAGTTGATAGGGATGTGTATGAATTTTTGATACTTTAGCATTCATAAGGTTCTAATAGTCTTTCAGCACTGCCTTAAAGAGATAAGCAGCAAATGAATTTTATTTATGTAAAATGAGAAGCAGACACTACTCACCAGAGCCAAGAAGCAGGAATCCGATGACCTTGATGAGGAGCAAGAACTTTTCCTGGTCGGGCCCGCAGCAGAGGAAGAACAGGAGTACCAGGATAGTGGTCACGACCACTCCCAGGAGGCAAAGAGTAAAGAAGAACTGAGTGGCCACCATGAATGCTGTAACCGTAAAGTCAATATAATTTTATAACAGGAAGGACAAAACTAAGATGGAGTGATGGTATTCAAAGACATATTTGCCCTGGAGATCCAGAACTAGAAGAGTGCTGGCGAAAGACCGAGGCCCAAGACAGTTGAAGAAAACTCTCGAGGAAGCCAAGACCCACTAGGGGCCGTGGGGCCAACAGTGACGATGATGACATATACAAATATGATAATTCTGTCTTTTTATGGTTCTCCGTGAACCGGGTACCTAGTGTTTGGTGTCTAGCCAACATGTTTCTTGATCTTCTGTTTGTAGTTTTCTGGGATATTCTGCCATGTACATGTGACCTTTCTGGCCGAAGTTTCGGATCCCATTGCAGGGTCCATCATCAGGACTGACACCAGCCGACATCATCAAGGTGACACTAGCGAAAGTGAATAGAGGGATACCGGGATGAGAAGTTTCTAAGTGCAAACATTTAACAGAGTTTACTAGGATCAAAGTAATAGAAACAGCGTTAATGAGTGTGAATTAAGAAACAGTACTAAGTGTGTGAAAAATTCGGGAGACAAGTACTACAATTTAACTTGTGTCCAATGACTGTCTTTGGTAATAAATTAAACTCCAGTGCTTTAATTTGTATTCCAAAGCCACGTCCCGTGTCAACCAATGTTCCGTCTAAGGTGTGCGGATGTGCGGCATTAATAAATCACTCAAACTGAGACTTACGCGGCAGCAGGAATCCTCGGATCTGGTCATAGCCGGCAGTGAATGGGTCGTATACCCAGCGACACCCGACAAAGAACCTCTTCTGATATACATCCTGGGGATCGGCCAAGGAACGGAAGCAGTGAGTCCACAGCCCTAGCCTGAAAGAGTGTGCCATTACATTCATCAGCAATTTATAATCCTATATAGTCAGAATGAATAAAAATATTAATATCACACTTTTCTCCGCCGGGGTAGGCACACTTTACTGTATCGACACAATTTTTGCATCATCCACATTTATAAAGTTTATCATGCATGCCAACAAAACTGGTCCAGCTGAGTCTTCTATTTCTGGTGCCATTAACTTGAGTCATATATTTTTCTTACAATTACAAGCATACAAGCTCGTTGCTTCCTTAGGTTTGTGACATAACATCCATCAAAATTTGTGTTTAGTTGATGCCAGGCCTCACATTGACTTTCAAATTCTCCATTCTCTCCTTTTTTGTCTAACCTTGGCTTTTCAATTATAATAATTTGCTTTACAACTCATAATTATATTTATTCACCACAGCGAGTATCCACTATGTCAGGCTTCTCGTTTCACTGGTGTACATTAGTATTGTGATAGTATAGTTAGATAGGTAGGTATTTTAAGTAGCTCATACTAGAGTGAGTAGTTTGCGGATGAAAAGGTCCTAACGAACGAAGCATATACTAAATTATATACATATGCAGTTCCCAAATCTCGTTCTGTCTAGTTCGGGAACTAAAGAACTAAATCAACTTGTATCATTATGATATTTGAGGGTAATATAATTGGAAAATAATTTGACAAACTACATATTACAAAATTAACTTGTAGTGTGTAGATACATATGTATGTATATTATTTTAAAAAAAGTGTATACAACCAAATAATTTTTTACATGGTAGATACATTCCAATGAAAACCGTGTAAAAAGATATGCTAAACATAAAAAAAGTGAAGATGTGTTCCCCGACTTTGAAAAGCCATGTAAGATGAAAAAAGAAATATAGTGTGCTAGAAAATCGTACAAAAAAAAGTAATAATGAAAACCCAATTAATAAATTCTATGAAATTTATTTGTTCATATATATATATATATTTATATATATTTTAATTAAGAAAAAAAAAATTATATAATTAAACGAATTAACTTTGTTTATCACCACTTAATTTTCGTAAAACTAACCAGTGCCGGAAACAACGATCCTTCATCAGAGTATACTTAATACTAATTAAACTTTACAAAATTACGAACAATCATTCCTCAGTGTCAAGTGTCCAAATGGGGGTAAATAGTGGGGGGTGTGATAGTACACTATCACGTTGTTTCTGAAACCGGTTGATAATGAATAACCACAAAGTAATAGCAAAATACAATAGTATAAAAAAAAAGTTGGTAAACATGCATTAATTTCAGTTTATAACTAAGAAAAATACAAAAATTAACAGCAACCATTCATCACTACCTGGTAATGGACGCGCATGTTTATTATGTCCGACTGGACACAAATTGCTTTCATCACTAGAAATGTCTTACGTGTTTGAATCCAATGAAGACTATTGTTTATTACTGAACCACGTAAACTATATTATTTGAATGTTTCGACTTCACAGTAAGAGTAAAAAGAAGTTAAAATAAAAAACAATAAATAAACCTTTCGAGTTTAGCACCGGTGATGCGATAATCACTGACGAGCCACGAAGGTGTGGCGAAGGCCAACACCACGCAGACTAGCGCAATGACAAACACTCCAATGGCGCAGTTCCCCGCCAGGCTGCGGGGCTTCACGTCCACATCTCGTTCCCTGAAATCATCATCATACAATTGAAAGTTTGACAAATCTACTCCAGTTATTATTATTGCGGTTGATATACATTTCCACGTCAGTATCCGGCTACTTCGTTAATATTTGTCAATTTATTCATTTTTCAAAAGCGAAAATGATGACTTTTCAAACACTATTTGACACAATCATGAGAATGCTTATCGGCAACCATAATAATTAATCAAAAAATAATTAGTGAATTTGCATGTTGAACAAGAAAATTCGATCCCCGACTTGCAACGCCATGGTGCAGAAAGAGCGTAAATATATTTTTTACTTGTCAATCCATTTAATAAGTAATACGTCATGAGAGGGTGCATTTTTCGTGCGAGCGGCCAGAAGGCCAAATTGTCCGCAAGGCTTTAGCAAATATTGAGTAGCTTGTTGGTCTTGTGGTTAGGACACTCGCCTCGTGATCCAAAGATCGCGGGTTCGAATCTCAGCCCAGACTAGCAAGTTAGTCCTATTTTCATAGCACAAGCGTTTAGCTTAGTTTGAAAATAGTAAAATATTGATGTGACACGTATTCCGTGTTCGCATCTCTATTTAAAAAAAAAAAAAAAAAAATATGAATATTTCAGGCGATACACAATAAATACTTAAACTTTTATGCTTTATTTGTTAATTTTGAATGAAACTTTTTGTATTACAACCAAACAAAAATACAATCTGTTAAATTCTACAAATAACCTAGACAATTTGCTTCTTTTTAAAATAAAACTTTGTAATCTCATTTATGATTATTGAAATAAATTTAATACTTCTTTAATTGAATCCCATCCCCTTCCTCTTCCCACCCTTGCCTTTTTATGCATTATCGTAATTAAACATTCATCATATATTCTTTGTCATTTTTTTTTCATAGTTTTTTTTACCAACTTCGAGGAAACTTCACTGGTCATACTAAATGAATATTTTTTTGATGTTATCCCTCTGAGACCGTATGTGTGTTCAAACGAACACTAACTTTGCGATTTTAGTTTTCCCATAATATATCGAATATAAATGTCGGGTTTTTTTTTTCTGATTGCTGACAGTCTTGTCTATGGCGTCTATTTTTTTCCGCTTGGCTGCGATACGTAATCCCGCCTAAATTGTCATTTGCATTTTGAAAGATCAACTCTCAGTGAATCTTCCAATTCTGTCCGTTGTTATTTGCATATTTTAAGGATAAACTTACCTTAATTTATCCATTTTTTTTATTTAAATTATATTTATTTTGTTGCCTAAGGGTGTATTCTAACTATAACATAAGTAAATACAATAATTTTTCGAAGTTATTGGTCAGAATATTCAATTATAAGTATAAACTAAAAGGAAAAAAAAAAAAAACACCAAAAATTTTTAAAAAATTCTGTGATGTGTTATCATACATCAAATATTTTTTACAACTGCCATAATTAATTCAGGTTTCAGAGGGTTATATAAATTTTTTATTACATTGTACTTATATTTCCCAAAATAAAATAAAACAAAAATAATAATAAAAAATTATGCATAGCAACACCCCATTCCTTTCAAAGCACGCAACGATTGCTTGTGCCGTGTTGAACAAGAAACCCACAAGATATTGTATTAATACGGGGCAATGAGTGCATCCTTGCTGATGACGAATGGCGCGCACTGCAATTACACATTTTTATTTTCAGTTTTACCAACTCTTGCCATAGAGACTATTATTTAACGTTGCATCATGCAGGGCCGGGCCTGCACAACCTCTGACTGATGATTACACGTTTGGTTCTCCCTCACATAAGCGGGTTAAACAAAGCCTGTATTATGTGTCACTTTCCCAATAGCAAATTGTACCAACTGTGCATTGGAGTCAGAGCATAATAGCTAGTTAGAGCTATTATTTCCCAATATCTCCATTAGTTCACACACGGTTTCTCAGGCATTAGCTGCGCGACCTTGGCTGCTAATAGCTAATGGTTTGTGCGCACAGTGACAATATTACGATTTTTTAACTTTCTGGAAGTAAAGTATAAAGTTAAACAAAAAATTTATATTTTTGTATTTAAATATTTGACTGCCTTTAACAATTTTGTGAAATGTTTGATACTAACAGAGAGTTAGTTAAATTAGTATAAACCACTAACAGACTTTAGGTCTACTGGTTTCGAGACGTACCCGTCTCTTCGTCAGGACCAACACTACACTAATATGTTCACAACACTATACACTACAACCATAGTATTGTTAACCTTCCACTGATATATATCACATGCAAATCGTCACAATCTTGTCAAAGACTAGCATCTCACAGTTTTACCGTGAGACTGTGAAGGATGCCACTCATGTGCCATGAGTATGAGAGGCTAATTACAGAAAATACTGTGTGTATTTCACATCTACACTCTTTAAACCCGTGGCATAATTATGTTACGCATTCATTTTCTCGAATCATTTTTTTTTTCTAAACCGAAGTTATCCTGAGATATTAGAAATCTAAATGCAACATACCTAACCCTAATTTATCGAATTTAACATTTTGTTCCGACGCCTAATGTCAAAGTTGAATCTGCCAATTAAAATTAATAAATTTGAAATTGATACATTTTTTCATACTAATATTGATTAATCTCATAGCTACCTAGGCATTTTTTAATTTACTTTTTTACGCCCATTATAGGATTTTACATAAAAAAATATTACATAAAATCAAAAAGTATATACATTAAACAATATCGGAAATAAGCAGTAAAATATAAAATATATGAATATAAAGTACATGTATAAAAAGCAATAAAAGGTATAAGAAGTGAAAGTATCAGGTATAAGCATTAAAATATGAGTATAAAAATTATAAATAAAAATATGTAATGTTAAATATTAATGGAGAATTATTAATGTTAATCAAATCGATAATCGATCATGTCGAAAATGATTAATAATGTATAGTCATCCACTTAACGTAAATATTGAAAGTTTCAGATCTCTAGCTGGTCTGGAAGTTTGTGAAAAATCAATTACAAGATTCCACCACAACAAACGGACAAGGAGAATTTAATAAAAACGTGTAAAAAGAATGTTGCTTTAAAAACTCAAATTAAAAATATAGATATCTCATTGCCAACGGCAACATCTGTACTTGTTTATGGGAATGACAAATTTTCGACCACAGGCGGCTGTATTAAGTTGTACACCTAATATTTAAACCACACAGTACATTAATTTATAATTCAAATGTCAAACTGTACTTCCAATATGGATAAGATTTTTTTAAATTATCTGGCCTATTCGAAAATAGTATTAAATTGAAAATATTCCGGCACATGTCCAAATAAAAATTGCTTTAAAAATACCTATTGAAATATGGAATCAGTGCATATTGGAACAGTCAGTGTGTAAAAAATGTTAGTAAATGAACAACAAAGACATTTCTGGAGAACAATGACTGAGCCGAGACAAACACGTTGCAAGACTGTTGACGCTTGTGTATGTGAGTCTTAAATTTGCATTGAATGCTCGAGTTGACAGCGTCAGTCACGCGAAGGAAGGAGTGCGTTTGTTGGAAAAATACAGAAATTAATGATCTCATTACATCTACTGCGTTTCTATCTATTTGACGGGTTGACCGTATTGTTATATAGAAATTGTTTGGATGTAATGGCACAAAATTGTTTTAGTGTTACATATATATATTCAAGAACACATTCGTGTTTGTGAAGTTGTAATTTTTCAGAACAAAGTTCTGTGAAATTTTAAAACCAAATTGATTAATCAATTAGAAAGACATACAGAAAAATGTAATTCACAAAAAAATATTTGGCTACTACTGGGATTCGAACCCAGGTCAACGGGGCCCCGGAAAGGAGGTGACCTGGGTTCGAATCCCAGTAGTAGCCTAATATTTTCTCGTGAATTAGATTTTTCTGTATGTCTTTCTAATTGATTAATTAATTTGGTTTTGTTTAAGTATTGTTTATGAAGCCGACTATCTATTGCAGATTTAAAAACAAAACCAACATTTATCAAACAATATCCCACCCACCACTCCATTTAATTTAAGAATCGCTCTAGAATATTTTAAATATGCTCAATTTTTTTTCAAGAACACGATACTGGATTTTATCCCCAGAGAGATCATCATTGATCAATATATTTATATGGGAAATCGGTGTGGAAATCTTTTTGGGTGTCTATATGGCTTACGACCTTTCATACGGCTGGCTTAAGTGATCACTTTGTACAATGTAACGTTCACCAATTACACTCATGATTGACCATAGCTTCTATTCATTTTTTGAAAGATGTATACATCGAGGGTATAAATCCAAAAGGACGTTAGTGATTATTTCGAACTTTACAGGGCAGCAAAATAATGTTTTTCTAATCCGGTTTTATCAATATTTCTTACGATTTTCATATTTGATTTTTCAAAACATGTATAGAAATCGTTTAATACTAAAAGAAATATTGATATAATTTACATTATTTTGCTGCCCTGTAAAGTTCGAAATAATCACTAACGCCCTTTTGGATTTCCCCTAGATATGATACCTTTATACACCTCGTTCTACGTGTGACTTTACTAATGCCATCTGTGGTTGAAATTTGTCTTGTAAACTCTATAAACACCGAAAAAGAATTCCATACCTACTTTCCCATATAAAGGGCTTTGTCTCTGTGAGACTTCTATAATATATCTTGATTATTTTAAAGTTGAAAGGACCAAATGTATATAAAAAAGAAAACAAGCGATCTGACTTTAAGAAAGTTGAAATGTTTATTCCAAAAACATTTGCACTTCCTGGCAGTGACTTTCCCATGGATTATTTCAAAAAGATATGGCGTGTGAATGAAATGAATGATCGGAGATGGGGCTTGAACCCAGGGCCAGTAAACCCAAACCGGCCGCTGTACGCATGTTTGCTAAGCCCTAGTATATATTTGTAGTATCTTTTTGGCGGTCCACGAGAGGAAAACAGTGTTTTTTAAAACATAAATTGTAAGTAAACAAACTGACAGATTTTGCAATAATTTTGAACAATTTAGGATAATCATTTATAATATTATTGAAAAAAAAGGCATCTCATAAGGCTATGTAGTCATAAAAGGCCCACAAAGTGGAGTCATTTTCTTCATTTTTAAAACAACGTAGGTTTGGTTATTTATTAAATAATTTAGTTTGTCATTTTAATAAGATATCCATGTTTAAAATATATGAAACTTGATGAATAAATTTAAATATGATATCTTTCCATACAAAAATGTGATAAAAAACACAGGAGAAAATATGGGAAAAAATTGTGAAATTTGCTCACTTTGCAAGAGGATCGCCTTAATACAAATGCAATAATTTACATTAAACTTATTTTTTCTGGTTGGATGTGTCGAAACTGAGATATTTAGAACAAAAAAACTCCACCAGGCTCCATCAAGAATGATGGTTATGCAGATTGCACTGTTTCGGAGGATTTGTACTTCCTTTAAGGATGTGAAACAATTCTCACACATAAGAGTTCTTTCCTTCTGTGAAAGATAAGATTTTATGAAGACCGATTGGATCTTAGTATTGAAACAGTACAAGACAGGGGAAAATGAAAAATTTAATGAAGATTATGACAAATTATGAAATGCAGAGAATAATTTAATTAGATTGATCACTACTCCTTGGACTACTGCAACAAAAACATATTTGAATTGAGGTGGACAGAAAAAAATTATGGAATTATGCACGTACCTGACTTTGAAAGAAATATCAAAAAGAAACAAGGTGAAGGAAACATACTTGAGAAAGTGTGATAAACTACTAACTAGTAGTTTATCTACTACTACTACTACTAGTAGTAGTAACTTAACTAAGTGACTACCTTTGTATTAACCTATTGCTATCAATCATAACAAACTACAACTACGCGCTCTGTTGGCATTGCGTAGACAATTTATAAAAACACAAGACTTGATTGCTGTTTTCCAAGCCACTGTCAACTGCTAAATAATATTATCGAATTAGAACACTCGCGTGATAACTAGTGTATGAAAAAACGTACAATATTAACGCACGTACAGTAATTATAATACGAAATGGGTCATCTAGAAATACGTTCCACGGAAACCGAATGAAAAACACAACCCAATGAATTAATGATTCATGTAATGACTGATAACCTTCATAAATGGAATTCATATTCTAAAATGGAAATTGGCATGATTTGGATTTATATTTACTAATGACTAAGCGTAAATATGAAAATAAATACCCCTTTCCCATTTAAAGACAGATGTAGACACTAGATTAGTAAACGCGGCACTGCACCCTACGGTAGACTATTCTCTCAGAAGAAATATAGTCGGTAGCCACTAGCAGAAGCTGATCCGTTTACGCGTTCTTTGAAATACACAAAATTAATTTAGACAACCAAAGAATAACGAACATTTTGTTTGTGTCACGCCCAGATATGAGTCCACTGCTCGTTTGCATTACCACATACCACTCGCTCGCACTTGTCAAACAAACAATGTCCAACGATGTCCACGCCCACACCTACCTACTCCTACCCATCGCCTACATCACAATACCTCATTCGCCTGAATCTTACCTGCTTGAGAATGCGGACACGCAAAAATATGCTTTAAGTTTATATGCTTAAAGACTTTTTTCGAATTTTCAATCATTGTGATTGTCTTGCCTTACGTGCAATAAAAATGTGGCCAAGTAATATGTTATCCAGCCTATTATTTTTTATATTTTTTGGCAACAGAAATAATACTTTTTTCAGTATAACTTGGGGGTTTTTCAGTATAACAGGATCAATCTCAACAATCGGTGAACTTGAATGCGAAGATGGAAGTGTAGCGCTCTATCCTCTCTGCTTACCCCCGCGGAGAAACGGCGTGATGATCAATAAGTCAATACAACTTTTGCATTGGGTATAGGTAGCATGAAATTAAAGAATCTCAATTCTATTAAATTGAGTACTTAATTATTTTATGTGCTGTGAATTGTATGAATCCGATCTCGCCCCATTTTCAAGCAGATTGCATTACTATTTAAATATAAAATTTGAGTGTATGAAGTTTGAAGCCCCATAGTACACGATATACGTTTTTTGCTGTCTGGAGATTGAATTTAGCGTAAAGTTTTCGTATTTTTTTGCTAAAATTACAGCTAAACATGCTTTCAATAAATTTTATTATTCCCTATTAAAACATTTGTTTTAAAAAAGTTATTAAAATACTTCGTGATTATCTCAGAAAAAATATAATCTCAAAATTCTTTTTAATCTTTCTTGCAATAGATTTATTTATCTTTCGTACATTTAATCTCGGAATATTTCCACTTTTGGACCTTCCTTAAATAAAATAATATATGAATAAAATAAACAAATTAATTAATGAATTAGAAAGACATACAGAAAAATCAAGTCCACGAAAAAATATTTGGCTGCTACCGGGATTCGAACCACGGATCTCCTCCTATCTGGGGCAGGCTCCTATCCAATTACGCTATAGCGGCCTCCTACATCTTCTGACTTGTTTTCTGGGGTATAACGCCGCATAATTACGACCTTTCTGGCCGACGTTTCGGATCCCGTTGCAGGGTCCATCATCAGGACTGAAAACATTCTTGGCCTCTTACATTTCCATGTATATATCAACCTTATCTGTAAGTCTCATTTATTAATTGATTAACATATCGTCGCTGTATATATAATTATGCATATGTGCCGTTTTAGTACATTCTGAGATAAACGAATGAAACTGTTTTAAAAAATAATTACACAGACTAGATTTATACAAAATATTTTAGATAATTACTAGGCAGACTTTCCAGATCGGCAATGCTTTTTTAGTATATCTCCATTATTTATATGAAAAATTGACAAATTGATTCATTCATATATACAGCGACGATATATTATCCATTTTTAGAGCAATCCACTTTTTCTGGTACGGTAGGCACAAATTACTTTGTGTAACTGCCGATTTTTCTGTATGTCTTTCTAATTGATTAATTAATTTGGTTTTAAATTTTACAGAAATTTGTTCTGAAAAAAATGCAACTTCACAATTATAAAAAAAGTTAATAGAGAAAAGCCACATTTAATGAATAAAAAAAGTTCATAGAGAAAAGCCACATTGGGGGTATATGGAGGGAGGGAAGGACTGAAAAGATTTCAAAATTAAACCACGTGGTTTATGGGCCCCTTTTTTTCACGTAATTCATTTAATTTTCAATATCTCGAAGACTAGTAATTTTTCACTAAGGCCATGTTTTGATATTCTGGCCTATCGGTTCTCACAAGAGTTGACTTTAATTTTCAGGACACCTGTATTCGAAACTAAATTAACTGTTTTTTTACATTTCATATACCTTGTATTGCTTGCCCAACGTAACTTGGCGTGCGGCGAATTTTGAGCTAAAACCCGCCCCGCCCGCACCCGGCGGTAACCCCTCGCCCTGTCATTCAGTATAATTTTGTATTTGCTCGGGAGCTGTGACATCTTGATTACCAATATACACTGAATTATTATGTCCAAAAGATCCAAAACAGTCCGGGATGGTGCAAGAACAATTGCCAATGAAGTATTTAAGTTTTGCGAAGCTGAAAAAGCGAATAATGGACCGATATTACCGTCTGACAATTTGACAGATAGAACCATTACTTTGGTGCTGCCCGACCAAATTTCTGTATTTAATATGACACCGGTCACCGGACATTCTGTACATTATGTATTGTATAATGAATTTACACCCTGACAACTTCTGTTAGGCGACAGGGGCGCCCTCCCTCGCACGCCAAGTTATAGTGGTATGTCTATACCTAGATTATTTTAATTTTATTAATGAATTTTTATTGTTTATTAAATTATCTTTAAAATTTTGAACACCCAGCATCCTCGGGTCAGATGGTTATTCTAAGAAATACATTTGTGATCACTAATATAGTTAGGAAACTGAACCATTTCCCCAAATAAAGAGATTGTATAGGAGGGAGTTTGAAGACAAAATAAAAGATTGAAGAAATATTTCAAGTATATATTTAAAAAATAATGAAATCAATAGAAATGCTGACAAAATATGCATAAAAATTATAATAGAATATAAAAAAACTTATTTTTGGACGGAATGAACAATACGCAAATTATGAATTTAAACAAATGTTTTAGTACCCATTTGGTCGACCTTTGTATAGAGATTAATACAAAGTTATTTGTTTAAATTGATAATTATGTCTTACACTAAAAACATTAAAAATAATTACATTTTCAGGTACCATCTATATTAATTCAATAAAATAGTTCTGTGGACGGCGGAGTGAATATTTTACAAAATTCTTTATAAATTTTTTTATTACGTTATCAGAGTTTATGAGAGATTCATTCACTTCTGCTTTCATGTTTACTTTTATCAATGACCTACATGATATAATACACAGATTCTGAAGTTCCAAGGCACTGAGATTCATAAAACAAATTGACATTCCTGCATTTTAAATTATAAATACATATTCACATATTATATGTAGCTACAAAATATATTTAACATAACAATTTTAAATTGGACATAAAACATTCACAAATACATGTCACAAATACATTGTTAAACTACAATTGTGGGATATAAAAGTAAAGGCAGCAATATATAAAAAAAAATTTAATGCAGTCATTGAGGATTACTAATTTATAATGTACTGAATTCGAGATTTTATAGGAAACATGATGAACCTAAAATGTATAAAAGCTAGAATTCAGTACATTTTAAATTAGTAATCCTCGGTGACTGCTTTCAAAACATTTAAATTTTTTTTTGGATATTGCTGCCTTTGCTTTTACACCCCACAATTTATTTTGTTAACATTATGGACATTTTTATAACAGAAATAATACCTTTTTATTATTTCTAAAATTGAATGAGGCACTTAGATCACAAATGTTTCATTACATGAACACTATGTAGATAGATTCCGTACGGAAATCTTCTTCAATAGAAGGAGACAACAAATGTGTGTATTACCATAAGCTAATTAATATTACGCAGTCAATGAAATACATGTTTAAAGATGTTTTAAGAGATTCAAATAAATTCATCTTTTTAAATATATTAAGGGTACCGGAAAGTTTTTTATTTTTTCATCAAAAATCATCATTAAATTGTGTTTCCCAGTTTAAATTTTTAAATCATTGCTGACACATGCCAACACTTACTTTATCACCATAAAAATTGCAAATTTTTTTGTAGTAATGGCAGAATTTTTTTATGAAACTCGTACATCAAACAGTGCAAAAAAAATGTTGGGAAATCTTCCGCCATTTGAAAAGAAAGTGTCGAAAGCCTAGACAATAATGATTATTAGCTATTTAAGGCGTGCATGACACCCGTACAACTCAAAAAATAAGCTTCAACTGAGCGCATAAATCGCTAACAAAAAAAAATTCCGGTAAACCTAATATCTGCATACAATAAATGTGACATTATTAAATAGATAGTAACAAAACGCTATTAAGACGTTAAGACATTTTATAATAAGTCAATTTGTGTTTGTGCATACAGTAATTAAAATATCTATACTTTAATGATAAATACATCAGAGTGGATCTCCAATTATATTGTATGTATACAGAAATTAACAACTTTAATCAATAAAAAATAAATTGGTCATAAAGGGATAAGAATCAGATTACCAAAATCAACCAAAATACTTACTGTGATACAGATTTTGGATTTAGTACTAATCATTTTAACTAAAGTTAATTTTGACAACAATCTTACAAACACCGGAATTCACACATATCAATGATTTTAAAAAATAATAATTTACTACAAGTAGTGTCCGACTGAACTTTCGGTTTCAGCCTAGTTTTGGCAAATAAACGGGTTCCGGCTTATTTTCAGTTTCGGCTGCCATCCAGCCGAAACTACGGCCGAAAACGAAATTGAATACGGGAGGTATCGCACTGTTTCAAATGTTGATAAATTATTGTTTCTCAGTTATATTAGATTATTTATGAATACTGATAATTATTAGTCCATTAAACATATTCATAATTGTAACTTAATGAAGCTCTTCACAGTTTTTATTAGTTTGAGAGAAAATTCTTTTTATTTTGATATACATATTAAGTATTATTTTCATTAAAAATATTTAGTTGTTATACTTAGTAGGTAGGTACTTTTATTTTTATCGTAGTTTATTAAAAAGAGTGCCATACAAAATGACCAAAGTACAAAAGAAATTATATTATTTTATTTTAAGATGAAAGAGTATTTTTTGTTTAGTGTACCTAAACAAATTAGCTTAAAAAATTAATTTTGTTTGTACCTTTTATTTTGTGTTATTCGTAAATAACATTAAAAAGAAATAATAGGTAATACCTACTTTTTCTTTTTAATTTTATTTACGAAAGAGTTGATTTGAAATAAATATACCTAGTATAGTTACATTACATGACCCTAGATGGAAGTTTGGGTTTCGGCCGAACCTGAGACCGATGCCGAAATTCGGTTTCGGTCGGACACTAACTACAAGTCATTATATTTATACTAGGGTAGATTGAAAAGATTCTGCAATCACCAATAGAGTTGGATAGAGGGATACTTCTTTCCAAAGAATGGCGGCTGATTGTTTAGAAGTATTTAAGAGGAATCCAATGTTTAAAGCACGTTATAACCACGGACGAGACTTGGATTCACTGGACATACAGTAACGAAAGTGCAATCAAAATATTAGATTGGACATGGTTAATCAGTTCCGAAGATTGTAAAAACGGCTGGGAAGGCGATGGAATCAGATTTTTGGGATGTCAAATAATTTTGTTAGTAAATTATCCTAAAAAAGGAAAAACTATTGCTGGCCAACATTACACATCACTGTTGTACAAACTGAACACAAAACTTAATTAAGAAATATCATTCAGGAAGAAAAAATGTTGACCGAAATTGCTCCCACTTATTCAATTGCAAACAATTGATGAAAATGAAGCCTTGAAATGAAACTCTTCCACATCTATCCTAATTTCCTGGTCCGCTGGACTTCTACCTTTTTCTGAAATTAAAAAAATCCTAGCTGGAAAGATATACAAGTCGAATGAAGAGACGGAGGCTGTAAACGGTTATTTTCAAGACATTTTCCAGGAGGAAATTGAGAATCCGGGAATCGTTGGACTAAGTGTGCTGAGCTGCAAATGGTTTTACTTTGCGTTCGTCTTTTCAATCTACCCTCCTGTGTACAAGTATACTAATATCATCTGTGCAACAGTCATTTGACTCGGCTCAAACATTCATAAATATTTTGTATTCTCCCGTACGGGCAAGATATGCGCTAAAAATTAATGAACATACAAACATCAATAAATTTTTATGACAAGCCTGTTACAAAGAAAGCACATTTGATTTGCATGTTGGTCAGAGTTCAAAGGCATTATGTGAGTCAGAAATTGTTTCATAAATTCAATCTTGAGTGAGAAAATGATTGTCGTTTTATCGTAGTCACGCCTTACGTGGTGTAAATGTCGGTCTGCCCGCCCACATACCCCATCTTCCTCTCGTCCAACCCATAGGAAGATTGCTCGCGGCTCTGTATCTCGTGCAGGCGGCGGTAGCGCTGCACGCGTGCCTCGACCAGAAACAGAACACCGGCTGGCAACAACAGGAGGGTACCCACAGCCGCCAATGCGTACGCCCATCCCAGGTCGTTATGCTCCCAGTTCGGCATCCAATCACGGCCGTCTCCGCGTGCACCAAATATAATCACTGATATCAGCCCACTTAGACCTGCAAAAAAAGGCAATAAAATTCATGTCCTAAAAAATGTTCTTATTTGAATTTGTAAGAACGACAAGAAAGAGTGTCTGCAAGACATGTCAGAATTTTCTCTCGAGCTTGTCACTCGGTTAGTAATACAAGAGTTCTCACCGGCCAGGATGAGGTTGGCCCCGAGCGTGAGAAGCAGCAGAATATACCGATCATCGTCCTTGGAACAGCTCCAGTACAGAGCGGCGCAGGCCAATGCGGCCAGACACAAAGTGAGGGCGACCGTGAAGAAGAATTGTGTGGCCACGAAGAAGCCCGGCAACAATATATTGTGGATAATGTAATATTCCTCCTCAAACACCCACCAGCAGCCTGTGAACACCACGTCTTTGTACCAGTGACGGGGGTCCTCGAACCCATTGAAGCAAACTTGCCATAGTCCTAGAAACAAACACAACATATCATGACCAACAAGAAATTCAATAATGTAGCGTGATGGGTGAGTTTTGAACGCCATCTCAAGTATCACCGAGAACTTGTAAATTCTTAGGTATGACATGTCAGATGAATATGGAAACTGTCATTCATTAATATTATTATTTAGTTTATAGCATTTACCTAGCTTAGTTTACAGGCATTCACAAAACTTTTTACTGTATTCCATGTTTTATTTTTAATGAACATTTACAAAAATATTATTTGTCATAAGTAATCATATTGTAATATGATAATTAAACGTGACAATTATTATTTGTTAAGTTACAAATAATATAAATGATCAAAACTGGTAAAAGAAGTGCAACAGTTCTTATTGTATCCGCTGTATTATTATTGGGAATAATCCAAGAATATGGTCCCATTGTTCATACAATGAAAATAAGTATTTCACTATATAATTTAATGTCCTGTTAATTTAATCTAACTAAAATAATCGTATTCTAAATTAAACAAACCAAATAACCTAACCTAACCTAACCAAACCAAACCTAATAACCTAACACAACCTCATATATTGCCTATGAAATGACAAAATACACAGTGCATTTTTCGAAACTTTAAAGTGTAATATCTTATTTAATACTTACTTTTTAAATGTGAATTATCTTTCATTTTATTATTAGCACATTCGATAATATAGTGAAATAATCATTTCCGTTGTATATGCAATGGATTTGGATTTAGCCTATTATTGCCTTTGTTCAATGTGGATTGTCCACAGACACACACACACACACACACACACACACACAAGTTTTCACACCAAACACTTTTACAGATTGCCTCAGGAATGCACGTCTGAGCTCCATCAATTGCAATATTTTTATTATTAGATTATATTTATATATAATCTATAGTATAATTGCTTCAAAAATGACGTTGCATGTAGGCTACCAACCAGGCCTCGCCACGGCCGCAGCTCCAACAGGACACCTGTAGTGTATGCTGTAGTATACACGGGCACCGAGCATATCACACCATGAGCACACTAATACATCGAACCAAAAAGTAAACTTTCGGGACATCAGCACTTGAAGTTACAAATTTTACAAGGATGATAGGTTATCTCATACACAATAATAGAATAAATGGTTTCTGCTCTATTTCTCATTGTATTTGACGGGTGGAATGCAGAATAGGGCGTTGGGAGCTGAATGAAATATTAACCCATTTTTAAATTTAGGGTGCTACACTAATGACTTTGCTCAATGCTGTGGTGTATTAAAACACTCAAATTTATGATTTTCATCCTAACTCAACCATAACGCATTTCATATTTCACTCAGAAGTAAATGGAGCAATTTTAAAACTATCATATTAGCAATATCTCATTTTAAAACTAAGTTACATTCATTATTTATGAATATAACAGGTAAAAAATAATTTTAGCTTTGTGAGATTCCGCTCAGAAGTCTTCTGAAATTTCCGAATGTAGAAAATACGCAAAAAGCAACAAAAAAAATACATTATGTATACACTGTGTGCAGTAATTTTAAATATTTTTGACTTTTGTATGAGGTATATAAAAAATTATATATGCAGTAAGGTATGTTAAAGCTTTGGAATACAGGTTCAAAGGCAGACTGAAAATAATTAATTTTAAGTATCAAGTGAAATAAAGTTTTCAAAAACATGCCACACCTTCTTGTTGACATGTTGAGTCAGTGTAAGAAGTACGGTTACATACCTATTCTGATAAATTTCGGATTTTCTAGTTTGCCATCTGTTTCCAACCAATACGGACTGACAAAAGATATCAAAACAAATAAAAACGCAACGGCAAAAAAGCCTAGAGCGCATAATCCAGTTTTCGATTTTGATACCATTGTCTCGGGTTTGACGAAAATATTTCACGAAAGCTGACACATTACCATAGATACATATTACCATAGAAATGAGACAAGATGACATTACATTACATACACAGACACATTTCACACTAGAGATAGGTCGTTCATATACGAACTGTGTGTTTTTTTTTCTAACTATTCACTTTCCCGAACGAATGAATTGTTCGTACACTTTCAGTATAGTTAGTAGCCGGCAAACATTTTGAAATTTTACGGCGTAGTGGGGGGAAGTTTGCGCATGTACCATTCTACCAAAGAGACCCAAATTTTGTGAGATCAGTTGAAAATTAAATTAATAATTTTGCGGCGGACAAATGAACGATTCCAAATTACCAATTTCACCCCCTCTCTGTTAACGATAATTTTATTAATAGGCAGAGAGACTACACCTAAAACAACAAATACCCGCAAGTACTTATTCTTTAAAATTAGACAGAATGCATTAAATTACGAACATTTATTCCGTTTTGACTGCTTTCGGTGAGGTTCAAACTCAATAGACTGATATTTCTACTGGCGAAAGGAACAACCAAACTAGTCAATAAAATCGAGTTTTGAGGTAAGTATGCAGAATTGTTCTTTAGATACATATCTAGCAAGAAAAAATAGATCCGTCAGAAAATAAAATAAAATGCAGTATCTTTTAATTTTTTGAAATAGGGTAAATGAAAAATTTGGCAAGAAACAGCGTCATTAGTCAACTTGGTTCAACGTTCTTGTGCTAAAAACAAAACTACTGGTGCAAAAATTAGATATAAATAGCAAAGGCTTTAAGAGATATTTCGTAAAAAAATTTTTTTCCAAATTTTATTTTGGCTCTCCTGGAATCCTGCATATTTTTAATCATTCGGCTGTTCCTTTCGCCCACAAATTTGATGTACAAGCATGAAGTGAGGTGCAAGACGGCGAATCTCTGGGACATAGTGCACGGGAACTACGAAACTCGATAATTGTTTCCAAAGAATCTCATGGAAGCAAAATACGAATCTCAGAAATTATCTTCAATCGAATATCTCCTCAGTGGACACGAGCCATAAAAATAGAGTTGGGAGGAGCCTTCAGCGTATTGCTTATCGTTTCAGGGCTCAGAATTTACTCACTTCTTACTCATATCATCTCTTAACTAAAGAATGTATACTTATAAAACTCAATGCTTGTCTGATTTTTCTCCATACAAATGAATGCCGTTTGACCAATCTGACCCAAATCTTGCACTTATTCTTTAGAACCCGGCGGGTAACATAGGTGACATTTCTTCCCTTCCTCCTCCTTTATCTTCCCAAGATATTTTTTCCATAAAAATCTACACCGTTTGACGGATCTGATCCAAATTCTACATACATTAGGAACCGACGGAAAACAAAACACATTTCCCCCTTCCCCTTTAGGTACCACACCCCCTCCCCAAATTTTACATACATATTCTTTAGGACCCGGCAAAAAACATAGGCCACATTTGCCATTATCCACTTCCGCCGACTCCCCTCCTCTCCCGATATCTGATCTGACTCAAATTTTGCATAATTATCTTTTAGGGCTTTGCGGAAAATGAAGTCGTCGTTTACTCCCGTTCCCTTTACCCTCTTTCGAAATATTCTTTTTAATAATCATTATCTGACAGATCTGATCCAAATTTTGCATACTTATTCTTTATTCGCGGGAAACATAGGCGCCATCTCCTTTCTTCCCATTAACACTACCCTTTTTCCCAGATATAAATATAATGCACTCCAAATAAATTTAATACTATTTAATCCAAATTGTGAAATGATATCACTCTCCTTCCTCCACTTCACCGTTATAAATTAAAAGAAATGCGATTCAATAATTTTTTGTTGCATAATTATTGTTTGTTGTGAGCTGAATGGGCGTCATTAGATATATTAGTCATATATTTAATGAATTTTTATGCTTATAAAAGGATCGTCATATTGTGGTGAGACATAATAAATTAAATTGTTTGACATCACTTTATTGAATAAATACTCAAATTCAAATGTTTATTCAATGTTACAAATGTTTACAAAATTAAAATAAGTTTTTTCATTGTTGCTGAGTGTCTTGGCAGCAAGTAAACACTAAATTGATTTGACGCCCTGCCTGCTACACTAGTAATTTACTGTATTATAGCAGACAGTGCTCTTCCAGTAGTATAATGTTCAAGAATATTTATTATTTATATAACATTTGTGAATCAATCTTATTGCCAATTAAAATTAAGTAATAGTAATAATTAAATGTTTACAATTTAATAATGGTGTTAATTAATTATATTATAGACAAAGGAAAAAAAAAGATCTGAATAGGATATTAATAAAATAAAACAATTAAAATTATTTAAAAAGATGACAGTAAATGATCTTGTAGGATTAGTATATTTTAAATTTAGTTTATGTCATGGCTTTTAATAGGTTTTGGGCATGCTTCCTTCCCTTTTCATGCAACCAAAATACTACTTAATTAGTTTCGGCTCAGAGATGAGCCTTTAATAGGGTTAAATCAAACATAATAATTTTGTAGTCTGTCCGTTCGTCCGAACTTTGTATAACGTCTGTAATTTCATTCGAATTCACGTCTAAAAAGCAAATTAAGTGGCTGGAGGTAGGACGCGAACCTCGGCCCTTTGAACGATAGCAGAACGCTATCGATGTTGCCGCCATTGCATATCCGCGACCCGCCAAAAGATCCTATAAATATATACTAGAGCTTAGCAAAGACGCAAACCAAAGTTCCCTCAATCTTGACGAGTAACAACTAGTATATAGTAATTGTATGTATTCAATGAGTATACATTCAACCCTGATAAAGGCTGAACGAAACTAGGTACATGGCACAGGGTTGAACAGGTACCGCTACATGTACAGTCACTCCCCTCCGCTCTCCTGGACAACCCATCCACCTCCTACCTGGATTAAATGGAAACATTGTAATTATTTAGAGATTTTGCAAAACAATAGCACGTTCCACCCACAAACTTCTTTTTAAGTAAATCTGTTAACCGGGCGATGCCGGGGAGGGACCCCTAGTACGTAAATAAAAATGGAACAACTGAACTGTAGATATATGCTTACTCCCCTTCTTAGTTCTATTAATTTTGTTTCATTCCCAGCTCTCATTTTCAAAATAAGCAATTTATACATAAAAGGTTTTATAAAAATAATCATTTTGGACTCACATAATGTACAACACAATCAAAAGAACTAATATGATTATTTTTGTTTCAGTTTTCTTTGAACCCACTGATATTCGGAAGGCATCTAAACCATTCTTGATAAAACGTGACAGGTCACTGAGCTTTGCTTCTCCTAACCTAATGGAACTCATCGCAATAGCTTCCAGCCTAGGGTACAAGCAAACAGATTCGAATTTAGATATTGACAAAATTCTTGAGATATCTTCTTTTGTCATGAATTATGTTGACAATTTGATAATAACAATGGGGGAAAAAGGAGTACTGGTAATGAGAAAAGGAAACAAGGACCAAGCATTCTTTATAGAACATGAGGGGAAAATAGTTTACAAAAAGCCAAACAGCGAGAAACTAGAAGGCAGATTGTATCCCGTGAAGAAGCTGCTGAATGTGCTCAACGTGTCAGGTGCTGGAGATTGCCTAGCCGGTGGATTTATACTAGCCATGTTGCGAGGCGAGGAGGAACAAGTGTGCATATCCGTTGGCTTTGAAGCAGCCAGGATGGCCCTATTATCTAGTTGTGCTGTTCCGCAACGGTTCTTTAACCTCGACCACCAGTGTTGGAAAAGTCGGGCACATTGTGTAACTTTATTGTAAGATGTGGGGTGGAATATAAGAATTAACGGTGCGGTGGGGTACGAAGCGGAAGAAGAAAATCAGTAAAATCAGTTGGGGTTTTACTGTACATTCAAAAATATTTTATGTATTTCGTGGGATACGTGCCACATCACTCACATTGCACTGCTGGAACCTTATCACACAATAAGTGTATCTATACTACGTCAATTCGGTAATTTTTTTGCTATTCTACTCTTTGGATTTTTTGAATACAGGGTTATTTGGAAAACATTAATAACCTCGCAGGACTATATTCCTACCTTGATTATAAGTCGAAAATGTTCAAGCATGGCCTAATCTCAATAGTTATGGAGTTATGCAATATCAAAGTTTGCATTTTTTAAAAAAGGTTCTGAATTATTTTTTACAAAACGTTGAAATATCATTACAGTAACCTATATTGATTACGAAAAATTGATTTGTTTCAGTACAAGTTAAATAAAATGGTAAAGACCCTGCAGAAATTCCAATCGAAATGTTTTCCAATTGGAATTAGAAGGTTTTTATTATTTTATTTGGATTTAAAGTTTTATAAAAAATAAGTCAGATATATTGAAAAAAATGCAAACTTAGATGTTGCATATCTCCATAACTATTGATATTATTAGGTCATGGTTGCCTGAATGTTTTCGACACATAATCAAGGCAGGAATATAGTTCTGCAAGGTTATTAATGTTTTCCAAGTAACCCTCTTTACCGGGTGATTATTTTTGGAATATTGAAAAAAATGCAAACTTAGATGTTGCATATCTCCATAACTATTGATATTATTAGGTCATGGTTGTTTCAACATTTTCGACTCATAATCAAGGCCGGAATATAGTTCTGGGAGGTTATTAATGTTTTCCAAGTAACCCTGTATACCGGGTGATTATTTTTGGAACCTTGGAAACCAGCTCCATGTCATTAAGGCTTATGTAGACTGGGAGGAATCAATTCATAGGGTCTTGGTATATTGATTGATTATACTTCTTCTTCTTCCACCCCTTATCCTATCGGGATGGATTATCCATTACCCAAAATTATATAAGTAACCAATCTTATCAAGGTTTGTTAAATAATATTGTTCCATTATGTAAGAATGTAATTCATTTTTATTGTGGATTGTCAACTATGGTGTCACACTTTATAAATTTTGAAACAATTACGAAACGGTCGAACTGAATACTCTTAAAAAATATAATTTCTCAGTAAAGTAGAAGTAAAAAGAAGTCAGACTTTAGTGTATATTATAGATATCTCACAGAGACGAAACTGTATTAATTATGGGAAAGTAGGTATAGAAGTCATTTTGGGTGTACACAGGACTTATGACCTGTCTTTTTATGGTTGGCTTAAGTGATCACTTTACACAATTGTAACATTCGCCATTTCCACCCATGATAGAATATACCATGCTTATTCATTTTTTGGAAGTTGTATATATGTTCAAATTGCGTAGAAAGCTTTCATATATGAGTTGTAAGCGCCTTTTCCATGCGGCCTGTACAAAGCCATTTTCATTCCCCTAAATCCCCACAGATGTCGCTAATGAGAAAATCTACAATTGATTGCGGAATTTTGGAAGCAATATACTTTTTTTGTGTAATGAAATTCATCCGAATTACTTGCATTACACTAGGATACGCCAGGAAATATTATTTCCAATTTTTGTTAAATTCCTTTTTACCAGTATTTACAATTCAGAATATTTTTGAGTTTGTTCAAATCTTTCAGAACAGTGCTGGATTTATGTCACAGAGACATTATTAATCAATTAGTGTATATTATAGATATCTCACAGAGACGAAACTGTATTAATTATGGGAAAGTAGGTATAGAAGTCATTTTGGGTGTACACAGGACTTGTGACCTGTCTTATGGTTGGCTATAGACAGGTCATAAGTCCTGTGTACACCCAAAATGACTTCTATACCTACTTTCCCATAATTAATACAGTTTCGTCTCTGTGAGATATCTATAATATACACTAATTGATTAATAATGTCTCTGTGACATAAATCCAGCACTGTTCTGAAAGATTTGAACAAACTCAAAAATATTCTGAAGTCAGACTTTGTTGCAAAATGATGTTTTTACTTAAATAGAGTAAGTTTGGAATGAAATTTAAGAAAAAACAATGTCTATTGTATAAAAATGCTTTGTTTATTAGGGGATTTAATTGTGTAAGAATAAATACTTTAACTGCATTATGTGTTTTAAATATATGTGCGGGGGATATACTTCCTGTAATTCGTGTGTATTCGCTGTGCCCCGTCCCCTTGCCTAAAGAAGAGGTTTATTTTCTGTATAAGTTTTATACTAAAGAAGAGGTTTATTTTCTGTATAAGGTTCTGTATAAGTTTTATACTCTGGTGGCCCGTTTCTTTATTAAAGAGAAATATAAAAAATAAATTATTATTTGAATTATTATGAAATTAATGTAATAAATAAATTGATATGTACAACATGATTCAAATAATTTTATAAGAAAGACATAAAAGTTTTGAATTTTATTTGGAAAAAAATGGTAACTTTACTTACAAAAAAAAACTCTTATATGATCTAAACTCGAGTATGTAATTTGAGTAAGTAGGTACAAATGTTATACATATTTGATTTGCCACCCAGTTCTCTATCTCGTCAAACATTTACTATACTTTAAGTTGTGACAGGTCAGTAATAGGCGCCCTGAAATTTGCCTGTCAATTTTGATTATTATGACAATTATGAGCTGTGGCTATATAAAGTTTGCAACCTCTTACCCAATAAAGTGTGAGTTTCTCAAGGCTGTGTTTTTGTGGTGTTCAGCTGAAGTAATTGGGCCTCATGGCTTGTTGTAGAAATAATTTTTTTAAAATATAATGAAAGCATTCATTGCCAAGATCGGCAGGATAAATCAGCTAACTGAAGAAACAACAATAGCTTGTTGGTGTAGTGGTCGCCTAGTGATCTGGTGGTTTCAGTCCCACTCTAGGACACCAGGACCAGACAGCAAGTTAGTCCTATTTTCACAGCCCAAGAGTTCAGCTTATTTTGAAAATATGTAGTAAGAATATTGACGCGACATGCATTCCGTGTTCACATCTCTATTTAAAAAAAATATATAAAAAGGTCTCATCAGATGTAAGCTAAGTAGAGTGTTTACTTTTCAATGATGGCAATAAAAGGTGAAAATATAAACATTCCAATTATAATATTTACGTTGTCTGTCCGTTCGTCTGTCCCCGCAAATTTGCGTAATGCCTGTAACTTATTTTATAAAAAGTTTTTTTTTTTTCAAAACAACAAAAGGTCCACGGACATTTGGACCAACGACAAAAGATCCATGAAAAATTGATAATTGATCAAATGACAAAAAATCCATGAACATTTGGTCCAACGACAAAGGCTTCATGAATATTTGGTCCAACAACAAAAGGTTCACAAAAAATTGAGATTGATAAGACAAAAGGTCCACGGACATTTGGTCCAGCGACAAAAGATCCACAAACGTTTAGTCCAACGACAAAAAGGTCTACAAAATATTTCCAACAATAAAAGGTCTGCAAACTTTTGGTCCGACGACAACAGATCCTCGAAATTTGGTTCAAATACAAAATGTCCCTGACAAAAATCCTACATGGCAAAATTATTATTATGTTATGTATTATCCCAATAATAATAATTTCCTTGTGTCTGTCTGCCTGTAAAGTTCTTTTTTAAAAACTTTTTTATTTATGAATAAATAAATATTTATTCTTTAGCAACCGACGTGTATACGTATGTCATTTTTGACGCTAGTATAATAATATTTATTGTTACAAATTAATTAATAAAGACTACTACAACTACAACGTGACTAGAGTAGCAGAGCACCTCATCGAAGTCGTGATCCCCAGTAGTGAAGAAACCCACTAAAGACGAACTTTTAACTCACACATTCTGCAACAATTTAAGGCAAACTTCAGTAAGTATCATCAATATGTAGTCAAGCTAGGTTGACATTATGATACAGATCTTTTATTATATGCCGGCTTGATCCACACACCATCCCCAGTAAAATGGTAATCTTTTTCTAAACAATATAAAGCTAAGCTCAACACACTAATGTTTGAAATTTGTGCAAAGTTCATTCCTTGCACATGACGTCCGATGATCCCCTTTAGGGCTCCAAGATCCCCGGGCTGTCCCTTCATCGTATCCTCCTTGTATTTCAGAAGAACTTGTAAATATTGTAACACTCTTTCTCCAGGGTACAGAAGGATCTGGCAGTTGGAGAATATTTCAGTTGTATTAAAGTATCGCATTATGTCGGTCAGGACCTCCTGGATATTCACGAGAGGAACTTTTGTAAAGAACTGATGTCTACGTAAACTGGAATGAACTTCCGAGTACGAGAATGTACCCCCAAGTAAGGAACAAATAGATCTTGTGATATCCAGTCCTTTAGTCTTGTCCCCTTCAGATTGAGCGAAGCTGTCGTAATGTTCGCTGCAACCAGAAAGGACGTTCAGACTGATGCACTTTTTATTTTTTGCTCGCAGCCGTGCCAGCCTCGAGTCCACTTTGGTTTTGTAGAATACCAGCCGGAGAAATCGAGGATTGTGCAAGTGGACTTTCAAATCGGGATCATTTTTAATAGTTAAAAGTCGAGTGCGCACCGTCTCGTGACTCAGAGTGAATACTTCGAAACAGCGCCTCTGCGTTTCCAAAGGAATGTCAAATTCATTCAGTAAATCTTGAATTTTTCCAAGCGATTTATGATTAACATTCAAGATAGTGGGCTTCAGCTGGACGACCTCCCTCATATCCATCCCGGCGAGGGTACGCATACCATTCAGCATTACACCGATGTTGGTGGGGTCGGACTGCAGGATTCCAAAATTGGAGATTATTTTCTTGTTTGTCATTTTAAGATGATTTTGCAAAATGTATATAATTTGGTTGATGACTTTGAGCGGACGGTGTTTCACCCGAGGGTAAGTAGACAACTTTTGCTGAAATTGGTCCGCCGGCAAGTCTAAATTGAGCTCCAGGTAGCGAGCCAGAACTCTCATCCTAGTCTTGTGGAGGGTGGTCTCCGTGTCAGGGATCCGCTCTGCCATGGGTGGGGACGTGGGCCAGGAGGACAGACAGGACACGAGACGCTCCTGCACTGCGATGTCCGGAGGAAGAAGTTTGTGACTTTTTAGATAAGAAATGATTTTTTTGGAAATTACAGGCAGGTAAGCGGCGAGTGTCTCCAGTATTGCTGTGTTTACAAAACCACATTCCAATAAAATATTGGCACGATACTCGATAGTGATAGGGTTCAGACTGAATAGCTTAGGATGCTGGAGAATTAGGCTTTTCTTGCGGGAGAACTTGTTTAATACTCTCAATATGTTCAATATGTGATCTTTCTCGTACTTGTAGAATTGCGCGTTGTTAGCGAGGAATGCTTCTATATTCCTATTGGATACATCGAATTGCTCGGCCAAAAATCTTGAGGTTTGCTCCGAATTCGGTTCCACGGTCTCATTCCTGGAAAAGTGTCTCAGAGCTTGGTTAAAAACAACACTATTCAGGATTTTTACATAACTGCTGTGAATTAACATTTTCAAATCATATAAAAAACATTCAAATTCATCACCATCTTGGCATAAGTAATGATAAGTAAATAAACCTTTTCACACCCTTTTCAGAAAATAAGTATTGAAACTTTAGGTAAATTCGACCATAAATAAATAATAATCATTTAAATTTGACACAGATAAAAACAGATAAAAATAATACAAATTTGACATAAATGGAAAATGCTGCCATAAGAATAAATCTTGTATTTCTAAATCCCTACTAAATTGCTAAAAACATTCAATTCAGATGACGTCATGTACACAGAGCGTTTTCGTGTTTTCGATCGTCCGTCTATGATTTGCAAACAAGGAAAGTTTTGTCTGCAACTATTTACATTCTAATTTAATCGTATTGTCTAAGCTGCTAAGCGGACGCAGCCTTTGTCTTCTTACTGTGCCCGGTGTAGTTCGTCGAGAATTTCTTGTGCGTCTGAATTTCGCCTTTTTCCTGGTAACGGGCTTCCGGTCACACAGCCGCTGATGATAGACCTTGTGAAACTATGCTTCAGTCAGGCTCACAGATGCAACATCATTCATAGCGCCGATGGCCACACACAACTTTCAAGTGATTCGGTTCTGGCCATGCCTCATCCTTGACTTTGAAGAGGCATTTTCGAGTTGAAAATCAGAGATTAGCTGTGTATTTCATGATGTCCGGAGATAAAATGAACGAATAGCCCAAAATTGGAAGCTGGGTGAAACTGGGTGTAAATGCACAAATATAATTCTTTTCAATAGTCAACAAAAAATAATCTTCTCTTCACTTCTTAATATCTTTAAGGGCCGGTTGTTTCAAGTTGGATTAAAGTAAAAGTTATTTTAAAACATACATTTTTGCGTTCTCCACTAATCAAACGCTCCGTTTCCATAAAAATCTGTACTTCGGATGAACTTTTATTTTAATCCAACTTGAAACAACCGGGCCTTAACTTGCAGAGCTTAATAATATTTGGAATTTCAGAATTGATTCAGGTAAAGAGGTGGGGCCAGGTAAGGAGTCGTCACCAACCAATGGCTATACTTCTGGACGCCAAGGTGACGCCGAATGACCAACTCCGAGAAGGAAGGTCGGGCCAAGAAAGCCGGCAGAGATCCCAGATCCGCCCTGACCCTGACGGTCGAAGATAAAATAAGTTGAAAGTTAAACATTAGTGGAAGATCAGTTGAAAGTCGGAAGTGAAATATGTAGTTGCCGTTAGTTGTAGATGAAGAGTGGAAGCTCAGAGAGAATGACATACAGTCGGCCACCGACTTCAACAATTGCGAAGCCGGAACGGTGAAGTGAAATTAAAATAGTGAGATCGAGATCCAAATCGAACCAAAGATAATCAACCGCCGGGCAATGGAAGTAGGCCTTGGCGCTAACAGAACCGCGGAGGTCCATCATTGAGAAGGACGAGAGATGGCTTTGGAAACGATCCAAGCGTCCCAACGCGGACGACGGAGGCGCAAGGACCAGACAACGACGTCGAGAAAGCTCGGCCCGCTAACATTCGGATCGGACGTACCCTGGCTCCCATGAAGCAATGAAGTCACTAGGATTAAGGTAGATTATAATATTAGGTGATAAGTTAAAGATAGAAGCATTGATACCATTTGAATTAATTATATGTAAATAAATATGCATAACTAATATTCTTTTCATTCCAATTCCCCCCACATTTTTATAACGACCATCCCCAAGTACTTAATTGTGATTTAATTACACCACAGAGTGGCAAGCTAGCCGGAGATCTATTCTCTGAGAGGTGAACACCCAGAGTATATTTATATAAATATATCTTCTATATAAATAAAAATGTAAATGTTCGTTTGTATAAAATCGATTATCTCTGAAAGTTCTTCACCGATTACTTTGAAATTTTGGCACAACGTTGCATTGATATATGCGAATGTTTTTGTAAACCTAATTTGTGTTTATCATATCTAGTATATAAAATCTATAATACATATATATATATTATCCATATATATATATATATCTATTATATATCTATCTCTATATATTATATACATATATATATATAATATCTATATAATATATATAGATACTATCCTCTAACTATACAAATATAAATATACTAATATGATTAAAAAAAATAGTAATGTAGTCTTTTCCATTGAGAGAACAGCCTTATGTGTTATTTTGTTAGAGACCATAGTCGCATGTTTCTTTTTTTGCACATGATCATGATCTAACAAGTCTTTGGGCGTGGGTGACCCACAACACTTTCAAACACTGCAGAATCGTTCTTGTTGTTTTTTTATTGGTTGTGTTCTCTGGTTTTATAACTTTAAAAAATGGCGACGATCCTGTACCGTGGTGTTGGTTTAGCCGAGGCTTTGGTTCTTAAAAATGGACCCAAAGTAAGTTTTACTACATTTCCTTTGTTAAAATATTAATACGTGCTATTGATTTATTATTTTAAAACACCAAAATACATGTAGGCTGACGTTTCAAGCGGCATTTCGAAAGAGAAGTTTCCCTATAGACTTTTAGCCGATTGCAAATTACCAAAATAACCAGGGTCAGCTGTTTATTGACAAATTAAATGTGTCCTAGTTTAGTTATTTAATGTCACGTCATATAATATATAAGGAAATGCGTTGCGTAGTTTTTGTAATTGTTTTAAGACAATACACGGGTTTCACGAAATGTATGTCAGGTTCATGTATTTTCAATAACCTTCGAAGACGTCATAGTCTCACTGCCAATTTTTCTGGCCTTTCAATGACGTAATTCGGCAAAAGAATTTTCTCAGAATCTTCAAAAAGAACTTTGGAACTAGAAAATTGTTTTTAATCATAAAAATTATAACCACTGTCCAAAGTCAATCCCCTTTCAGTTTTGTATTTTTATTTCGAAATTTGACTTTGATCCTGTCAGATGATATTATAAAATTTAATGGTGACTTTTCACAATCCTGGAGTCTCTATATTTTATATATATTACGGATCTAATGTCATTTCGGCCAATTTGATTTTTATGGGTTATGGATGTTAAAGGGTGCCTTGGTGACCTTAAGTAATGCTAATTAGAACATATAGTAGCCACTACAGAGATGTGGCAAAACATTTGTGTACAAATATCAAGCACCAGAAACTTGTATGCATAATTAACATTTTTTGCATTTACCTTTTCATTTTATCTAATATTTTAGGAATTGAAATAAAATATTTTCTTGTAATGTGAATTATAGTACAATCCCTCATATTGTCAATATAACAAAATTGTTATAAGAATGCACTCTTAAATAAATGGGTCGTATATATGTACAATTCCCTTGAGAAATGTCAAGAGACGTCTTAAATATCAATATTTCTGTCATAGTGGAAATATTGGTTTTAATTAAATTTTTAGATATTTTGAATGAAGAGATTAGTAGATATGTGTGTAAAACAAACAGGTTTCTACCAACTATAAAAATAACACTAAAACTTTTATATAATATTTATCAGGTCAAAATTGGGAAAGTTTGCAATGTTATATAATGGCACATAATAAGACATGATTGTTAAGGTAATGCAAATCAGCGAGAATAGATCTGTAAATGTTTTTGATTTCTTTAACTTTTCTATGTTTGATGTTTTTTCTTGGGAACAACCACAGATTTCATCAGACGTCATTTCAGACTTGGAATCCAGGCCCATTATATACTTATATGGAATAAAATAATTTGAATAATTACTTCTCTCCCGGCATGTTTCTCCTCTTATACTGACTGAGGTATCAAGTGATACGTGTGTATGTGCACAGGCCCTGTGCGCTTCCCGGTGGAAGGAGGCTTCCATGCAGCCGGCAAGGAAGCTGAATGTGCACGAGTACGTATCCTACACGCTGCTGAAGGAGGGCGGCATCAACGTGCCGGCCTTCCACGTGGCCACCAATACGCAGGAGGCCATCCAGCAGGCCAAGGACCTCAACACCACTGACATTGTGCTCAAGGCGCAGGTAACATTCGAGCAACCATTTTTTAAGGATTGACATTTTGTTATTTGTCAATAGTCATTCAATCGGTCATAGTGAACATATACTTTGTATCTAGTAATGCACATACGCTGTAATCCTCCCGTAGCATCCGGATGTCATTCTTCATTTAATCAGTAGACAAGTTGATTTGATAGTACAGCAAGGGGCTCTAATTAAAAAATACTTTCTTCTATTTCTCATTTTTTTATGTGAAACGTAATGTGGTGTTAAACTACATTCCATCTCCAAAGGACTATGTCAGGTATCTTCTTTTGGAGTATTTAAGAAAAATCTTTTATTGTAACGGAAGTTGCGTATGCGCAGCGTATGCATTGTAGCGGTATTGCGTCTAGCAGGGCATGTATCGAAAATGAGAGACCACGAAATGCATTTGAAATTAGTGTTCAAGTAATATCTAAATATAATAATTTCGTTCGAATTCATGGCTAAAAAAACGAAATTACGTGGCTTTAGTAAGGGTACGAACATGCCAAAGATGCCTCACTGCGATACCTCGCGGTCGCGGTTTCAGCTCGCTATCTCGATGTCGATACTCGCTGTTTACATGGATGGCGGTGCGAACATGTCGGTTCAGTCGCACCTCGATGTCGATACTCGCTATTTGTTGTGGTGATTTTTCTCCCGCTTATCCCACAAAGCAGGAATATTAAAAATCAAATCAATTAGCACCTCCTTATCCATAATTCAATTCACAGTATTTATCAAGTAAAAACAGTTTAAAAGATAACTATAGCGATCGTGACATGAGCAATACGGGATTAATGACAGATGACAGATCCATTTGTTTTTACATCGCGGTCGACAGCGAGCAGCGATGTGATCTGAATTATCGTGATTGGACAGATTCGCTAGGCTGAGGCGAATATGACCAATCACGAGCCAGAACACATCGCTGCTCGCGGTCGACCGCGATGTGAAAACAAAATATTTTGTTATCACGAAAGCATCGAGCTAAACCTCCATGTAGGCCGCGATGTATCGCAGTGAGGTATCTTTCGGCATGTGCGTGCGTATCTACTAGCGTGTATTTGTTTTACATGGAGGTGACATCGAGATAGCGAGCTAAACCGCGACCGCGAGGTATCGCAGTGAAGCATCTTTGGCATGTTCGTACCCTTAGGGTCGAACCCCGGACGCCCGAACAGCAACTCGGCAACTACGCCAGTACCTCTATTTCTGTCAAAAACACTTATATGCATATTATGTATATTACATACTATTGCTTGCCCAACGTAACTTGGCGTGTGGCGAATTTTGAACTAAAACCTGCCCTGCCCGCACCCGGCGGTAACCCCTCGCCCTGTCATTTAGTTCAATTTTGTATTTGGTCGGGAGCTGTGACATCTTGATTACCAATATACACTGAATTATTATGTCCAAAACATCCTAAACAGTCCGGGATGGTGCAAGAACAATTGCCAATGAAGTATTAAAGTTTTGCGAAGCTGAAAAAGCGAATAATGGACCGATATTACCGTCTGATAGTTTGACAGATAGAACGGCCGCCATTACTGCATGGTTTCTTTAGTGCTGCCTGATCAAATTTCTGTATTTAATACGACACCGGTCACCGGACATTCTGTACATTATGTATTGTGTAATAAATTTACACCCTGACAACTTCTGTTACGCGATAGGGACGCCCTCCCTCGCACGCCAAGTTATAACATTTTTAAACATTCAAAATTAAATTCTTGTAATAATTATGAAATCTGTGGTGTTTAACAAGAATGACATTTATTTCCTGTGGACAGGTGCTGGCTGGCGGGCGAGGAAAGGGACACTTCAAGAGCGGACTAAAGGGAGGAGTGCGGATGGTGCACTCGTGAGTAGCTCCCTCTTATTTCCTCAATTCCCAGGACTGCCGAACATGTAGTGTCAGTTACGGCAATATTAGGTTTTTATTTTTTACTTACACACAGCGTACAAATCAAAGTAATAATACTGTTCAATATTTAACTTTACAGACATCGAGCTTGAATTCTCTTTATCTGGCTTTTAGTTTTAGATTTCCGTTTTATAGGAGAAGTAATGTAATGTCTATAATTAAGATTATCTGTGTTTGCTATAAATAAATGTGCTAATTATCACTAGCAGTTGACCATGAAAAATCATAATACTAGACACAATAATAAAATAAGCATCTTAATAAATAAATTATATATTTATACTATCATAATAAATAATATATACAAGTGAGAGGTAAATTATCTCGGGTATCCTGCGTACTGTAGTGAGATTGCCATATTGATGCACAAATCTGTGACAATTATTATTACAATCTGTGCGTACAATTATTACAAATTTAAAAATACTGGTGTTATGCTTTCACTGAAACATTCCAAAAGTTAAATTTTTAGATAACGTTGATGATTTTGTTTGAACAAAGAGAAGTGCACTACTTTTACTGAAATTATGTTATTTTTCAAGATCTAAGAGATTATGGTTCTCGATTTCTGTTATATACTGTTAATTTTAATCAATGAACTCAATAATTAAAATAAAAATAATAAGAGACAAGAACAACCCGTAATTTGACAGTTGAAAATCACACAACACATAATTTGATAGTTGAAAATCACACAAAAAGTTTAGTGTGCAAGCAACTATGAAATTAGTAACAATGTCATTTCATATCATTTCTCACCTTACATTAGACCTTTCGAAGAAACACGCTATTGCACCAAAAATTTACTTGACTTCTACAAAAAACTCGCAGACATGTGACGCAAGTTCAAAGTTTAAAAAGGATGAAACCGTTCGAAAATCCATATATGGGTGAATATAATTATGTACATACATGGTGCCGGTAGGAAAATATTAGAAATTAATATGACAAGTGAATATTTTACGTCTCAGTACACTCACATAAAATTCAAGGTTAATTAATATATTTGCCAGCGGAAAAACTATAATTGATCTAAGGTTAAGGCGGCACAGCCGATTCACAAACATGTATAGCTGTCAAATTACATCGATAGATCATGTCCTTTCAAGCCGTGCGCGACATGTCATCTGAGCGCAAATCGAGTGAAAATTACACGTTCGTTACATGATTATGGTACATACGTTGCTAAAACAGTAAGGTTTGATAGAAAGAGATGGTCATATATTCTTTGCTTTCGTCCGCGTCAGGTATCCCCACAGAAGTACCTCACGTATCAAAATATTTACTTATTTAACTTTAGACAAATGATCTTATATTATTTGAGTCGACTTATTATTTTCCGTAAATAATTTAAGAATCATAGTAATAATTCTGAACTCCTTTTTAAATCAATGCATATCGTAATATGACAATAACAAAACAATTACCTAGCCCCACGAACGTACTGCGTATATCAAAATGTATTATTTTATCTATCGACAAATTCCCATATTTTATTTACGTCCAATTATTACTTACTGTATAGAATTTAAAAAAACATAATAATTCTGAAATACTTTTCAAATCCTAACGAATACCTTAAACAAGAAATAAATACATGGTAGACGTGAACGCACATGTGCACGGCGCGTACAGTATGTATCTTGATACCTCAAATGATCTGGAACAATTGTTGAAATTAGGATAATACCGAAACTGACATGTGACGCATGTTCAAAGTGTAAAAAGGATGAAACCGTTCGAAAATCCATATAAAACCTTAATATATGGGAGATATCAATTGCTTTTGAGCGTATTATATAATAATAATTCATATAAATGTCAAATTTGGCGTAAAAGTACGATGAATAGTGAAATAAATGACGAGGAATATTCGGCTACATAAACACGACTGACCTCTGCCGTGGCCAGACGGCATCTAACGCGCATTCTGACGTTGATAATGTCCTTTTTCATACATTAGGATTTTTATTTTAAGATAATAATTAACGTGTTTTTTATAAAAAATTTAGCTTTTTAAAAGTGCGAATATAGATACAATATATCGTTCAAAATCATCTTTTTATATGAATAAACAGCATTTGAAAATGACCAAAAATCGTAAATATTTAAGCATGTTTGAAAAATTATATCTTTTTTAATATTGAATATTTCTTAATTTCCTACGTACGGATTCTAGATAATTAAGTATACTTTATGTGTATAAAAAAACATATTATGCTTATATAGAAATTTTAAACGAACCACTCTACGCCCGGAAACATTAAAAAGGTTTTTTTTGCCGCGGCCTGTGGATTAATGCCTATATTTTTCTTAATTATTGTAAATAATGTTTAGTTTATTACTTTTATATAAGAATAAAGGTTCTATCTGAGTTATCGCCCTAAAAAATTTATTTATTTATTTGAGATTTGTATCTCATTGTATCCATGATTGGTACTGAGATATAATTGTTGTGTAGTGCCGATGTTTGCGCGCCGTATTGTGAAAAATCAGTTACTAATCACGGATACAATCGGATACAAATCTCAAATAATGATTAGTGTGTCACTGGTTAAAATGCCACCAATGTTAACCAAGTCGTTCAAAGAAGGGAAGGGATGACATGAGGTCTTCTGATTTAGTCCGCAGGAAGCCGGCGCCCTGGCCTCGCAGATGTTGGGCCAGCTGTTGATCACCAAGCAGACGGGAGAAGGAGGCCGGCTGTGCCAAAAGGTCATGGTCACCGAGAGGAAGTTTCCCCGCCGAGAGTTCTACTTCGCCATCATGATGGAGAGGGCTTTCGCAGTAAGTATTCTCGTATTCATATACCACACTAATCACGGTACATTGTCAATTTTTTTTTCTTAAGGCAGCGTCAGTACACTTTTAGAAGTATTTTATGTGCGTTTTTGGTGGAGTGAGAGAAACATTTTATGAACTGTGGGAACTAGTTGCTATTGTAATCGGTGACACACTAACCATTATTGGAGATTTGTATCTGATTGTATCCATGAATTTTTTATCTACATATTTATTTTCCTTACATTTTTTGAATATCGCTAGACCCACAAAACGTCTTAAAAGATGTTTGTCTGTAGGTTCATTTTCACAATTTATGTTACAATATTACTTTATTTCATTCATTGTACAGCCAGTAAAAAAACGCTAACAGATTTTTAAAGAGTTAAGGTTATTATGTTTTTCCGAGAAACGATTCTCATCGTTTCATTGCAGTCGTATTAAACGTCATCAGGAGAACAACCTGTACCCGCGGAGGTATAAGGCGGTATCCTCTGCCCAATCCATCTGAGCGACCCTTTTTTAATTCTATTGAGATCAGATTTACATTCATTCCTAATATCTTCATTCTTTACTCTATCATAAATGGATTTGTCTGAAATGGAAAATATGTCTAAGGGATCTCATCTCCACTGCATTCAGTCTACTTTCGTTCAATACAAAGATCGCTCCCTAATATTGACATATTTTCTGTTCTCACTTGATTTTTTTTTTTCAATTTTATCTAATTATTATAAGTTATTGCGCGAGGGGCTAAATTTTTAAGATTACAAATTACTAGGGTTAATGTTCTATGACATTAACTTTTTGGGACTTGTAGGTTGGAAAAATTTAAAATTATGGTGAATTTCGAATTATCGGAGTCCGAATTCACGGGCTTTTACTGTATTTTGTTTAAAGCGTTAACTTTGTGGTTGGACATAATTATTAATTTTAAAAAAAATTAGAAAACTTTGTGTAAATAAATGTGACCACTTTACATTTGTAGTATTGCCTAAAGGGATGATGAAGTTTCTGCAGATGGAGGAATGGAGAATGCCTTGTAATTATAATTTTTTCTGACTACCATTATTTTCTAAATAAGAATCGACATTTTGTATAATTAGCATTTCAAATGAATTCATTATTGCTCTAATAGTAATAATAAAAAATAATTTATTTTAACTGGTGACTGATTTATCTGAAAGACGTTTGTGCGCTTTACAGGGTCCCGTGATCATCGCGTCTTCAGAGGGCGGAGTCAACATCGAGGATGTGGCCAGAGACAATCCTGGAGCCATCTTATACGAGCCCATCGATATCATAGAGGGAATGACCAAGCAGCAGGCATTGAAGGTGGCCGAGAAGGTGATTATTGGTGCGCTGTTGTATGGCATAACATGCCTATGTCGTTGCCAAGGGCATAATAAATATTTTGTTAATAGTGTTGTCTATAGGGACGCAAAGCAAGTGAGCTCCGATAATTATTATGACAGTTGTTACATATGTTATAAGGCAAATTAAAAACTGAAATGAAATTATTATTAAAAAAAATATGAATATAATATTGTTTGCCGGAACAAGGAGGTACAAAGTACGATTGACTGATAGGGTCAGTGAGATTACAGATATTGCTGCGTCGCTACTCCCAGGATGTTATTTATGTTGCAATCATTCATCATTATTTAATTTACTACGCATTATTCGTATTTTATAATATAAAGTAGTGTGTGCGAGTACCGTATAATAAGTACCACATATTCCAAGCTGTCATGTATTTTAAATCTGTGAGTCACGCACACAAATTTATGGAATAGTACGTAGTGGAAAAAGAATCTCTGATAATCCATGTATGTTTGAAGACATGTCTGAGAAATTTTACCTTTTTTGAAAAATTTTACCTTTACAGCGGAGAACTGTGAATCTCTGTTTTGAGTTTTATGCCCTGGAGTTGCTAGTTTGGTTTGGGCAGGCAGAATTTCTCTCCTACCGTTGTGTAATCTGCTTCATGGACATTGTTAATTTGTTCCTGTTGCTCAAGTTCTGTAATGTTGGCTGAATTAAAAATTTTTTAGAACTTGTCGAGATATTAAGTAAATGCTTCTAGTTTCAGCTGTAGAATGTTTCCGGGTCAGATCGGGTAGATTCAATAATTGATAACTAGCAGTTATTAGGTGGTGCTAAGCCCTGAGAGCGGTCGTTGGGCCGCTACGTGGCGTATAGTGATTGTTGCGCGGCCATTTGGTCTGAAATTGACTCTTGCGCATTGCATTGGTTGCCAGGCGATATGAAAATAGTGGTCGCTGCATGGCCATGGTGTCTGTAATTGCTTGCTGATAAGCCTAGCAGGCGGCTTTATGTATAATTTAGATAAAAGTTATAAGGATCTTAGTATTATTCTTATAAAATGCTTCTAAAATACACAAACATGCTTTCAAAATCAGTTATCAATTGTGAAATTAACACTCTGCCAGATTTTAAAGTCAGCCTCTTGCATTCACGCTTGAATAGTACATTTTAATTAAAAGTGTAATTAAAACTGAATTGTGTTTTGGCAATTGTGTGACAGGTGGGGCTGGGAGAATGCAAGGAGCAGACGGCCGAGATGTTGATGAAGATGTACGAAGTGTTTGTGACGAAGGATGCTCTGCTGGTGGAGATTAATCCCTACGCTGAGGACGCCAAGACCGGAGAATGTGAGTATACAGATATTAAGGATCCAGATCAGCCACCACAAGTAGGAAATAAACACTTGCGAAATGTTTCATAACTCTACGCTGGAGTGATCGTGAAAATTAGAGAAAAACTTATCCTTCCCGTCAAAATCCCGTAATTATTAAGTAATTTATACAATTTGTATTACTTTAATTTATTTGCCCTTTGAATGAATTGCTGAAAATACTGTCAATATTTGATCCTTGTGAAATTATTTAACACATTGAATGCTGTGGGGGTCACCAGATGGGGGTATATTCCAATGCGGCCGTTTTTGGACAATGTTGAAAAGAAGTTGAATTTTCGCTTTAAATATTATGAACAAATATTAAAATTTCCCTCCAAACTGCTTTGATAGTGCACACATCGATTGTGTGTATATGTTACAGCGAATTTGCATTTTTAGTGAGACTATACTTTCACTAGTAAAAATGTACTTTTCCCGGTCGGGCAGAGTGGGGGCAGTGAAAACATCTAAATCAACGAATTCTCAGATTCACTACACATAATCCGTGAAAATACATTACTCAAAGCATAGACAATACATCGGTGAAACCATCAATTTGTACACGTAATTCTTAAAGCGTAGAAAGTATAAAGGCGGCACTACACTAGACGATTTTTATTCATTTTGCGGTCCTATTTTAACTCCTAAATTAAAATAGGACAGCGGCACCGCAAAACGAATACGAATCGCGAAGTAAGGTGTCGGCTGAAAGATCGCGCACTCGGTTTTTTATGATATCTGACGACTGCCGGAACAAAACGAGGTTATGTCACCATGTAAATATTGGGGGGTTAAGGGAAAATTTTTATTAATGAATATGTATTTTGTCAATTAAGTTTATTAAATATGTTTTTTTTATAACAATACAACAAAAGTTTATTTCTTACAAATATAGAAACATAAATAAACATACACCTGGTATTATTAATTTTAAACGAACCTTTAAAAGTGCGTCAAGTAACAAACACTCGATGCGAAAAATACAAAAATCAAAGAGATTCTAAGTCATCATTTACGTTTGAATTCATTCAGATTCTTCCGCATTTCCAATTTTCTATCTTTTTATCAAAAATGTGTCTAATGTCATTTGCGTTTCTTGTTTGCGCTGTGTAAAGCACGTGTAAAGTGGGTGGTAGACGTACAACATAAAGTGCGCGGTTTTTAAGTTCGCAAACTTACTCGGCTCGACGTCGGTGACAGACGTGAAGCTTGCTCGCACCGTATCATTTTTATGAGTTTAATCGACTGTCTTTTGAATTATAAGATGATCAGAATTTCGTAAGTGTTCGCGATTAAAATTTTAAAAATATATTACGTTTTAGTTACCTACCTAAAAACTAATCCAGTCCAGAAGTGTGACAGTTCGAGAAACAGAACTATCGCCACAGAATAGAGAATATGCTATCGCTCAAAGGATAAAAATTAGAAATACTGTCGCTTTGTGATGACTTTGGACTAGACTAGTGTAGAATGAGACACAAAACGCAAAATAAAATTTGAAAAACAAGGTCCATGTGCCATTAGAATCTTGTTATAAAATCATATAATGAAGAATTGGTGCAGACGAAACTTTCAACTTTCAACACTTCAAAATGACTATTTTAATAATATCCGTTACCTACATAATGTTGATTTGCACAGAAGAAATTAATAATGCAGTAAGAACCTTGTTCACGCAATGACTTATTAAATTGTTATTCAAGGTCCGGTTGTTTAAATTTGGATAAATAAAAGTTCGTTTAAAAGCATAGATTTTTACGGAAACGGATTTCAGACTTGTCAAATTTAATTTTTGACAGTTCGGAAACCAATAAATTCACTAGTAAGTAGAAGTTAAAATATTGTATTCATTTCTATTGGTGAAAAACTATGAATATGATAAGAATGACCTTGAATATAATTTATTTGCTGGTCCCTCGAAAAAAGTATCTTCTTCTTCTTCATCAGCCTTCTTCTCTCCACTGCTGGATATAGGCCTCTTCCTTCCCTTTCCATCCTTCCTTGTTGTTTGCTAATTGTAGCCATTTCTTTACCCTCACAGCGGCCATATCATCGGCCCATCTCTTTTGAGATCTTCCGATGCCTCTTTTATTCTCCCAAGGTCTCCATTTCAGAACTCTGGGAGCCCATCTTGTAGCATCCTGCCTTGCAACATGTCCAAGGCTGTATATACAGTGAAACTCGCTTAATAAATTCACTTTTAATAAGTTCTCCCGCTAAATAAGTTTAAATTCTGCGTTCCCGAAAAAGTCCCATACAAATCTGATAATTTTGTTAGGTTTAATAAGTTTCCCGCTTATTTTCGTTTCTCGCCTAAGTAGTGCTAATATTTTTAGCTGAACTCAATTTATTCATACAAATAAATCTTCATAATACATTTTTCAGAAGATGAAATTTTGTTCAACATTCCTAAAAATAATATTTCGAGAAATGGGCGCAATAAAAATTAAGTGGTTTTGGCTGTGTAACAAAAGTTCTAGGGGCTGAAAAAACCCTGCAGTATTTGAATAGACTAATAAAACAATTAACCCAAATAAATCTCAAAATTCACAAAATGGGCAGCTTACAATAAATAATTCTTGCAGAGCCATAAAAGTACTTTGACAAAAATTCTATTATTTTAAAAGGCGAGACAATAAAACTTAATCCCCAATATAAACAAAGAATGCTTGGCTTTCAAATATACTCCTATAATACTCGCAGAGCCGCATTGGTGATACTAATTTTTGAATTATTTTCATTCTTAACTATGCAAACATTCTTAATTGACCGAAAAATCCATTTCTGAGAATACACAATTACATTAGCAGGTGCACTTGATAATTTACAATTCCAGAAGCCCTTTCGATAGGTACTACTGTAATATTTTGTTTCATTTTCGTCAATATTTAACGTCCAAAATATACCGTAATTTAATTAAAATTCACAAGTATTTATATCAATTATACTCTTTATTTTTAATTATTTATTACATTGCCTTGCTTCCTAGGTCTATTTAGCTCATTAAAATCATTCAACATCATTTCAAACGCATGAAATAACTGCCGATAAATTCAGTAAAACAAAGCCAGCAAAACAAGCCAGCGCCACACTGTGCGGATATCGGATGTCGCGGTCGCGTCATTTCGTCGAATGTCCGCGCAGTGCGATTGATAAGTGCGTATTATACAATGGAAAAAAAATTAGATACAGTAAAATGGAACATCTGCGACGGAAGGCCTGCGCAATGTGGCGCTGGCCTCGCGTCGCGTGAAGTCGCGGGACGTACAGTTCTAATTAAACAAATTGAGTTTAAAGACAATTAATCACTTAAATTACTCAATTCATAATTCAAGTACTCATATATCGTACAATAATTTTCGCGCGATTGTCGGTATACCCGACTGGCGAGTTATGTGTTTATAGTCGGCTTTGATCAGCGCAAATAATCTTTTAAACTTGTTTGTACTAATTTTTCTTTGATTATTTTTACTCCATGCTATTTTCATTCTTAAAAAATAAATCTGTTTTTGAAGTATTTTCATTAAAATGCTGAAATTTAATTGTTTAATTTTCGTAGATATCATTGGGGGCTATTCATTACTTCCGGTTTAGTTTTGATTAGCTCGATTTGATTAGTTTCTTGAGAAATAAAATAAACGACCGACGGTTAGCGTTTATCCATGAATAAACTTGTCTCTTGAACAACAAGATATTTTAAAAATCTATTTAAAAAATTGTAAAACAAAACAGAACGATTGAATACTGAGAAGTGAAATAATATTTAATAAATAATTTTATGCGGCGATTATTTATGATAATTTTTTATATAAGTAGTCGCAATCGCAAAATCAATCAACGTCGGTGCAAAATTAATTTGCCTAAACGAAATTCTTCTCATTTTGGTTGTATTTCTTCGAGGAAACAATCGGGAATATTAATTACGTAATATCTCCGATTGTTTTCTAATTAAGTTACAAAAAAACGGATCAAATTTAATTTAACGATAAAAAATATCACGAATATTCTTTGCGCCCGGGAAAATATTAAGGTATTGTGAAATCAAACGTAATTAAAATAAAGAAAATCGTTATTAATCTCAAAAGAATATTATTTAATGTATTATTGTGTTAAGTTCGCCGAGTTCGTCCCTGAATTGGCGGGTTGTTTTGGACTTTGCCCCATTGAGTTTGCTCAAGGCGAAATGTTGAATGTACACCTAAATTATGTAGAAATCATCAAAAGGGATACATTTTTAAAATGAAGTCAAGTAGAATACTATTTACAAACGGTTCTTTTTTATAAATATGCAATCTTTATCAAGCCAGGGGAAGTAGATACAGGTAATTTTCGTATTCGTGAGGTTTATGTTATGGTTTAGGTTTATACACCGAATTATATTTAAATTCTGATTGACTTTTCCTTTAATAATATTATTAGTTTAAGATAGATATTTTTTTTGCAATAGTAATTTAGATAACTTGTATATTTTCTTTTCAAATTAAGGTTTGCACATAGGTATTGACATACCTACATAAGTTATTTTATGGTTTTCTTTTAGTATGGTTATTAAGAAAATATTTTTTGACAGTGCTAAAATTTTTATTGTTGTGGTGGTTTTTATTGTTTTCTGACCCTCGGGTAATATTTTACAAATGTATATGTTACAGCGAATTTGCATTTTTAGTGAGACTATACTTTCACTAGTAAAAATGTACTTTTCCCGGTCGGGCAGAGTGGGGGCAGTGAAAACATCTAAATCAACGAATTCTCAGATTCACTACACATAATCCGTGAAAATACATTACTCAAAGCATAGACAATACATCGGTGAAACCATCAATTTGTACACGTAATTCTTAAAGCGTAGAAAGTATAAAGGCGGCACTACACTAGACGATTTTTATTCATTTTGCGGTCCTATTTTAACTCCTAAATTAAAATAGGACAGCGGCACCGCAAAACGAATACGAATCGCGAAGTAAGGTGTCGGCTGAAAGATCGCGCACTCGGGTTTTTTATGATATCTGACGACTGCCGGAACAAAACGAGGTTATGTCACCATGTAAATATTGGGGGGTTAAGGGAAAAATTTTATTAATGAATATGTATTTTGTCAATTAAGTTTATTAAATATGTTTTTTTTTATAACAATACAACAAAAGTTTATTTCTTACAAATATAGAAACATAAATAAACATACACCTGGTATTATTAATTTTTAACGAACCTTTAAAAGTGCGTCAAGTAACAAATACTCGATGCGAAAAATACAAAAAATCAAAGAGATTCTAAGTCATCATTTACGTTTGAATTCATTCAGATTCTTCCGCATTTCCAATTTTCTATCTTTTTATCAAAAATGTGTCTAATGTCGTTTGCGTTTCTTGTTTGCGCACGCGTAAGCACGGGTGGTAGACGTACAACATAAAGTGCGCGGTTTTTAAGTTCGCAATCTTACTCGGCTCGACGTCGGTGACAGATGTGAAGCTTGCTCGCACCGTATCGTTTTTATGAGTTTAATCGAGTGTCTTTTGAATTATAAGATGATTAGAATTTCGTAAGTGTTCGCGATTAAAATTTTAAAAATATATTACGTTTTAGTTACCTACCTAAACTAATCATTGAATATCAAAGACCAGTCCAGAAGTGTGACAGTTCGAGAAACAGAACTATCGCCACAGAATAGAGAATATGCTATCGCTCAAGGGATAAAAATTAGAAATACTGTCGCTTTGTGATGACTTTGGACTAGACTAGTGTAGAATGAGACACAAAACGCAAAATAAATTTTGAAAAACAAGGTCCATGTGCCATTAGAATCTTGTTATAAAATCATATAATGAAGAATTGGTGCAGACGAAACTTTCAACACTTCAAAATGACTATTTTAATAATATCCGTTATCTATATAATGTTGATATGCACAGAAGAATTAATAATGCAGTAAGAACCTTGTTCACGCAATGACTTATTAAATTGTTATTCAAGGCCCGGTTGTTTCAATTTGGATAAATAAAAGTTCGTTTAAAAGCATAGATTTTTACGGAAACGGATTTCAGACTTGTCAAATTTAATTTTTGACAGTTCGGAAACCAATAAATTCACTAGTAAGTGCAAGTTAAAATATTGTATTCATTTCTATTGGTGAAAAACTCTTTGAATATGATAAGAATGACCTTGAATATACTTTCTCTAAAATGCCAGTGAATGATGGACTCACTAGAAAATCAGATTCACTGTAACATATATATTTACCTACTTAATTTTTTTTAAATAGATGTCCTTAAATGTTCATATTATATAAAGGAAATTTCAATTAAAACACAAAATTAGAAAGTGTAAATAATATATGAAAATAATGAAATCACTGTTAATATGTTCTCACGCCTTTATTTATTAAGTTTTTATTTGCTGGTCCCTTGAAAAACGTATTAAGAGAGTTTCACTGTATCAGGGTTCGAAAAAATCCGATTTTTATAATAAAAATCAAATAATCGGATTTTTTGATATATATCCAATATATATCATAAATTGGATATATATCCAAACTTTTTTTTTCTCCCTTTTTCCACACGACGATTGATACAAACTTGAAATAATTAGGAAATTTATTTTTTTATTTTGTATATGAATTATTTATTAAATAAGTAAATGAATTGCATACTGAAAAAAGCTTATATGAGTCGTATATTTCCAGACACTGCTAACTCCATATCAAAACAATTTACAGCAGGTCAAGTAATTTATACCTTATTGTGTGAGATGTTATTACCTATACTGTTAGTTTTCCTAGAAAGTTTGTTATAAATGTAAACAAACTTTCTAGATAAACTAACAGTGAAGGTAATAATATCTCACACGTAAGGTATAAATTACTTGAGCTGTTGTAAATTTCTTTGGTTTGGAGTTAGCGGTGTCTGGAAATATACGACTCATATATGCAATTATAAACCTCAATGTCTGTCTGTCTGTCTGTTCTCTATACAAATCCACACCGTTTGTCCGATTCGATTCAAATTTTGCATAGTTATGCTTTGGGACCTGGCGGGTAAGATAGATAACATTTTCCCCTGTTCTCTTACCCTTTCCCCTCCCCCTGACCTATTTTCGATGCGAATCTGAACCGATGTTCGACCGATCGGACTCAAAATTTGGAAACTTATTCTTTAGGACTCGGCGGGTAACATAAGCAACATTTCCCCCCTATTCTCTTATTCCTTCCCCTCCCCCTGACATATTTTCGATGCCAATCTGTACCGTTTGACCGATCGGACTCAAAATTTGGAAACTTGTTCTTTAGGACTTGGCGGCTAACATAGGCAACATTTCCTCCCTATTTTCTTACCCCTTCCCCTCCCCCGACCTATTTTCGATGTGAATCTGAACCGTTTGACCAATCGTACTCAAGATTTGCAAAATAATTCTTTAGGACCCAGCGTTTAACATTGGTGACATATCCCCCCTATTCTTTTACCCTTTCCCTTCCCCCTGATATATTTTCGATGCAAATCTATACCGTTCGAATCGAACCTTCGTTTACCCTAATAAATTTATTTTAAACTTTTTCCTTAACCCGTGCAACGCCGGGTATAAACAGTTAGTTATATATAAGTTATAAAAGTTGCTCTTTCTAATGTAGTGTTATGGGTGTTTGTTTCTTTATTATATGAAACAAATGAAACTAAAAATAACTGTAGCACTTTTTAAAATACAACTAGCGCCATCTAGTAACGACCGCAGATATTAAAAAAACAACCTGTAGCATTTTTTAAAATACAATAGTGTCATCTATTAACATTTGCAGAAAGTTTTCTTGGATATATATCCAAAATAAAAATCGAGCCATAAATATAGTGATATAAATCGTGATATATATCATGATATATATCCTCGAACCCTGGTATATATATATATATAAAATAAAGTATCTGTATTACTCTGTTGCAGTTTTCGGCTTAGATGCCAAGTTCCGCTTCGATGACAATGCGGAGTTCCGCCAGAAAAAGCTCTTTGAGTACCGGGATACCACCCAAGAGGACCCCAAGGAGGTGGACGCTGCCAAGTTTGACCTCAACTACATCGCTCTGGATGGGAGCATCGGCTGCATGGTCAATGGGGCCGGGCTGGCCATGGCCACCATGGACATCATTTCTCTGCACGGCGGCAAGCCCGCCAACTTCCTGGACGTGGGGGGCGGCGCTTCCGCCAAAGCTGTTTATGTCAGTATTCAGTAGTTGCTAAAGCAGACACTCAATCATATTTCCGTTACACCGAACCCCTATTCATAATTAATAACAATTAGGGCCGGTTGTTTCAAGTTGGATTAAAGTAAGCGTTCTTTTAAAGCATAGATTTTTACGTTCTCCACCAATCAGACGATCCGTTTTCGTAAAAATCTATGCTTTAATCGACAGCTTACTTTGATCGAACTTGAAACAACCGGGCCTTAGTGCCAATCTCGTCTTTAAAGTGGAAAATAAAAAATATACAAATTGATTAGCTTTTACAGTTTTAAAGATCTAACTTCTCATACAGTCATTTTATTTTTACTTCTTCAATAACTGCAAAATGAGTTTGTGTAATTAAAAGAATACATTTTGCATTAAGCACTGATTTGTTGAAATATTTTAAGAATGTTTTGAGAGGTCGCTTTTCGAACATGATAAACAGCTAATGCGCGCTAGACTCTAAACACCTGTTAGTCCATTTTGAATAATGTGTAACATTTTCGTTTTTAAAATATGTGATTTTTTCACTTTTGAAATTTAAAAAGTTCCAGTTAATCCGCATCCTGCTGTACTTGAGCAGGTTCAACCGATTTCAGGATTTCATATTTTGTAACTGCCATTCCAGGAGGCTTTTAAGATCATCAGCTCCGACCCCAAGGTTCAGGCCATCCTGGTGAACATTTTCGGGGGCATCATGCGTTGCGATGTCATTGCGGAGGGAATCATTCAGGCGACCAAGGAGCTCAGCCTTAAGATCCCCATCATTTGCCGTCTGCAGGTTTGTTCTCCGACCACAACACAATTAGCTTTATTAAACTTTTCCCACTTTTAAAGATTCTGCAGTTAAGATTACATAATATAAAACCGCTTTTTGAGAATTTAGTATTTTTAGCTCTACTGGCTAAATACTTTTGTGCACAAATTGCATAATTAAGAAAATATCTTCTGAAAATTAAAATTTTTTTGTTTTGCCATATAGCTGAGAAATCAGAACATAATAAAAATATGTATTCTACGACTCTTCTGGAAAATGTGATTCAAGGCAGACAGCTTTCTGTTGATTCATATATGATAATGTTGCATCGTCATTCTTTGACATATTTTTAATTGCTTTAGAATTGCCCAAGAAAAAATATGTGTACTTACAAATTCATTACATATATTGCATTTTTTACCTGATTTTTTAAGTTTGATGAGTATGGCCAAGTTTCACTGTTTCTCTGCAAACATTGTAACAGAATAAGTCGAGCTATTTCACAAATTTCTTGTACAATTATTTTTATCTGATTTTAAGATAATAAATTTTAAACAATTAGTGTATATTATAGATATCTCACAGAGACGAAACTGTATTAATTATGGGAAAGTAGGTATAGAAGTCATTTGGGTGTAACAGGACTTATGACCTGTCTTTTTATGGTTGGCTTAAGTGATCACTTTACACAATTGTTACAGTAATTAATACAGTTTCGTCTCTGTGAGATATCTATAATATACACTAATTGATTAATAATGTCTCTGTGACATAAATCCAGCACTGTTCTGAAAGATTTGAACAAACTCAAAATATTCTGAATAATAAATTTTACTTGAAGCTGAAGAAATGAAGAAAAAAAATATTCTTTCACTTTTAATGTTTGGTAATTGTTTTTTATTTGGCGATTAAAATAATCACAGGTATGAAATAAAAAAAAACTAATCAAAAAGATACACTTAAAAAAACCTAACAATCGCTTGCGTATTTCCACAAAATATTCTTATAAATGTAGGTTATAAATTAGCATTCTTTTAAGAGAATGCAATATAAATCTAATGGACTGTTGAAACCATCCTTTTATCTATCTTTTTCCTTCTCCTTCAGTCATTATTGAGATTATTTTTTTTTTATAAAAATATATATTATTAATTGTACATTATTAAAATACTAGAAAAATAAGAGTTAGCTTGTCAAGTCACTGAGCGGTACTCAAATAAACGGTGTATGTTGCAGGGCACGATGGTGAACGAAGCCAAAAAATTGATAGCTGACTCTGGGCTGAGGATCCTGCCGCGAGATGATCTGGACGAGGCGGCTACGCTGGCCGTGCAGCTGTCCGACATCATCACCCTGGCCAAGGCGGCGCACCTCGATGTGAAATTTGAAATCCCCAAATACCACTAACCATCCCAACCCCTTCCGCAGTGAGGTGGGCTTGTTGTCTTCTCTCCGTGGCGTTCTGTCCCCCTTCCACTGTGTTATGTGTAGGCGATAATATTATTTATTGCTCCGCAGTGCATGACGAATTCTTCATAGTCATAATTTATTGTATTATTATATTTATTATCAGAATACAATTCTCGCAAATGTTAATTGAATATTTTTTTATCGTGTTATTCATCGTGATCATATATTTATCTCATGTATATTGTAGGCATATATTTTATTAAATTAATATTCTAGTTAGTCGGTACCAGTTATTTTGTTTAAGATATTACATTCACTATCACATCTTTTAGAAAATTGTCGCACTTTGGATATGTAAAATATAATAATAATATGTATCACCATTGACACACAATGAATTTGTTAAAATAACTCGCATTGTATGTAACAATTAATTCTCTGTCCGATGTCCTCTGCTGCCCCGTGCTTGTACCGGTTGAGAAAAGTGATCAGTGCTCGCTCACATTGACATGCAATGTTGACAGATTGTGAAATGTTATCAGGATTCCGTCTGGAATGGATCTGTTGATAAAATAAGACTGTTAACTTTTGCTATTGTAAAATTTGTATAAATTTCACGCCAGATATTTCTGGAATATATTTTTGAATAAATATCACCCATGAATGAGATTTTCCAGTATTATAATTTAAATATTTTACAAATTGTATTTTTTAAATGAATTGAGTCACGGTATGGTATACTCGTTCCTGAGACGATCTTCTTCGACAGCCTCCGAGTTAATTGACTGGAACTTCTTATCGCGTATACTTATTTGGCAGCAGTGCCGTACTACAAAGTGTTGTAAATACAATTTACTTTATATGTGAAATTAAATATTGATAATTTCAGCTTCATTTTACATATGTTTGAAGTGGCGACCGTATCCGTACAATTCACATGGTCGGTGTTATTCAAATGATGGCTGTTATTTTGCATATTTTATTGCAAATGCCTGTGATGTTGTGTGGAGGATGAATATTGTCATATTATTAATAAAAGTTACTTGTAAAGTGAGTCTTGTGTTTCTTGTCCAGTTTATTTATTTATTTATCCGGAAATATAACAGACACAAGTTAATGATGTACATATATGAATAAGAGCATAAGTTATCAGAATCCAACATATTGACTTGTGTCCTAACATATTTCACATATAAACAAATTATAAAAGTTTTTTTTTTGCTTTTTTTCAAAACAAATAGTAAGCAAATAAACTAACAGATCTTGCAATAATTATAATAAATTTAGGATAATCGTTTACTTTGTAATATTATTGAAAAAAAAAATACATCTCACGAGGCCATTAAGTCATAAATTGGCCCACAAAGTGGAACAATTTTCTTCATTTTTAAAATATCAAAGATTGGGTAATTTATTAATTAATTATATAATTTAGTTTGTGACATTTTAACAAGATATCCGTATTTAAAATACATGTAACCTGATGAATAAATTTTAAAATAATATATTTCCATACAAATTGTGATAAAAACACAAGAGAAGATATGAGAAAAAATGGTGAAATATCGTCTTAACTTTTAAATCATCTAAGTATTGATTCTGAATTCAGGCCATATACGATACGTCTCTCGTATCCGTAAACTTAACACAACAAAACAAAGCGCGTATTACGCACTCCACCCACAATAACTCAATCGCAAGCTTATATGAAAAGACCTATACATACTTAAGATGCAGTTATTTGAGATTTGTAACTTATTGTATCCATGATTAGTAACTGAGGTATTACGGTTGTCTAGTATTGACAGTTACCCGTTGAATTGCGAAAAATCACAGTTACCAATCACCAATACAATCTTAAATAACAGTTATTGTGTAACCTGTTCAAATACTAAAAACCGTTCTGAACGGACAATGTTTCGACACCATTCCCGACATTGAGAAGGCCACAATGGAGCAGTTGAAGGTCCTTTCGAAAGAAGCCTTCCAGAAATGCTTCCAATCATGGAACCACCTTTGGAATAAGTGAATCACCAGCCGAGGAAAGTACTTTGAAGGAAATTATATCAAATTGTCATAAACTTTTTCCATTATTTGTAATTACATTATTCACCGTATTTTCTATCATACTTTGTATATATGTTGGGAAATGTTTGTGGTCGATAGAATTAAAGAGCGATCGGATGTAAATGTTTATTTCTTCCCAGAGATAAGCCCCGGAAGCAAATTAAAGTGTACAAGTAATATGTAATGACGAACAAAGAAATAGATGACGTGCGGAGATCTGCCTGGTGTTACGGCAGTGGCCCGTAACACCTAGTTCGACCCCTTTGTTTATATCGCGGAGATCCCTTTGTTTATATTGTGTTAATATAAACAAAACTCTGGGTCGGGCGATAGGTGTATGGCATAGGGTTGAACAGGTACCGCTACATATGTATAAAGAATATTGCTTTAAAAACTAATCAAAAATATTAATATCTCATTGTCAGCGGCGACATCTGTACTGGTTTATGGTAATGACAAAATTTTCAGCCTATGGATATAACACACATATGGAACGAGATATGTATTTTATGTGGAAATCTATCATGGGTGGAACGTTACATTATGTAAAGTGATCATTTAAGCCAGCCATACTACACATCGTAAGCCCTGTGGATATCCAAAAAGACTTCTATACCTACTTTCCCGTATAAAAATGTAGCTTTGTCTCTATGAGATATCTATAATATATCTTGAGATATTAGTGTTGTCTAGGACTAACGGTTACCTGTCAAATTGTGAAAAATCAGTTACCAATCATCAATACAATCAGATACAAATCTCAAAGAATGGTTATTGTGGAACTAATTAAAATGCCATCACTAGCAGCTGCAAATCCTGGATAGCAGAGATCCCGGAGAGACCATGGTTCTTAAAGCCCATAGAAAAAAGTAAGTTTTATTTTAGTTATTATAATTTATTTGTTATATATACTATTTTTCTTTACGAGAATAGAATATGTGAGAATTAACCTTCAATGTCTCACTGGAATGGGACTAGAGAGTTCCCAAATCCGGCCCCGCCGTGTACGGCTATAAGTGACGTAAGAGGATTGTTTAATTATTTTTATTATAAAGCCATCTGGAATGTGTGTCAGTTCAGTACTACACTATATGTTTCATGGTTGATACATACATGCAAATATGAACTAGAGAAACATTTATTTTCACATGTAAAATCACACTATTAACTGCAGACATAATTTTTTTTTAGAGACTAACAGAATGCTGTTGTTGTAGCCGGGCCTCGTGATCGAGGATCCCCTCGCCATTCTAACAGTTGTTGCTGCATCTCTCATGAGCTTTTCGTTGGGAAAATAGCCCTATTCGAGAGGCACACTCTCTCCCGCATACTTCACAAATTAAGCGGTCAGGTTGCGTTGGTCGGTCACGTTGACGCATGGTTGCAGCTCGCTGCTCATTTTTTACTTGTCTGGCACCGCAACGCCATCAGCCCGAGACCAAAATCTCCTCCAGTCCACACGATCAACAGAATGCTAGGTACATACAACAATACATTGCTCATTTCAAAGCGACAAGATGAGCGTAAGTATATTACAGACCAAATTGCCTTCAGCTTGCCCTACTAACATGCATAACGTCGCTGTATATATAATAAAGCCAATGTGCCGTTTAGTACATTCTGAGATGAACGAATCAGTTTGTCCATTTTTCATATAAATAGTGGAGATATACTAAAAAAAACATTGCCGTTCATCCGGAAAATCTGCCTAGTAATTATTTAAAATATTTTTTATAAATCTAGTCTGTGCTATTATTTTTTAAAACAGTTTAATTTGTTTATCTCAGAATGTACTAAGGCACATAGGCTTAATTATATATACAGTAACGATATATTAAAAGTATCAATGAAATGCGATCAGATATGAAATAGGCACAGGACATGCACAGTGATTAGGCGTGTTTAGCTCAAGTATTGAATTAGCAAACTGAATAAAATTAAATATTATTAACAATTATCGATACAGAGCAACATGAGCATCACAAATTTAACCACTTGACTGCCGGCTGAAATAGCCAAAATCTCCGAAATAGCCAAAATATTTATAACACTTGCGCGGGAGGCCAATAAACACGCTATGCGTCTCGCTCAGTGCCGGCCGCACACAGTCTTATAGAAACTCAGCAGGCGAGGTCCGCAGATACGCGGAGCTGACCTCCCGCAAGCGAACCGCACCCCGCAGGTATGCGGGTCCGGAACTGAAGCTGTTTAGGACTAGTTTTGTGGTTTTTACGCATAAACGGATTATCATAAATAAAGAATTGATATTTTGTGTTCTAAGTTTTCAGAATATTGTCAAGAAAATGAATGTTTTGTAGGAGTGACTTCTTAAATGATGGGATATCTGCAATATCAGCATCAATGTTAGGGTTAGTACAATACAATAGTACAACCCTTAGTGAGGAGGACTAAGAACAATAATATCATCATTATACATACATACTATTATATTAAATGTGTACAAATTGTAAAAAATATTACATATAGGTATGACACATTCGTGTTTCATATCAATGTTAGGTTAGTACAATACATGTTATAGGTATGACACATTCTTCTTTTGTATCAATGTTAGTTTAGTAAAATACATATTATAGGTATGACACATTCTTGGCATATTAAAAATGAACCAACATAATAAATGTAATAGCTAGTGAAATTTAACACATATACGAACAGCTGTGACTCTTCTGGTTTGGGTTTTCTGGGGTATTATGCTGTGTTATTACGACGTTTCGGATCCCATTGCAGGGTCCATAAAGGTCGTAATAACAAGGCATAATACCCCAGAAGACCCAAACCAGAAGATTCTGAGTAGCTTTGATAACCTAAGAACATTCTTAAACAGCTGTGAGTGAGTTCAAAGTGATTTAATTCAATAAATTTTATTTTCTTGTAAGGAATGTTCTTGATGGGGAAGGATTACTAAAATTTTAGACTTTAATTAGTACAGATATATCATTTCTAAATCGCAGATTGCTTCCCAGTAAGCCAGATGTTTCTGTTCAACTTCATTTTCAATTCAGTGGTTGAATAGCAGACACTTACATGAATGTTGTAAACAGATTTTTTTAATGAAATAAAAATATGAATCCGCAACAAGGCAATAAAGAAAAATAAAATAGTATAGAACCTATAAATTGAGGAGGCATTAAATTACTCTTGGGGGGAAGTAAGTGCTCAAATTGACTTTGAAAAAATTTTAAACTTAAGTTACAGCAATCGTAAATAGTATTTGCAAGGAGTGCTTCAATTTAAAAAAATTATCCTAATCCTCATTAATGAGAGCCGAGCGTGTTGACCCTGAAAGTATAACCAGACAAGCAGATAAGACTTTTTTCTTGAAATATTTTCAAGATTATTTCTTGTAGGAACCAAGTATCTGACAATGCTTGTGTAATGTTATTATCATCTTGCGGGTCAAGTTTCACATTTTATCAGGGCTGGCTTACACTTCTAATGTCGAACACTAAAAAAGTTATAGCGATGTTCAAATTTATTTTGATTCTTGTCTTTTCCTTATCTTTTGTTACTACCATTGAAATTTTTTGAAATACTAAAAGGGTCAATATTCTTACTTTTTTCAAATTAAGGTAAATACTTTTGCCATGGAAAACATTACCAACTTGGTCACCGATATTTCTTGAGAATTTATAAAAGTGTGGTGTGGAGGTGTGGAGTGAATTTGACTCGAGCTACAAATATGTACATAAGAAAATATGTTACAAACTTAAAAGATGCACACCAAAGGCTAATCATATTTTCATTCATCACTCTGGGCAGTAGAGGTTAGAAAAATTTGATAAAACCATTTGCTGTGTGTGTGTGCTAAATGGTGCAAGAGGTAAATTGTCAATTTATTTGTGTCTGTGGTACACACTTAGATAGTTTTTGAAATCAGAATCCCCGAACCGAACATCCAAAATGGAGAACTATAAAATGGAGAATATATAAAAATATTGATATGATGTTGCAAGTCGCGAATAATTTTTATGTTTGAATTTAGCCGCCGCAGGGGTACCAGCAGGCAGGACAACTGACACAAGAAAACGCCAACATTACAAGAAAATGGAGTTCTGTCTTCGCTTGACAGTTCATCCGTCATCGCGTTGTTAGTTAGCGTAATATTAATATATACAAATGTCAAAATATAAAGATTTTACAACGTAAAAGTGAATCGTAAGAGAGGTGGTCAGACAGAACGCCCGCAAATATGGCTCTTAAAAAGGTTAAAGGAAATTTGGAAAGGCTATTCGATAAAAATTTGACAGACTTGGTGAGAGGAATTAGGAATAATAAAGAAAATGAGGTAAATATCCTATTATTTTTTCCTACAAATTCAATTCGCGCCATCTAGATGTGTATACACACGCAGTCAGCTTGTTTTGGTGCGACTTGGCACTTTCGGTCTGATCCAAATACGCTAATGCAATATTGTTCGATGTTTTTACAGGCGAAGTACATAGCGCAATGCATGGAGGAGATAAAGATAGAATTAAGACAAGATAACATAGCTGTGAAGGCGAACGCAGTCGCCAAACTAACCTACGTAAGTTTTGAATGACTGAACACCTCGCTGAACATTCCACATTTGGGGAAAGTGTGCATATTGATTTGTGGATATCAATTTGAATGTTAAAATTGATGATCAAACTTCAACATTATCCTGACATTGACAGCTGTCCTTCATTTGAGTTTGATCATTACAAAATTGCAGTGATGTACAAGATACCCTATACGAAGTATCTGGAATACAAAATGCAAGATACTTTGAAATCAAGTATTTCAGATACCAGATACAAATAACTTTCTGGATTGGTATCTGAAATACTAGGTACAAAATACGTATCTTCCAAATATTTTTTAAAGATAAAATCCTTTTGTTAAAAAACACATTTTATTGAATGTAAGTTTATTTTTTTACGTGAATTATTTACGAATAAATCGCATTGATCGCACAAATGTGACAAGATAAAATATTATATTTTTAAGGTTTTAATTGAGATTTAAGTAAAACCAGTTCTTCAAACATTTTGTCGCTCATTTTTCTTTGATGAGGTCTCATTATAGGTACATCATTAGAAAAAAGTATCTTAGCAATCCTAGTTTTTACAAAATACAAGATACAAGATGAATATTCAAAAAAATATTTCAGATACAAGATATACAAGATACGTATTTTGTATCTGTATTTCAAATACTTGTATCTTAGATAAGTCACATCTTTGCAAAATTGAAGGTCCTCAATTGCGATAATATTTCTGTTTGCTTAATATTCCAATGTACATCATCCAGCAATGACTATTTTTATCTTTTAATAGTGATAATATTTTTGTTTAACTGTCTGCTTAACATTCTTATATACATCATCCAGCAATGACTATTTTTATCTTTTGTTAGATTAACAATTGCAAATTTGCAAGAATGCAAGAATTTTCTTGGACACAACAGATGCTTTAACTTGAGTAAGGCTTATCTGTGATGTTATCTAGACACAACTTCGTTCCGCATCACTTTGTTAGCCTGAATTTCTAATTTTCTACTAGTGTATTGTAATACAGTATATATGTTGTCGTGTGTACATTTCACATAATTATTTTCAAAAATTAAAGTGACCACGCAAAGCACGCTGAAGAAAGTCGGCTAAAAAAGAAAGCGGTAAGAAGAACTGATGGAGCTTTATAAAGGCCAAGAAACTGAAAGGATAGCGGTGTACTTATATGGAGAGGAAGGGTCAAGTAAAGGACCATGATGCCAATGTCCAACATTGACATCAATAAAATGGTATTTAATTGGGTCAAAGTGCAGAATATGGATGAAAAAGTCACCCAAATTTTGCTATGGTCAACCAAAATATGAATATAGATAATGATAATGTGATTAACTACTTCAGAAAGGTTTTACAAAGCTCAATTGGACAGACAACATTCGGTATGTTCCTTGTTAAATCGAGTACTACGAATCATCGGCAAAACGGACCCCATGATAAGAATTGGAATTACTGGCTGTTTTTTTTTAATTGATAGCAACTCTTATCTTAATATTTGAAAAAATGAGGGTAAACAACACTGTTTTATTCCACTATATTTATTTTGAATTGTTAGAACGTTTTCGGGATTTCTCCCATTGTCAATAACAACACGTTTACAACTAAATTAAAAATAATTCGAGACAGTATTTATAGGGCTTGGGTGGGTGTAATGGTGGTGGGGATCGGGGTCAGGGTTAGAATGGATAGGAGTGGAGAGGTTATGGGTGGTATCTGGATGTTAATTATATTTCTATTACTTATTTAATTATTATTTATTTCTAAAATCTCCAAGATGTCCATTCTTCTTCCTTTATTGCACCCATATAATAATTTCGAATCAAACTTGAGTGTTGTTTACCCTCATTTTTTCAAATATTAAAAATGAATTTCCACAATGTTACAACCAAAAAACTTGAACATTTATCTTATCTTAAAATTAACCTTCCTCCTCTTCCACTTTTACCACTGTGTATATCTATTTAGTACAATAAAATTTAAGTTTAAACATTTATTTTTGTACAATTTTTAGGAGATGGAAAAAGATTAATTGAATTTCATTTATTTCTTATAGAAAAAATTGTTTGTGTATTCGTCAGAACCTCAGGAACAGATTAATGATGAATATAGAGTTTCCACTGTATTTGCTAAGATATCTCGTTTTTAGAGTGTAGACAGGCACAGATGTGTAATTCTTTGAAACAAGTTGAATTGAAAAAATAGCTAATTTAATAATAATAGCTAAAAAAATAGGGGGTTTGCAAATTTTCAAATTGTGGTGAATTTAGAATTATTAACTAAGTAACTATCCATTTCTACTAGCCATTTCTCCGCAAGGGTAGGCAGAGCGGATAGAACGCCATATTCTTCTATCTCGGCACATCACTTTTGCTTTGGCTACATTCATACATCTTCTCATGCATGTTCTACGGTTGTTGAGGCTTTTTACAGGGCCATTCTTCAATACTTGTGGTATTTGATCACGCCAGGTTTTTCGTGGATGCCCTCTATTCCTGTAGCCTTCAACACTTGCCCTTGTTGGGGTTCGAATTAACGGGGTTTTACTGTAGCTTGAGTTTTTTATATAATATGTTCCAATTGTTTACTTATTTTATTGTAACATATTAGTTATATATATTTACCAGTAAAGAGGATAATATAAATAGTAGAAACCAGTTTATCAATTCCCAAGATAATAATCGTGGCCGTAGCAACGTAGCCACCTGCGCTACGAATGCTTTCTGCTCGTAATAAATAAAATATTCAACCATTTTACAAAGAATAACAACTGTTACACAATTTGCTTACAGTTACAAATGCTGGGCTACGATATATCATGGGCGGTGTTCAACATTATAGAAGTGATGAGTTCCAACAAGTTCACCTACAAGCGGGTGGGCTACCTCGCAGCCAGCCAGTCCTTCCACGCCGACTCAGAGGTAAGTGCGCACTCTTCGGTTAGGTTAGGTTAGCATTTAAATTCAATATTTTATTACAATTTTGATTACAAACAACTTTTTTAAATATTGTCAAATGTTATGTCATTTCATTAAAAAAATAAACCTCTCTTTTAATTATTTATTTATCTTAATTATTAAGTTCCTCACATAATAACACTCTGGTGGACAATGGAGACATAAACAAGACCATTAAATACGTCAATGGAATTCCAAAAATAGTTGACAAACATACATTTCACCCACCAAAATCAAAAACGATGCACAAAGAAAAATAATTTACAAATTTATTATCAAAACACAAGAGGTCTTAGAACTAAACTAAATAGTTTTTTAACCTCTTCTGCAAGTAACAATAGTGATATAATCTGTGTTAGTGAGTCTTGGTTAAACTCTTCTATAGCTGATGGTGAAGTAATTAATGACACATTTGCAATATTTAGAAAGGATAGGGATATCAATACAAGTATTTACAGCAGAGGAGGTGGAGTATTTATTGCTGTCAAGCGCAGCATATCAGCCGAGCTACTATCGATCAACATTAAAAACATCGAACAAATTTTTGTTAAAATAAAATGTACAGACGGCGATGTCATAGTTGGATGTATCTACATACCACCGCACTCAACGACCGACATCTATGCTAAACACACCAACACAATCTCATCTATTCAAGCTAAATACCCCAACTCCAAGATGCTCATTGTAGGCGACTACAATATCCCTAGTAGCCTTCCACCAGATGACTGCGAAAATCTCATCTACAACGAACTACTCCTCACTGGATGCATGCAAATGAACGAAGTACGGAACTCCTACGATCATCTCCTCGACTTATGCTTCAGTAATTTCTACGTGAAACCAGAGAAATCACACCCTATAATTGACGAGGATGAACACCACCCTGCCTTGCACGTTTACGTTAGTAGCAAGGCCAACTTAAAACCACATAGCCCACCAACCTACGCATTTGGACGTGCTGACTATGTAGCAATCAACAGATTCTTCCTTAGGACCAACTGGATTGAGTTATACATGATTGACACCGTTGATGATAAAGTTAAGTGGTTTTATGAGAAAATCAATGAATGCATTGAGTACCATGTTCCAGTATTCTCAAAGAAAACCAGCGACTACCCATGTTGGTTCTCAAAAGAATTCATAAATAAAGTTAGGCAAAAAAAAGAGGCACACGCGCACTACAAGAGAACACACACAAAACCAGCATATATCCGATTCAAGAAGCTGAGATTGGAGACAGGAACTATGTTACTAGGATGGAGTCCCTGATGGAGACCGATACTAGCCAGTTCTGGAAATTTGTGAAAAACAAGCGTCGTAATAACCTTGACATCCCATTTGAAATGTCTTGGAATGAGAAAACAGCTGTTAATGGTGGTGAAATAAGTAACCTCTTTGCATCATACTTCAGGAGTATCTATACTATTAACAACGCTGCCCCAGCGGACCATAATACTAGTACTTGAAGCGTCAAAGATGATAACTTATCGGAATTTAGCGTCACCTTTGATAACGTCTTTAAACAGCTAACGAGCCTGAAGGTCGGCAAAGGATCTGGGCCCGACGGTATACCGAATCTCTTCCTAAGGAATTGTGCAGCCGGTCTCTGCGAGCCCATAACGCATATATTCAGCAAATCACTACAGCTTGGAGTCTTTCCCTCGGCATGGAAACTCTCGTTCATAAGCCCAATTCACAAATCTGGTACTAGGTCTGAGGTAACTAACTACCGCCCGATATGTATACAAGTTGCCATGTCAAAGCTTTTCGAGAAACTAATTCTTCCTCAACTTACATTTGCATTCAAAAATATAATTACTACAAAGCAGCATGGCTTCTTCGGTGGCAGATCTACAACAACGAATCTGTATCTATACATTAACTACATACTCAATGCTCTGAACCAGGGGGTGGATGTACATGCTATCTACACAGATTTCAGTAAGGCTTTCGACATGGTAGACCACGGAATCCTGATTGACAAGCTCGGTCTGTATGGTGTGAGAGGCACAGCATTAGAGTGGTTCCATTCGTATCTAACTGGCAGATTCCTACAAGTCAGAGTTAATGGATTTATCTCTGAAGAGTATGAAGTATGCTCTGGTGTCCCTCAAGGGTCACATCTTGGTCCGATTCTCTTTAATATTTTCATCAATGACATCGCAGACAATTTACTATCCGATTACCTACTATATGCAGATGACATAAAAATTTTCAGAAGAATCATGAATGACCAAGACTTAGAAATTCTTCAGCACGATCTCAATGAACTCCACAGGTGGTGTACTAAAAACAAACTAATGTTAAATATCGGTAAATGCTCAGTAATGTCATTCTCTAGATCACGAAATCAATATCAGGCTAATTATCTCATTGATGGACATCATCTCCCGATAGTCACCTCGGCAAAGGACCTTGGCGTTATTGTGGACCATAAACTGAATTTCTCAAGCCACGTGGAGAAAGTTGCGTCACAAGCTTTCAAGACTCTTGGTTACATCATTAGAGCTGGGAAGGACTTCAGCAATGTCTACACGCTGGTACGACTATTCGACAGTCTTGTGAGACCGATTTTAGAATACTGTTCTGTCATTTGGTCGCCGTATACCAATAAACTAATCAATCAGCTCGAAAGAATACAACGCAAACTATGTAAATGCATCGCCTATCGTACACGATCACCAGGAGATATTGAGACCGTATATAACAGATTTAGAATCAGCAAACTAATCACTCGAAGACAATTGTCTGATCTGACCTTCTTCTACAAATCTGTCAACGGACAGATAGACTCGCCCGAGATCCTGGAACAATTTGGCATTATCACTGCTAGGCCGGATCTAAGAGTGCGTAGATTGTTAGAAACCACTAAATCCACAAAAAGTTACGTGTACAATGGCCCAAGAAATAGGATTGCCAATCTGGTGAATAGCCACTGTGTTGATATCAACTTCTTCGATGAATCATACGTCTCATTCTCATCAGCGGCAAAAAGATTGTTATCACAGTATTAAAATTACCCTCAACCTTATATGATTATACCATGTTGTTACTATGCTAGTATTGTTTTTTTATATATGTGCAATTTTTCTAATCCATTCATTTAAGTCTATTATTTTTGTAAAATCAATGTATATGTATATAGCCGATTGGCGTATGAATAAATAAATAAATAAATAAATAAATAATGTTGTGTGGGCTAATACATGATTTCATTTAAACATATTGCATTCAATAGAGTCATTTAAAAGTTTTTACAACAAAATTTTTGCATTCCTGTTTAAACTTTAAACCTCCTTATATTCACCGTGTTTTCAATTTCCTTTGGCAGGCTATCGAAGATTTTTAGACCTTTGTACATCATACAATTTTGTGAGGTGTCTTTCTTTTTCTTCGGAAGTCTTGTGTTGTCGCTTTTTCTTATATTGTAAGAATGAAAATCCCTATTCAGCTTCATCCTGTCATCAAAGTATTTGGGTACTAATCCGTGTTTAATTTTAAATATTTGCACCAATACATTATACTTAATTCTTTGATTTACTGTTTCTAGTCCTAGGGCATTCAACATTTTTGTTATTTTGGTTCTCCTATTACACTTCAGTATTATTTGCATCGCTCTGTTTTGTACTATTTGAAGATTCTTTAGCATTCCTTCATTGCTTATAAATAATATTATCATCATCATTCTTGGCATTACAACCCTTGGTAGGTCTTGGCCTCCTCAATAATTTTCCTCCACTCGTCTCGGTCTAGTGTTAGCTCTCTCCAGTTTCGAAGCTCTAAGGCAGAGATATCTTTGAGGACATTATAAATAATATACTGGAACAATAATCTATGTGCGGGAGAATCATAGTATTGTATATTAATTATTTTGTATATGAGTTATATATCTTCTTATTCCAAGTAAGGACACTTTTTTGCAATTTTATTCACAACATATTTAGTATTTTTTGTAAATTATCATCCAAATAGTAAGAAACTGAACGTCTGCACTCGTCTGTCAGTATTTTGGAACATCCATTATCCTATGTATAGTGAGCAACTTGAAAATATCCTATACAAATTTTTAATATATTAAATTACTGCTCCCACTTAAAATTCGAATCAAATTTAATAAACATTCTTATTGTATGAATTTTTTTCAGTAATATTATTTTCTAATAATTACTTTTGCAATAAGGTTTATTTTATCTTCACCCATATTTAGCTACCATGAGTAAATCAACAAAATATTTGGAGTCATTGAAAGAAATTTCTAACATCAGTGAAAAACATTCCAGTACTAGCTTAGATAGAGAAGTTGAATCAATCGAAAGTGAATAGATATCCGAGATTTACGAATCTTTTCCTTCCTTTCCATTACATTTGACTTGTAATAATATTTGTATATTGTGTCTGTTTAAGTCTTATTTACTTTTAAAACATTTTTTAAAAAGTACTTGTGTTTATCTGTCAATTTGACAGATGCCCGTAGAGATAGGTATATAAAAAATGCCAGTAAACTTGGTGTTAAAAAAATCTGTTTCGACATATTTTGTATTGAATTGTACTCTTTGTTTCCTTACATAAATGAAAAAAAAGGACGCTGCATATTTATAATGAAAGTGCTCCCTTTCAGTTACTGATGTTGACCACAAACATGATCCGCAAAGAATTGAACTCCTCCAATCAGTACGAGGCGGGGCTGGCGCTCAGCGGGCTCAGCTGCTTCGTATCCAGCGACCTGGCACGGGACCTGGCCAATGACATCATGACTCTGGTGGGTAATATTATTAGCGTCATAAGCGAGGAGCAGTCGGAGGTATTTTGCAGATACATGATAGGTAAATGTTACAGATGAGCTCCACTAAGCCCTACCTGCGGATGAAAGCCGTCCTGATGATGTACAAGGTGTTTCTCAAGTACCCCGAGGCTCTCCGGCCTGCCTTCCCTCGCCTGCGCGAGAAGCTGGAGGACCCGGATCCTGGTGAGTGTCTATCACTGTTTTATTCCTTCTTGAATACATATCTGCTTGCCTCGGCGCGTGGTTATTACCGAGAATGGTTTCAGGCGTGCAGTCAGCGGCGGTGAACGTGGTTTGTGAGCTGGCTCGCAAGAACCCCAAGAATTATCTTTCCTTGGCTCCGGTCTTCTTCAAACTCATGACCACCTCCACCAACAACTGGATGCTCATCAAGATCATCAAGCTTGTGAGTCTAAACATTATCACGTAACCGATCAAAATATAATATTCCTCTGGAGCAGTCACTGACTGTTATCTTCACAATGCCACGGTGGGATCCTGATTGGAACTGTTCCCTCACAGTCTTGATTAATTATATTTTTAAAAATTCATATTTATATTTAAAAATTACTCATTCTGAACATCTGGTGTTGATACAAATTATTAAAGAGTTAAGGTTATTAGGGTCGTTGGACATATATGTGGGTTAAATAAAATGGATATTTTATACGGACCGTATATTCGAGAATCGCATCGACAAACCAAACCCAGTATCACTACACATTTGAAGGAATGTATTGGGGCAATTAGAAATCGGCAATCTGCGAACACACATCCAAAGGGAATCTCATTAATTTAATCAAATTTGACAAGACGAAAAACTTATTAACAGAACCACGCCATATACTGAAATTAGTGAGAGAGTTCATTGAAATATACAAACATCCTAATTTCAATAGAGACAACAGTTGTAAACTATCAAGTTCTCACGATTTTGATTCCACCTTTAAAAGACGTCGCAGAAAAGCCCAAAGATTTAATAAGTACATATTGCACACTGACGACCTCTATTGTAGAAGAAGTGAACACTCCGCAACAAAGTGCATATAATTTACGACCTCGGAAGAAATAATCATTTCGGCCTACACCTCCGCCATGATAAAACACTCTCCTGATGACGCTGGATAAGACTTTTGAGATAAAACGTTGAGATTTGCTTCTCAGTAAAATATACAGTTCGCATAAAATATCCATTGTATTTAACATATTGACACAAATTGTTAAATTTGAATATATGTCCTATATGAATTGTAAAAAATAAAAAATATCACAATTATTTGGGTAAGAATGATTATGAGTAGATAATACATGTATATTGTCTGCCAAATTACATTTTTAAATATGTCACAGTTTGGGACTATGACCCATCTAGAGCCGGAATTGGGCCGGAAGTTGACTCAGCCGTTGATCAGCCTGATCTGCAGGTACACACGAAGTAGAAGTAGTGGTTGCCGAGTAGAATGTCGCTAGCCCCCGTATTGTCTGCTTACAGTTCGGTGCCCTGACCCCGTTGGAGCCCCGCTTGGGAAAGAAGCTTATTGAGCCGCTCACCAATCTCATCCATAGGTGATTATTAGCCCGTCGCTGTTACCAAATCTATCCTCAAATTGTCAAGGCCTAAATAAATAAATTTCAGTCAATTTTGGCATAGTTCAAATTTTTTGGTTTTCTTACCAAATATTTTATTAGAGAAAAATGCATGTCCTGCGTGATCAGAATTACTGTCTTTGTGTTTGTATCTGGTGTTTTCATAAAATACTACAACAAATCTACACATAAAACTTTAAATTATTAATTATTCAAAATTATCTTTCATTTGCACTTACTATTTGTATTAAAAAAAAAGATTTTTAAATTATCAATATTTTATAAAATTTGTTCAATTCAAATACTCAATACAATTGTCCCGAGCCTTATGTTTTGGCATCTGGACCAATAAAGTGGTTGGTCGTTCCACTAATTTGTTTCTCAAAAATTTTCTGCGAAATTTTCCCGCTTTTAAGCCTTGTGCTAGTTTTGATTTCTTCACTGGTGTCATATTTTTCTTAGCTTCTTCATATCATATTTAAAACATTTTTTCACTTTTTCTTATAAAATGTTACGAAAAAAGCAATAAGCTCTTGATGGATGAGCAAAAATCTAATTGGAACTTTGTTTAAGTGCTAAGTTCTGCTTAGCATCCAGTAGCATAGTTGTAGTGCATTCCAAAGGCGACTATACATATTAAATGAGACTGGGCAAATTTGTATGGGAAGTGGTCCAAGCGACACTGTTGTGATATTTGTGTGGGGATACCTCAACTACACCCTTGTGCAAAGGGGCATCAAAATCTGACCCGGCAATTTTTAGAAAAATAATACCCGGTGAAAAATAAATCTTAATAAATATAACTTTTTCCTGTAGAATAGAGTCTAGTGATTGCGAATAAAATAAAATAAATGTCGGAAACGAGTATTAAAAAGTTGTGAGACTGTATTTATACCCGTACAATATCTGAAGTATTATTTTTCTCAAAATTGCCGGGTCAGATTTAGATGTCCCTTTGTACGAGGGTGTAGTTGAGGTATCCCCACATAAATACCACAACAGTGTTGCTATTGGTTCATGGACCACTTTTGCCCAGTGTCCTTTATGTTGAAGTTTTACAAATACCCTGTTAAAGATCTTCTTTCGTACAGCACTTCCGCCATGTCACTCCTGTACGAGTGTATCAACACTGTGATCGCCGTTCTCATCTCCATTAGTAGCGGGATGCCTAATGACAGTGGCATGCCCATCAATTTGTGCGTGCAGAAGCTGAGAATACTCATCGAGGACTCTGACCAGAACCGTGAGTAGTTTAATATCGGCAACAGCGAGCGTGCGATAATGTCACCTCACCACAAGTGTCACTGACCGGTTGAATTAATATTTCAGTGAAGTATCTAGGTCTGCTGGCCATGTCCAAGATCCTGAAGACGCACCCCAAGAGCGTACAGGCGCATAAGGACCTCATCTTGCAGTGCCTGGACGACAAGGACGAGTCGATCCGGCTGCGCGCGCTAGGACTGCTTTATGGCATGGTTAGTGTTCTGCCCGTCGCGGTTGCGTGTACACAAGGTCTGCGGTCATCGATGTCATCTTGTAATGTTCATCACTATTCCAGGTCTCCAGGAAGAACCTGATGGAAATAGTGAAGAAACTGATGGTGCACATGGAGCAGGCGGAGGGCACCCTGTATCGAGACGAGCTGCTGACGAGGATAGTGGAGATCTGCTCGCAGAATAATTATCAGTTCATTAGTAATTTTGAGTGGTACATTACTGTCCTGGTGGAGCTCACACAGCAGGAGACGGCCAGCAAGTACGGTAAGGATTATATTTTGCACTACAGCGTTCATTATTACAATATCATTATACAATATTAGTATTTTAAGTTCTTTCTGGATATGTCCATCAGACTTGCTGAGAGTAAACTGTGACTCCAACAAGCTTAGAGATGCGGGCCGTAAGGGTTGTAATAACCATACTCGGAAGATAATATTGTCGTGTTTTCAGGTAACTTGCTCTCGGAGCAGCTGGTTGACGTATGCGTGCGTGTGCATGCCATTCGAGAATTTGCCGTCTGCGAGATGTCCGCTCTACTGGAAGGCTGGAGCGGGGGAGTCACAGGCGGGGGGCGCGGGGAAGGGGGCGCACTAGCCTCCGTGTTGTGCGCTGCCGCCTACATAGTGGGAGAGTACGCCACGTATGTTGCATTTTTTCTTGTCAGCCGCAGGGTGCACGATGATCTGATCCAACTTAGAATCACTTATTAAACTAATTAAATAAATAAAAGTAACTTAAAACACCACTTATATTTATTGTCGATTCCGACCAGGTTTTGCTACGACCGTAGCTTCTTCAGGGGGAATCTTAGCTGACTAAAAAAGTCAGTTAAGATTCTAGTCAAGATTTTATTAATAAGATTTTATTGTCAGGATTAGTAAGATTTTAGTCAGTTAAGATTTTCTCTATGAAGAAGCCACGGTCGTAGCGAAACCTGGTCGGAATCGACAATAAATATAAGTAGTGTTTAACCAAGTTATTTTTATTTATTTAATTATAATGTCCCACCACCAAGTGTTTGCTTCCTTCGAAAATTTTACTTATTAAACTGTTAATTACGCTCGTGTCCTCGAGTATGTCCTGTGGTTAAGGTGTTGTTGGAAACATTACGGAGTTAATCTGTCCTCAGGGACGCTACCGTAATGCGGGACTCTCTGCGATGGCTGCTGGCGGAAGGCCCTCTCCCCGGCCCTACGCGCGCTGCCTTCTTGCACAGTGCGCTCAAGCTGACCGCCCGCCTTCTACTGGCTTCCTTGGAGACCGGGGACCTAGGGACCATCCGTGAGGTAAGTACCTTTCTTACGCTCTTAATAACTGAGACAATCTCGTCTAGGGCGACATCAGTGTGCACTTAAACTGAAATACAATTAAAAACTTAAAATAGTTTTTATTCATAACAAACTTAAAAATGCAAACTATGGTAAAAAGTTATTTTAAAAGGCATAATTTACAAAGGCTTATTATCTAATATCTTGAAACATGTTATGAGGATTAAGGAATTATGTATATTAAACTAAAATATTTTCTTTCTTGTCTTTGCCAGAGCAAAGTCACTGATGACACCATTATCAAATGATAAACTGCGTAGTTTGTCACTTTCAATGCACATTTATTTTGAGTCATTGTTTTCCTAAATTCATTTTTTATCCTCTTCAGCTGAGAAAAAGATCTTTCTTCGGAGTAATTTGCAACCATCATACTAAGAAACAATCTCAAAACTAGGCGCAACAGCGCTTTGTTCTTCGAAAAGACGCGCTAAAAAATTGGATGAAGGGTATGGGATGTCCCGGACATGTGATATTGGGACAAATAATGCTGCAGTATATTTAAGTATATATGACAATTGCTCATTCGGACAATTTTTTTGGGGGGCCCCCAAGAAAGTGGGGGCCCTAAGCTATAGCTTGTACGTAGATCCCGCACTGTGCTTACTACTATTCTATTTGCCCTCAGTTGTGCGAGATGATGGAGCAGAAGTTGCAGCCGCACCTGAGCTCGGCGCACATTGAGGTGCAGGAGCGCGCTAGCACAGCGCTGGAGGTAGTGCGTTTAGTGAGCGGGGAAGGAGCAGGGAGCGACGTACTGGCGGACCTGGTCCCAGAAGGAGAAGAAGTGCACGCCCCGCCTGCCTGTGCACGTCTACTTGGTGAGCTGGCCGTTCTCTTCAGCGGCGAGCTTAATCCGGTGGCTCCCAAGGCTCAAAGGAAAGTGCCTCTGCCGGAAGGGTATGGATTTATCTGATTTTATTCTTATTCCCGTTTCAGGATCCCGTAGTGTCCTGACACACCGGGGACATTTCACCAACCTCAATGAACTGAGATTTGTCAAGGAAGACAAACTGACTGCTTTTCTGTACCAAACTCGAATGTGATTAAGTGGCATCAGACCACGCTATGTTTATTGTCTTTGGAATTCTTTTAATATTTCTAAAATGTTAGATTTATTCTAATAATGCCCGTGTCACAGACTGGACCTGGATGCTTGGATCAATTCGCCGCCCGTCAGCAGCAGCGACAGCTCAGGAGACGAGGAGGGAGACGGAAGGGGTGCGACCGGAAGAGCTGTGAGCTTCCTGCCGCCCTCTTCGCCCCCGCGACCCACTCGGCACCAGGAGCCTACCCCGGAGCAGATACAGAGGGTAAATACTTTGTGGTATTAGTTCTGCGTAGTGTTGCATATCTTCATTTTTTATTTCGACATATTATTGATCAGAAATAATATACGCTTACATTACATTAGGGTTTATGTTATCTCAGACGTTTTTCTGGTCCTGCAAGCCCGTTTTGAGGTGCTGGCTAAGCGAGGTTCCACTGTATACAGAGGCATCCCCATTATGAATAAAAGGCCCTGACCCTTCAAAGGGGATCTTATTTCTTCTGTCATCTTTCATTAACCGTTTGAGTGCCAAAAAATTCATACAGTTGATTGTAAAATGCCACCAAAAAAACTTTTTTTTTTTGAAAATATATATTTTTTTTTAAACCCCATAAATTCTTTGAATTTTCATGGATATTGATTATTTTTTCAGTGTTTTATTAAAGAATATCGAAATATTTGAAATAAAACGCTTGTATAAATGAATACAGTATTTTATTCAGAAAAAAAGAAAGACAAAAATGGAAAACAAAAAAAAATCAACAACTGTGCTTTCCTGCACACGCCGTGTGGACACCCTTCTTACAATACGCACAAATAGTCGTTGATCTACGCAGCTCAGCACCATATTTATCACTACAGACCACACAGCGACGTAAATTCTTTCCTGGTCGCTCCCGCTGTCAGACATTTCAGAGGACGCACTCGACATTATAGTTTTTCAATTAACTAAAATAAAAAAAATAATAAATGAATCTGAAATTTAAACAGTTTACTACGATCTTACAACTATTAAGATAATATTACAATAATATATACCAACGCCGCAGCACCACACCCCACGTACGCGCGAATCAAAACACGACTGACGCAATCGACGGAAATCGACGATCGGCAATCTTCGTTAATACACGAATCGACGAAAGTCGACGATTGGCAATCAAACGGTTAAATGTACATTTGAACCACTTCCAAGACTGTAGACGAATGTATTTTACATATTGCGTATGTGAGGAGGCTGTAGCAAAGTTGTCTAATTACGATGTTGTAGGTGCGCGAGGCTCGACAGCAGGCTCAGCTGCATAATCCGCACTATCTCAAAGGGGCCTTCAATCCTTCGGGGCCTCCCGACACCTCCAGCATCCCCATTGCGGAAATCGCTCTCGAGGTGCCGCTCAAGATACACGGTGAGTGCCCTTGAAGATGACTTCATTATTATTATTGATAGTGCCCTTGAAGATGACTTCATTATTATTATTATTGATAGTGCCCTTGAAGATGACTTCATTATTATTATTATTGATAGTGCCCTTGAAGATGACTTCATTATTATTATTGAAGTGCCCTTGAAGATGACTTCATTATTATTATTGACCTATTAACCCGGTTAAACTCGTAGCATTTTCATGTGCCGATTTTCAGCATCTCTTTGGGCATGTTACAGCTGTGCCAATTCCTCCGGTTTTTAAGATTTGTGGCAAGTAAATCGTTTAGCAACCACGATTCGGCCGCCGCGGACGTCTAGATGTCACTGCGTATTTTTAAATAAATGTGTATGAAAACAGAATGGGTCTAGACTTGGTAACTTATTCAGAAGCGGAGCAAGACGGGGGAATATGGAAGCACCTTGATGGGTCTTTGGGGCCCCGACCCTGCTAGGACAAGGGGATGAAGATGATGATGACTTATTAACACGTTGACTGCCAAGCAAAAATGATCAAAACTACCCCAAAAATTCAATTTATTAGTATAAATAAGTCGAACTGCAACATCTTGACTTAGCAAGTGTCTCTTGTCGACGAGATAATGTTATTAAACAGGGTGTACCAGAGCTAGCAGCAGAAACTTGGCCGGTAGATTCCTGACTATGTTATGAGTCTAAAATGTTCAAGCAACCATGGTCTAATATCAATAGTTATGGAGATATTCAATATGGAGATATTCAATATCAAAATTTGTATTTTTTTCAATATTTCTTACTTATTTTTTGCAAAAAGTTGAATTATCATTACAGTATCTTATGCCGATTATGAAAAATTCATTCGCTTTAATACAAGTCGAATAAAATGATAAAAACCTTGTAAAAAATGACTTTTTTCAATTTTTGCAAGGTTTTTATCATTTTATTCAACTTATATCATATTGTATTGTAGGTACGGTGTATTCAACTGGGATATGGAATGTACTCTGTTTGAACATGGGAAAATGTTTTACCCTTAGTACTGTGTTTTAATGACCCAATTGATACTGATTCATTCCCCCCAAGGACATGTCACCTTCTGTTAGCGTGTCAACATTTGTGGTTAATTAATGCAATAAAACATTGGGCCAGAGAGAAAATAAATTAATAGTTTTATGATAAAATGTGGTACTTTTACAGAGAAGCGATCCGACAAGTATTTGCTGCCCAGCGAGCCGAGGAAGGACAAGTCGAGGAAAGACAAGAGGCAACGCAAGAGCAAGCGGAGCAGGAAAACCACCGCAAACTACTCAGATTCCGATAGTGAGCGGGAAGGTGGGTTTTATTTTGATCGCTGTGGAAAGGTTTCTTTCTTTGCTGCATTTCCACAGATGGTCACACAACTGTGGAAAGGCGGCAAAAGGGTGATATCCTGACTTGGAATAGATTTTAATAACTTTTTTATTAATAAACAAGAATAACAACATATTCTTTATTCCATTCAAAATGAATGCTAATACGAGATAATGTAAAAGTATAAAGTTTTCCTCTCCTGTAAAGTTAATACTAATTTTCTCAGTGGATATGATATCTCTACCAGCTACTATCCAATTATTTACATTTATTAGCTGTTTTTATCTTTTTTATTTATAGAATTAGTGTATTTATTATTGTAAATTCATTCAAAGTACATAAATCTGTTGAGCGCAAGTCTGCAATAAAAATAGACTGATATCCTAAAAAAGAATACACGGTACGTATATGAAAAAGTCAGCATCCAGAGTAATAATTAATGTTATGGGTTTAAATGTTATTCATTACAGACCTCTCGAGGATAGCGGGCTCCATTTTTAGCACTTTGCGTGTTTTCAGTTGCGGGTGATAGTGTGTACGTGGTGAGCACGGCAGCCGAGATGCCGGAGGGAGCCGGGGAGGGCGGCGCGGGCGTCTCCGAGGGAGAGGGCGGCGTGGACTCCAGCGACCCTCATGCCGCGCTCAACATCGACCTGCACATGTGAGTCCTTCCGCCGATGAGTGTCGTGTCTTGAAATTCAACTCCCATACATAAATTGTAATAATTTAAATTAATGTTGCGCTCTACCAGCCCGCTTAGAGAGGATGAAGAAGAAGAAGGAAGAAGACGCAGGAGACAGGAGGAGTACCAGACCACTAAACCATCCAAGAGGAAGGACAAGGACAGGGGTGGCGAGGAGGGTGGGCGGAGAGGGAAGGAGGATAGGCACAGGAAGGAGGACAGAACAGCCGCAGGCGGCAAGGAGGATAAGAAAGATAGGCACAAGAAGAACAAAGAAGACAAGAGGCCTAAAGAGGAAAAGAAAAAGAAAAGTTCTAAGAAAGGTATACATACAGTAAAACTCTTTTAATTCAAACCCTGATAATTCGAAATTCTCAAAACACAAAAGTCCCAAAATGTTTTATTTCATAGTAGATTAACCCCGATAATTCGAAATTTCGGGTAATTCGTAATCTTCTTCTTCAACTTTATTTAGACTCAAGAGTCTTCTTGTGCAAGAGTTTCCCTTTGTGATACTGAATTGCAGCTATCACTCCATCGCTTCGGAGGTCTCCTGACGTGGTGCATTAGGTACGCCATGCAGAGCTATATACAGGGTTATTTGTAAAACATCAATAACCTCGCAGGACTATATTCCTGCCTTGATTATGAGTCGAAAATGTTCAAGCTATTATGACCTAATATCAATAGTTATGGAGATATGCGACATCAAAGTTGGCATTTTTTTTTCAATATTTCTGACTTATTTTTTGTAAAACGCTGGACTATCATTATAGTTATAGTAACATTATAGTCATAATAGCTTGAACATTTTCGACTCATAATCAAGGGAGAAATATAGTCCTGCGATTAATGTTTTCCAAATAACCCTGTATATAAAGCTAGCTACAATAAACTGCATTGTGATCTCAAAATGATTTCTATATGTGCAAAAATACATACATTTTTCACAAATTTAATTTTGTGTTTGGCTTTTTTCGTGACTTTTGATTTTTTTTTGGTCCCTTGAATTTTGAATTAACGAGGTTCTAGTGTAGTCGCAAATCGATTAATTAATTTCTTTATTCTTGGTAAGTGAAGTCTGACATAACTAATTGTAAGCAGGTAATTTGATTTTAGATAAGCCAGAAGCTAAAGCAGGGTACGAAGAGGCCTTAGGTATATCCACCCCCAGCAAGGAGTTCATCTAGCCGCCCCCTCCCCGGTCCTCCGGCCAGCTCGCCAGAGGAGATGCTTCGCGTGTCCATGTCCTCGATTCAATGGAATTGCAATCTTCATTATAGGATCAACATTTTTATATTTCAATTAATTTCGTTACTTTGTTTATTATTATTATTATTATTGTATCAAAATACATTTTATGAACATACACTAGTTATTTCATTAAAGTATACTAGATAGAATATATCACTAATTTTTCATTGCGATATTTTGTTCATTTCCCGTTCTAAACTATTGCTTGCCCAACGTAACTTGGCGTGTGACGAATTTTGAACTAAAACCCGCCCCGCCCGCACCCGGCGGTAACCCCTCGCCCTGTCATTTAGTTCAATTTTGTGTTTAGTCGGGAGCTGTGACATCTTGATTACCAATATACACTGAATTATTATGTCCAAAACATCCTAAACAGTCCGGGATGGTGCAAGAACAATTGCCAATGAAGTTTTAAAGTTTTGCGAAGCTGAAAAACCGAATAATGGACCGATATTACCGTCTAACAGTTTGACAGACAAAACGGCCGCCATTACTGCATGGTTTCTTTAGTGCTGGCCAACCAAATTTCTGTATTTAATACGACACCGGTCACCGGACATTCTGTACATTATGTATTGTATAATGAATTTACACCCTGATAACTTCTGTTAGGCGATAGGGATGCCCTCCTTCGCACGCCAAGTTATAGTGGTACGTTTATAGCCAGTCTTGGTTCACTGGCTGCAGCACAGAGGATCACGCCCTCCATATTTAATTTATTTCTCCGTAATATATTTGTTTTCCACAAAATAATTACAATATCGCACTCCTAGAACAACACCGCCACAATCCCATATCTCATATTCTGAGTAAATCGCATTTGAACACTGTTTGACAGATCTGACTCAAATTTTGCATACTTATTCTTTAGAACCCTGCAGAAAATATAACCACTCTACGCCACTCTCCTGGACATTCCATCCACTTCCTGCCTCAATTAAATGGAAAAATTGTTATTAAAGAGTTAAGGTTGTTATTACGGTCGTTAGACATATTTAACTGTAATTTCGGATATTTTATATGTACCATATGTACACGATTGAAGAAACATATTGGAGCAATTAAAAACAACAACTCCAATACATCGGCAATCTGCGAACATGCATCCAAAGAGAATCTCTGTCACATCAGATTTGACAAGGCAAAAATCTTATCAACAGAACGCCCAGATTAGTGGGGGAGTCCATTGAAATATACAAACATCCCAATTTCAATAGAGATGACAGTTACAAACTATCAAGTATTTGGCGCCCTGTTCTAATGACACTGATTCAACCCTTGAGAAAAGTCGCAGTAAAATCCGCCGACGTAACTAGTACATATTGCACACTGGCGACCTCTATCGTAGAAGAGAACACTCCAAAACAAAGTGCATACAATTTACGCCCTAGAAAGCAGCACCTATAATCAGTCCGACCTCCACCTCCGCGGGTAAAGGTCGTCCTCCTGATGACGTTGGATAAGCATCCAACGAAACGTCGAGATTCGCTTCTCGGTAATACATACGGTACGTATAAAATATCCGAAATTATAGTTAAATAGGAAAAAATGTTATTGTTTAGAGGCTTTATAAAACATGGGACCTTCCTTCCACAAACTTCTTTTTAAGTAAATCTTTAACTCGGGTAATGCCGACATAAAATCGGGACCGCTGGTACATAATAAAATTCATTCCTCTTGTAGCTCTTCCTTCATTTGGTTTGGGGACCGCCTCTAATCACCTTGGTCTACTAAGGGCCGGTTGTTTCAAGTTGGAATAAAGTAAGCGTTCGTTTAAAGCATAGATTTTTGCGTTCTCCACCAACTAGACGATCCGTTTTCGTAAATATCTATGCTTTAAACGAACGCTTACTTTGATCCAACTTGAAACAACCGGGCTTAAGTAGACTAAGGAGGACTTCACAATGTCTGAATCTTCATCAAATCCTCAAGTTCTCTTTGGAACCCTTTTGTTGTGACATGTTCTCAACTGGCGACTAAGGCCAAATGACTCAAAAACAGTTGCAACAGATTTCCATCTTAGTTATTCACAGGCGAATGCCAAATTCTGCATTCAGTTTGATGGAAAAAATATCTGTGTGTATAAAATGGCCCTCATCCCTGGTATCTTGGAGTTACATAGGATAGGAGCCTGAATTATAATACAAGTCAAATAAGATAATTAAATTTGAATTGAATTCCAATTGAAAACATTCCAACTGGTTTTTCTGCAGGGTTTTTATCATTTTATTTGACTCGTATTGAAATAAATGAATTTCTCGTAATCGTAATGATCAGGGGCGTGCAGTGGGAACATCGCAGCATGACTTATACGTAACCAATTATTTGCAAAAAAACAACATGTATTTCGTGATATTTCTATCACAATTATTATCATAGTATTCATATTTTGATATACCATAATAATCCGTCACATAAATATTTAATTTCTATTTTATTTCCAAAATATATGTTTACAAAAAAGTCATGCTTCAATGTTCCCTCTGCACGCACCTTGTAATGATAGTTGAACCTTTTGTAAAAAAATAAGTCAGAAATATTGGAAAAAAAATGCAAACTTTGATATTGCATAACTCCATAACTATTGATATTGGGTCATGGCTACTTGAATATTTTTGACTCGTAATCAAGGCAGGAATATAGTCCTGCGAAGTTATTGTTTTCCATATAACATAACATGTGTCCCTGACATCTTATCAACGTATAGGTTCAAGTTGAATGTAAAAGTATTTTTTACACCTGGAGGTATAATTCCGCAAAATGCAAATTTTGACATACAAATGGCAAACTAAAAATAAAAATATTTGAATATTTTACTAATTTATGCCACACCATGGCACTGCTATTCTACAGATCCTACTTATGACGTGTATAAAATTTTACATGCAGGTGTGACTTTACAAAGATGATGTCTTTTTAAAAATGTAACATTGTTTTCAATAATTAACACTCACTCCCCTAAACGATATTAAGGTGATAAGAATATAAAAGTTATTTAACTTAAAATGTGTTTGTTTAGCGTGAATACGCTTCATTTTGAACAAGAAAGTATTATCTGAAATAAGAAACCCAAGATTGATAAAAAAATTCAAAATTTATTGTTTACATTGACCACTTAATCTAGTTAGAGCTGACTGGGAAGCTCACTGCTCCAGGACCCTCTGCATGCGCCGTATGTGGAAGGTGCGCGAGTCTCGCAGCGCGCCCTCCAGCTGGCCGGTCACGTGCACCAGAGTGGGCAATGTTAGCTGGAAGGGCGGACACGGTACACTGGCAGGCGGGCCGAGCTCTAGGGACACTACCACAGCCGGTCGCAACTGCTCTGCCACAGAGCGCGACGCCACCTGAGCCTGAAGCCTCCAATGCAGATCTCTGTAGGAGCGGTGGGCAGTGTGCGAAGACAGCTCCCCCAGGGCGGAGGACAGCTCGGCCGCACGCGCCGAGTACAGACGTCCCAAGATGCCGCCTGCCTCCTGATTGAATCCAAGTCCCATCACAGACTCTACGAAACCTTCCACACTGAGCTGAAAGAATGAGCAAACATTGCTGTTGGTGTGAGATATATATTTGTAAGTTATGGATGGATTGAAACTTAATGAAGCAGAGCCCGAGTGAAAATATAAGACTACCACCCCTCAGGTTCATAAACTATCGAAAGCATCATGACAAGTCCAGAATCTTCCATTTCCTGCTTCTATTTCCTTAGCACCTATAGATCAACGTGAGTAATACAATAAGTGTGTCCAGAAGCCTCAGAACCCATTTGAAATTTGTGAACAGTCAGGTTGAGTATTTTCTACGCTTCATATCGAGGCATTTTTTAATTTGTAAATGTCTTTTGAGTCCCACGGATTCACACTTGATAGATGCGGTTGTAAGCACTTGCAGACAAAGTGCTGATTATTATAGACATTAAAAATAAAACTCACTGAATATTTACAGCCATCAATCAACAGCTTGACGAGGGCCGTCACTGCGTTGTCTATTTCCACCACTGAGGTTTCCAACTTTTCTAGAAATAATCATTATTCATGTTATTCTATCATATGAGCGCAGCTTAATGGGATAGTAACTTTTACATGGTTGGCAATACTTTCACTGCGGTGATTATATTGCTGGCTTCCGCCATGTTGGATATTTTATGTTTTGCAATTATTTAAAGAAAACTAATTTTGTTGTGTAAATATTGATAATAAAGAATTTCGGGCATTATTTCAACATTATTTTTTCATAGAAGAACCGTTTAAGAAACTGAGGAAAAGTTACATAAATATTATGGTGAACCTGCTCCGACCCACGTGGAATGATTTGAAAGTCATTTTCGGCTTTTTAAACTGGTCATGTGAACGTGTATGATGTTGAACACCCATCATTTATCATAAGTACTCCCGAAATGGTTAGTAAAATCCACACCCTTGTAATTAGCGATCACCAATTGTGCATGAGATAATTGCAGTAAATATATAATGGCTACTCAAATTTTGCATGAACTAGATGGGTGTCGCATTTGCTTAATGCTGATCAAATGAAAGTTTGCCTTGTAACTTATTTAAATAGAGATGCGAACATGGAAAACATGTCACGCCAACATTTTTACTATTTTCAAATTAAGCTAAATGCTTGTGCTATGAAAATAGATCCTGGAACGGGTCTTTTAGTTATTTCGGCCAATAAGGTTACGATCATAATTTTTTAATTAATTCGGAATTCTATCTATATTGCAATATCTTTATTGACTATTTAAAAAGAGCAAGAACGAAAACAACAATATTATACTAATTTGCTGACATATTTCGATGGTAAACTGCAATTGTACAAGAAAAAGTGTTGCATCATCACGATAATGCGCCCTTCTGTTCGTCTGCCAAATTAGTCGAATTGGATAACAAGTTGCTGCCTCATCCACCATATTCACCCCATCCGGCTCCTAGTGATTTGGTCATGTTCCCATTTTTTTTTAAATGGCTCAGTGGAAATGTGGAAAGAGATTCGGGAAAAATAGAGGCGACAGCCCAAACTAATGCATATTTTGAAATGTTTCTGAAAGATTAATTTTCAGATGGTTTAAAAAGTTGGAAACTCACTGGGCTGAAACTGTAGGATTGCAAGGGATTATGTTGGAAAACAAAATATATCTTTTGCCGTAAAATAAGTTTTTCATTGAAAAGTCACTCTCCCATCAAACCACCTTCGTATGTAGTGTACCTCATAGATAAATGGTGCCACAGCTTTATCAATATTCATATTTTACAGAAGATAGAATAGGACCAGATCCATTGGGTTCAGAACTCTTCATAATCCACTGTGCTTTAACACAGTAAGTGCTCTTTCACACCTGTGAAAGAGCACTTACTGTGTTAAAGCAGTAAGTGCTTTCACAAACTCTGGGTCCACTGTTCCATGGAAAATGAACTCAATTTTACAAAAGTAGTACTAGAAATTTAATTCAAAATTTGAAATGATTAAATTCAGAATTAAAGTGCTTACGCGCCGCTATGCTGTATCGCTTTTCATTTGGTCCATTGCGAATATAATCCAAAGCCAGTTTACAAAAATCTACCAAAACTGTAAAAAAAAAACATTAGTTATCTATGAAACATTGAAATAATTAATTTTCTATCAACGTTAATCATTTTAATTTACCTTGAGTTGGAGCATTTATTAATAATATCAAATGTTTTTTAATTTCATCGTCAAAGAAAAGAGCCATTTTACTTATCAATCTTGATACACTTATGTATACATTTTGTTTTAAGATTAATACGCTTAAACTATTTTGCGGGGAACTGAACCCGCAAACATTTCCATATCATTTTTGACATTGACATTTGATAGCTCATAGATAGTATGTGCCTCATAGCCATAGAATTTCCTCGTATCTTAAATATCCCTTCGGCTTATCATGTTAAGGGCCCTGTACACATTGGGCCAAGCGCCAATGTCGCCCAACGGCGTTCACACATTAGCGCATGAGTCATTGCTGCTAGGCGGAGCGCTTGAGGTGGACGTAATCGCTGCCGCGGCAATTTATTTGTTCCAAGCAATAACAAGAGAAATATTTAGAATTTAACAGTATGATTTTACAAGCATATTCTCTGATAGTATATCCATCATTTAAAGCAAAAGAAAAAATCAAAAGTTTTCAACTTGTGCAGCAGAATTATGTTGCTATGTTAAGTTGCGGCAAATACGTCTTTGTAACTTCAAAACATTTAAGTTTAGATTTTCAATTGCGCCTAAAATTCTTAAAAACAATCTAAATAAATCCGTTGGTAATAATAACGGTATACGAGGATATTTGTATATATTTTTTTGTTAACTCACCTATTGAATATAATTATTTTTTCTAAAAAATATTTTTAATATATTTTTATTGTTTTCATCGAATTGATATTTATTGTTTTATTTCTTTTTCTGTAATTTATAATTTTGCCTATTACATAAAATTAATGTTTCTAATTTTAATTTCATTAAATTGTTTTATTTTAAATCGGTTGACAAATCAGACTAAAAAATAGTGATGATTTTAGTTGTGACTAAATCAAAGTTTCCGAACTAAATTATATGAAAAATAAAACTCATTCATTGTATACATAATTAATTTTGTCCATACTAATAATAATAATTCAATAAACTTGAACGTCTTTTCATTACTCTACGATAGCGACATTTTGGCGATCTCAGAACGAAATACGATAAACATGTGAACCCGGTTAGTGGTCGGCGGACGGTGACGAACTGAAAAATGTGTGATTCCTTTGATGTGTGCTCGAAAACCGACAACTTCTCCAGCTGTCGGCCAACGTCCACCAATACCCTCTGTACACATTGGTGTTGGCCGGCATTGAGCCAAAGTGTACAGGGCCCTTTATAAATAGCAAAAATTTTCAAAAATGAAAGTAGTACCAAAAACGGGGAATGTTGTAATATTAGGTCCTTACATTTGAATTTGGCGTTTAGTATGGGAGGAACATAAAGCCGATTTTTTTTAATTATAATATATTTATTTAATCAAAGTATGTACCATTGCTATCTATGCACTTTTGCCATCTCATAGGTAGTTCATCGATCCTTTTACTAAAAAACCATTCGGACGGGAATCAATAAAATCTTTGAAGGCGGTTTGGACTGCCCCATCGGAGTTGAATTTTTTCCTTTGCAAGAAGTTATCCAAATTTCGAAAAAAATGGTAATCTGTTGGGGCAAGGTCCGGAGAGTACGTTGGATGTCTTAGACATTCCAATTGAAGCTCCTCTAATTTGGTAGCCGTCTGTTGTGCAGTGTGTGGTCTAGCGTTATCATGAAGCAGCAGTGGCCTAGAGCGATTAACCAGCCTCGGTTGTTTAGCAGCTAGCTTTTCCATCATGGTTTGCAGTTGCTAACAATAGACATCTGCCGTAATCGTCTGGCCAGATTTAAGAAAGCTGTAGTGAACGACACCAGCACTAGTCCACCAAACGCTCACAAGTAACTTTTTTGGAGTCAATTTTCGCTTGGGGCATGGTTGGCTGGTTCGGCAGGGTTCAGCCATTGCGATGAGCGCTTCCGATTATCGTACAGGATCAACTTTTCATCACAGGTAATGATTCAATTTAAAATCCCTTCATTATTGTGCCGGTTGAGTAATGCAACGCAGCAGTCAACGCGCGTTTGTTGATTTGCTTCACTCAATTCGTGGGGTACCCACCTTTCAAGCTTTTTCACCTTACCAATTTGATTCAAGTGGATTAAAACAGTTTTATCACTAACACCGCAGCCTGCAGCTAACTCGGATGTGGTTTGCGATGGATCCACTTCCACAATAGCCTTCAATTCTTCATTATCAACTTTGGTCTCCGGCTGTCCACGGGGCTTGTTCTGCAGGTCGAAATTTCCAGAACGAAAACGTTGGAACAAAAAACGCACTGTGTTTTCTTTTGCGGCACCGTCGCCATACACATCATTAATCCTTCGAGCCGTTTCTGCAGCACTGGTGCCACGGTGGAACTCGTACTCGTAAATAACGCGATATTTCAAGTTTTCATTTTGTAAACTGAGTGACGCAAAGAAAAAAACAATTGAGGAAAAAACAAATGAATTATAATTTTCAAAACACAAATACATGAGTAATAGCTGTATAAATTTGGATTTGGAATTCCTAACCAAAGAGAAGATATTTGAGATCAAATTTGCCAGTACGGCAAAACGTCAATTTCATATGTAAGGACCTAATATATTTATATAAATAGATATATATATATATATATATATATATTATATATATATATCTATATATATATATATATAAGCTGTTCATTTTAAAACATAAGGGAGGAATCATGATAAATTGGAGTCAATCTATTAAACAGTAGAATAACATTATTTTTTGATTGTAACTTATCTTTTTCATTGTAAAAAAATTTATCCTTTTTATAGATTAAAAATTTAAAAGTACATTCTTAGTATTTTTTCGTTTACTGAGATAGGCTGTACAATTCAAGTATGAAGTATATTATTTTTTCTGCAAACTTATTGTTCGTTGATGTCTTCAAAGATACTAAACATCCGTAACAATTATACGTAAGAGTCAAACCTCCTACAAGGTGTTTCAAAATTTTCAAATTGTTCCGATCGCGCTATTTTTACCCGACTGTTGACGCAAAGGTGTGTTTATCAGCCTATATATATATGTGTGTATGTTTGTTTCTTTGTGGCGCTCTAGAGACCAAACGCGCGGGCCGATTTTAAAAATCGATTTGTATTAATCTTGCGAGTGTCACTAAAGACTTGGCAGTAATCAAAATTCAATATGAGGACAGCCAGACGCCATATTGTGAAAAAGAAAAAATGAAAGTCGAAGAACCATGTTAAGTGAGATATCATTGAATGGGTATTTGAAAATCATCTTTTGGTTTCTCTTCTCATTTTTCATTTCGAATGGCCATTTAGGATCTATAAATATTTAAATTTGGTTAGCAACCTCTCTCTCACATAAATTTTCAATACTTATAATTATTATAATAAAGCTGTGATAAAGTTCGTATATAATCGCGTAATAGGTCTTATTAACGTGAAAAATAATTACCATAAAATAATTCCTAAAATCGAATGACAAACCCTAAATGTTACCTAAAGCATTACTTAATACAGTGAGAATTTACCTAATTAGGAATAAATAAACAACAAACAAATTAACCGTTTTAATCCTAACTAAAAAGTACAATAAAAAAGTAAATTTAAAAATAAAAAAGCCGACTGCGTGAAAATTAGCTTTAAATAAAAAATCAAAAAAGTAAACTGCATAAAAAATTAACTCTAAATAAAAACTGAAAAGAAAAAACAAGTCCAGAAGTCTAGAATTCTATTAAGTAATATTTAATAACTGCACCATTGAAATAATTTCATGATCGATACACACATAAAACAAACACTAAATTCTAATGCGGAACATAACGACCATGAAATTATTTCTAATAAATTATTAAAATGGTATTGTTATTCAATATTACTTAACAGAATTCTAGATTACTGAACTTGTTTTTTTGTTTTCAGTTTTATTATTATTTATTTTTAAAATTTTTATCGTGCTATTTGTAATATTCAAGGGAGTTTCTGATTAGACATACTCAATGTTAAAAAAGAAACATTTTTATCACAATTTTATATTTTATTATTAATAAGTAAGACATTTAACAAATCATAGGATCTATCATCAACTTAACACATTAGAGCCTCTGAAAAATATCAACTATCCTAATTTCGAATGTCCGTCTGTCTATCAGTAACTGCTGGAATTACAACAACAACAATGATGATGACTAGCCGCTCATGATAATGAGGCCCGGGCGTCCGAGTATAACACTAGGCATATCGATTCACTTTAGAAATAATCGATCTCTGATTTGATTCAAATCGAACATACTAGATTAAATCGAGCATTAAAAGATCGATTTTCAATTAATCGCGACATTTTTAAACATGCCTATAAATCAGTCATTAAAATAATTATACATATAGGGCTTAAATAATTATCGAGAAATCATTTTTATAAAAAAACAAGTATTATGAGTTAATATAATGGTTGTCCAAAAATAAATGGCAAAAAGTGATCACTTTCTAAGCCGAAGGATTGCTGGCGATTTATCAATGCGATGAAATGATGCACATGGGATATCGATTTAGTCGATACATTATGGCGCGTACAATTAGTTATTAAAAAAAAAATACTTTTAATTCTCAATAATTCATGAATGAAAAGATTAATATTGGTTGATATTCACTTTTATACCGGAGATGTGCTCTGCATGAAAGTGAAGAAAAAGTACAAGAAAAAAGTAAAATAAATTAATAAAATGAAGATCAAAGAATTTTTTTTTTAATAATTAATAATCCGCAGAACTTAATAATAATATTTATTAAAATTTAATTTATTTTCAATTTCAGTAATAATAATTATTAAAATTTAATTTATTTTAAATTTCACTAAAAATAAATAAATCAAAGAAACCGTTCTTCTGTGTATAGTTTTCTGGGATATTCTGCCGTGTGTGTGTGACCTCTCTGGCCAACGTTTATCTAAATACACGCCGACTGGAGAGCTTACGAAGTAAGAAAGAAAAGCTGCTTAGCAACTTAGCTTTTCTACAGAGATGTAAAGCACAGTCGGCAACACCAAATTTCATAAAAATACGATGACATATCTACACGGAGAAAGCGGAGAGAGTATTTCAACGAGCTGAGGCTGCCCTTATAAGAGAACGAGTATACAGCACACGGTTGGAGTTGGATAAAGTCACTAGGATCCTCTACGACCTACATTTGAGCCTGAGTGGAACATTGTCTTATGACGATTGGACGAGAGTGGACAAGATGACATCGATGCAAGCATGGCGCAACAAACAACTGGTGAAGTCACGACAGAAACGCAAATTTGAATCTTTAAACCGGAATAAGAAACACGCGACGAAAGAGCTAGATTCTGCGAAGGTGGTGAAGAACCTATCGGGACATCCATTGGACAAGGCGACAATATCTGTATTGGCAAAAGGTCTAAACTTCGCCATAGCACCAAGAGTAATCCCAGTAGACGATATTATTTGTGGCGTAGAAGCGTCTTTGCGGAAGATTCCGGTGGCCATTGCGGAGGAAATTCGACAGGACACGTGCGTTATATTAAGAAAAGCTAAACCGCCACGTCCCAATATAACCAGAGAAGAACGTGTTGCATTGAAAAGCCTTCGCACGAACGATGATATCCTGGTTCTTCCAGCAGATAAAGGGAACGCGACTGTAATTCTTAACCAAAGGGACTACACAGCGAAGATGCGTGTATTATTGGACAGCAGCACATACAAAAGGATTAAGAAGAATCCAACAAATAAAATTGACCGAAAAACTAGAGAGCTGGTTAAAGCCTCGAGCATTCCGGTCGAATTACACTACAGATTGTTTATGCAAGCGTCCAAAACACCAGCGATGTACGGACTGCCTAAGATTCACAAGGATGGAGTTCCGTTAAGACCGATTGTGAGCGCAATAGGAGCGCCGACATATAAGTTATCGCAACACTTGGCCAGTCTCTTACAGATGCAGACCGGGAAGACATCTTCGTGGGTGAAGGACTCCGCACATTTTGTTAAAATGCTGAAAAACGTGAAGATAGAAAGTGATGATATACTAGTCAGTTTTGACGTTATATCTCTCTTCACAAATGTGCCTGTGGACGATGCTATGAGTCTTTTGGAAGAAGTCTATGAGGAAGACATGTGCGCACTTTTTCGACACTGTCTAACAAGTGGATACTTTTCATTTCAGGGTGAACTTTTCCAACAAGTGGAAGGTGTAGCAATGGGAAACCCACTTTCCCCAGTAATTGCAAACTTCGTAATGGAGAAATTCGAAGAGACAGCTCTAGACACAGCAACTTTGATCCCCAAGGTTTGGTGGAGGTATGTTGATGACGTGTTTGCAATCTGGCCTTACGGGAAAGAAAAAAAATTACAGGACTTTCTCGAACACCTCAACACGCTGCACAAGAAATTAAAATTCACCATGGAGATAGAAAAAGAAAATAAACTACCATTTCTGGATGTAGAAGTGAAAAGGAACACAGATGGTAGTCTCGGGCACAGGGTCTACAGGAAACCGACCCATACGAACCGCTACTTGCATGCACATTCCCACCACCACCCAGCGCAGAAGTGAAGTCTAATTAATACCTTAGCTACGAGAGCTAAACGAATATGCCAAGAAGAACATCTGCAGGAGGAGATTCGTACACTGAGCGACGCGCTAGAAAGCAATGGATACCAAAGACGGCAGATACTGCACATCATAAGAGCCAAATCTAACAGCTCCGAGAAAAACACAGAAGCTGAGATCAAAGGGATTGCTTTCTTGCCTTATATCCATAATGTAACAGACAGGATTGCCAAAGCGCTCAAGAAACAGAATATTAAGACAGTGTTCGGCACAAACAACAAGGTTAAGGACCTCTTAAGACCAGCGAAGGATCGGGATCCCCTTGAGACCGACGGTGTTTATAGGCTCGATTGTCAAAATTGCGACAAAGTGTATGTGGGACAAACAGCACGCACGATTTCAAAGAGGGTTGATGAGCATAAAAGAGCATGCAAACTCGATCACCCGGAAAAATCGGCATTGGCTGAGCACTTTCTAGATAAGATTTTTAAACATAACACAAACTTGGAGACACCCTGACTTCGGTACGGTATTGCAAGGTAATACTTAACCTACACTTCAACACTCACTCATCACATCAGCCCTGATGATGGACCCTGCAATGGGATCCGAAACGTTGGCCAGAGAGGTCACACACACACGGCAGAATATCCCAGAAAACTATACACAGAAGATTCTGAACGGCCGTGAAAACCTAAGGACATTTTTAAAGAAACCGTTGTCGTATAGCGCAAGTCCGCCAGACGTCATTGGTCATGGCAGAGGCACGACTGGAATCGTGGCGTCGCTGTTCTGTCTCCCTAACACGTAACATTTCTTTTGTTCCCGTTTATTTACTTTACAGGCGACGGGTTCGCTCGGTTTGTTTATGTAAACGTAAACAAAACTGCGATGGCTTTCGGCTAGCAGGCACACGGCGTAGAGTCGTACAGGTACACATTGATATAAATATTTTAATTTCAGTAAATTGAATATCGTTTTAAAATACACAAAGCATACTTTGAATTACTTTACACATATTATTTGCTTTTCACACGATAGGAAAATTGTCCCCGGTATACACGGGTAGGTATTGACGGTACCAACCTAATAATATGCAATTTGACGTAATACGATGTAATCTGGGTATACGTTGGTGCCGCTCACAGCTGATCGAACGTCAAGAAAATGGAGAATTTTATTCACTCGGGATGGGATCTGCAGAGATAAATATATTTAAATCGCGTTAGATGTGTCGTGGTAGGGCCGCGCTAGTAATATGGACGGGTCCACGCCTTTCCAGCCGTGGACATCTGCCGGGGAGGGCAGAGCGGATAGGGCTCCGCTCGACCCCCGGGCGGCGCAGTACTCCGGCCCCCCCGAGGCGCCCGGGCCCCCCGACGCGGGCGGGACCCCCGAGGCTGCCGGGCCCCCCGCGCCCATGGACGCCTGTCGGGCGGAGCGCATGCAGCAGATTGTGGAGAACACGCTCAGGTAGCCGCCGCATCTCGTCTCATGTTTATCAAACCATTTCAAATTTCGTATTCACTCAATATTAATCCATTTGATGGCGAATACGGATTTTTTTGGTTATTTGTGTTAACAGTAGTTGAATTAATTTAATTGACAGTATATTATAAATGTTGTCAAACGCCGTAAAACTGTTAATAATGTGAATCAGTAAGGATTCCAAATAGTTTCTTAATGGCATACATAAATAAGTAAAAGTTCCACTATACGGGGAATGCTGCGTCCGAATTCTCTTGTGCCCGGTGCAATAAGTGGGTACATAAACATGACCATGTCCGGTCTGTAAAGAGCGCCACTTCACCACAAATATTCTTGTGCAAAGAATATGCCATCTCTTTTACTAATGAAACTGCATACATTTTATAAGAAATTGATTTTGCTTGCTATCTATAATGGTAAAATATGTCACATTTTCAAGGTCATCATCTGTAACAAACCTCACTGGTGGAGTATTTGTAAACGGTAGTATTTATTATTCAAATTTTTATCTTTAAAAAGGGGAACCTGTTGTAAATCAAAAATAAATGGAAGCTCAAGCGCTCTCACGGTGCCTGTGCACAAATGAGACTGTCACAAGGCTCGGATAATGAAGGAGATGAGGACAGAATGAGCTGTCATTCATTGTCTGTAGCATTTTGTACACGGATCAGAATTACCAACTAATGCATACTTTTACTTGCCAAATCTCTATGGTGCGAGATCTGTGGTGCAAAATACCACCAGTAAATAAACATTAGTTACTGTTAATACTAGAAGATGCGCATTGTTTATATTGAAATAGTGAGAAAACGGTTAAGAGCTTTTTAAAATTTATTTTACTTTGAATTCTGGCATTTGATTTGCTCAGCTGATTATTGCTGTTAAGTATAGCAAATAATTAAAATGTGAGATTTTTTTGTTAATAATAATTTAACTAGTTTCTTGGAAGTCTAGTCTGTTTGGACAGCTTAGTGTAATAAAGGAGTGAGTAGAGACGCAAATAAAGAACTGACATATACTTAATTTAAATTTAGGAAATTTTCATGCTTAGTCTCTGTTCACCCCTGAATATACCATTACCCCAATGTAGTATTGCAAAATAGATAATGTTTCATTAACAACCTGCTTAGTGGCGAGTCCCGACAGCACGTTTCGGGCCTGCTGGGGCAGATCTCCGCTCTGGGTCCTGCGGAGCGCCTGCTGCTGTACCTCAAGCTGCCCAGCGGAGCCCCGGCCCCCGATCCGCTTAAACAGCCCCTCAACCCCCTGGGTTCCAGGTACTGATGAAAATTATTTTTATTTTAGGAATCTCAACAGTACAATTTATTATAATGACGTAATGTATTGGATAGTTGGTAGACCAATTATAGAGATCCACGGCATAATATTATATATTGCTTGCCCAACGTAACTTGGCGTGCGGCGAATTTTGAACTAAAACCCGCCCCGCCCGCACCCGGCAGTAACCCCTCGCTCTGTCGTTCAGTTCATTTTCGTCTTTGAGTGCGAGCTGTAACATCTTGATTACCAATATACATTGAATTATTATGTCCAAAACATCCTTAACAGTCCGGGATGGTGCAAGAACAATTGCCAATGAAGTATTAAAGTTTTGCGAAGCTGAAAAAGCGAATAATGGACTGATATTACCGTCTGACAGTTTGACAGATAGAACGGCCGCAATGGCGGCTGTTCTATCTGTCAGTAATGACTGCATGGTTTCTTTAGTGCTGCCCGACCAAATTTCTGTATTTAATACGACACCGGTCACCGGACATTCTGTAGATTATGTATTGTGTAATAAATTTACACCCTGACAACTTCTGTTACGCGATAGGGACGCCCTCCCTCGCACGCCAAGTTATAGTGGTACGTCTATAATGTTAGTCATTAAGGGCCGATTGCTTGATCGGTACTGACAATAATTAAAGTTTAGAAAAAAGCAAACATTTTTGTGTAAACGGTTTGTTTGATTGGTAGAGGATGCAAAAATCAATGCTTTTTTTTAAGTTCTACTATTACTACTGATCAAACATGGGCCCTAAAGACGAATATCCACATATTTTATAATTCGTATTTTTATGTTTATCTTTGTATTCTTTATTACACAACCTGGTGCCACGTCTGGTGCCAAATCGTTGGACTTGTTTAAAAAATTACTACGAACTTGTAAATTTTTAAACAATTATGTCATGTTAGTAAATAAGTTGCGCTTTATTACAAGAAAACTTTTTACTTAAGAGGCACTCAGTTTGAAACAAAACTTTAAAAAAATATGTCTATTGTAAAAATTGTGTTTTGTTTACTAGGGGAATAAATTATACAAGAATAAATACTTTATCTGCAGTATAAGTGTGTCTTTAGACATAAGCGAGGAGGGGACATTCTTCTGCCGAGACCCAATCCCCTCTCCTAAAGAAGAGGTTTAGTTCGTCTCTGTACAATTTGATATTCTATGCTTGACACAATAAAATGACTAAAATAACAATCTCGAATCCAAGGACAATAAATGATTAAGTGGCACTACAAATGTAGGCACTGGTGTAGTAATAAATGACCCATTTTCAATACTGAATGATTCTTAAAACGCTCCGATAAATAAAAAAATTCAGAATATTTTGAGCATGTCCAAATTTTTCAAGAACACAATACTGGATTTTATCCCCAGGGGGACTTCATTAATCAAGATATATTATAGATGTCTCATAGAGACGAAGCAATATTTTTATGTGGGAAAGTAGGCATGGAAGTCTTTTTGATTTCCATACCTACTTTCCCACGTAGCATTGTCTCTATGAGTAGGGAATGCAATCCGAAAAATCTGGATATCCGCACATTTTTACTAGACCTCCAAATCTGGATTTGAAAATTCAATCCGGATTATTTGAATAATAAGAAATTTTAACAAAAAAATCGAAACAAGCGAGTTTGCTGTTCGCGCGTCTCGCGAGTGTCGAGTCTATCAGCACTTTAGATGCCTTATTGTTTTTGAGGTCACATTTTATGTCTCAAAAAATTGCATAGTTTTTTACATTGTTTTTATGTTGATTTAAGTGAAGTTAAATTGTTTTGTTACTTATGTTTATGTTTAATAATTTGACAAGGAGTCTATTTATCTTTATTTTTGTTCTTCAGAGTTTCTTTTAATTTGTACCTGTTTATTATTTTATTAACGTTACTCAGCACGCGAGTCACAGACTGATTATTTTAATAAGAATAACACCATAATAATGGCATTTAATTATAATAGTTTGAATAATTCCAAATAACAAACGAATTTGAAAAAATAAAATCCGTTCTTAAAAATCCAGATTTTAAAACAGAACGGATTTGCATTCCCTATCTATGAGACATCTTTAATATTTTTTGATTAAATAAAATTGTGGTCAGCCCCGGCAGTAGTAGCGATCCGGTAATTGCAAACTGTTGTTCCAGGAGCGAGATCCAGCAGACAGTGATGTGGATCCAGACCCACCTGGAGGTGGACCCGGAGATATCCCTGCCCAAGCAGGATGTCTATGAGGAATATTTGTAAGTTTAGTGAATGGATTTATTTTACGTGTCTGCCTATTATGAAGAAACCATCGGAAAGTAAATAGAAAACAAATAATTTCTTCCTCAAAAACAGCAAAATAATTTTGTGGTGACATTATTACTATAATTAATAAAATAAACTTAGTTTTCACCACTTTTTTTTAATTGAAAAAATCAACGTGTTTTGAAAATTTTGAAGTTAGAGTTAAGGAACACTTAAGGTGTTTAAATAGCAATAATTATTTTGAATTTTCTAACCACTTTTGACTATGGATCATTCTTTTGATATTAACAAGGGTTTACAAATTTTACATCCAAATTATACAGAATCACAGTTTGATAAATCAGAAATTTTGGAAATAAGAAAAAGTGTTAATAGTAAATTGAATATTATAAATAACTAGGTCCTTTTTACAAATAGTTATCCTTTAAATTTATTTTCATGTTAACTTTATTATTATTCATTTTCCATATATAACTTTTTTAATATTTTGATTGTCTATACTTCGATTTTTGAATTTTACTTTGTTAGTATACAATTGTATCCTGATGAAGCGGCCATGGGCTCTGAAACATGTTGATTTTTTCAATAAAGAAGTGGTGAAAACTAAGTTTATTTTCTTAATTATAGAAAACAAATAAAGTGTGATTTGTGGCAAACTGGATTAAAATATGTCACCACTTAATGACTACCTACTCAATTTAAAATTAAGTAAGTAAATGTAGGCATTTCCTTTTTTCTCAGTCAAATCCTAGTTCCCAGATTTATTCTTTTATCTTACTGAGGTACACCGGCGCGTTCCACTGCCCCATTGCACTTCATCACACCTTTCCTTGGAAGTTGAGTCGCATAAAAATGTTTTTATCTAACCTAAGATAACCCGCTTTCTTCTTTACTGATAATGCACTCTTTCTAACCGTTACAACATTTCTAAGCGTCCGATTTGGTCGTAAATTGATAATAAAAATTTCTCACTAATCGGGTCCGCCGATGTCAAACCAGCCACATTATTTATTGATTGTTTAATGATGTGTGCATTCCAGGGAGTACTGCACGGGGACCAAGATGAAGCCGTTGTCCACTGCAGACTTTGGGAAAGTGATGAAGCAGGTGTACCCGTGTGTCAAGCCCCGGCGCCTGGGGACGCGCGGAAACTCTCGGTGAGTATTTGTGAGTAGCTCCATGCTATGTCTGCTGAGTAGTGATGGGTCCGAGACGTATTTATCGTCGACGAAACGAGACCGTCCATTTCCGTCCATCGACGAGTCGATCAACTAGTTGAATTCGTCAACTAGTTGATGCGTCAACTTCGTTATGCGGACGTTCTACGGGACGATGTGTCTACGGCTCGACGCTGCCTGACCGTTGGCTATTTTTATTACGTTACTTTTTAAAATTTAAAGAAGTTCAAAGAAATATAGTTTCGGGGAAAGTAAAACCGCTAAAATTAAATTTTACGATCGAATAAAATATTGATCTTAGAAAAATATCTAGCCGGCCTTTTCTACCGTTAATTAATAATAGTTTCATCGTATAAAATAAAAATATCAAAGTTTGTTAACCCATAGATAACCTAGAAATTTTGCAGCCCTTTAAAAAATAACTGAGTAGATAAAAGCTGATATTTTTTTCAAACGATTGTAGTTGTTTCATTAAAATGCTAATTCTATGAGATAAATTTAAATTATCCAAAGGCGTACTTTTTCCAATGATGTATCTATACAAAACAAAATAAAGTGTAAAATAATTAAACAGAATTGTTTTATTTTATACTGCGCAAAATTGGGAATTCACCGAAACGTCGCACAATGCAAGTAAAAAATAATATAGCAAAATTATTTTGTGGTGACATAATTATAATTTATAAAAATTAACTTTGTAGACACACTTTTTTATTGAAAAAAAACGTACACAGTTCTGCACTCTATGGTGGTGTACTTTAGAGTTGAAATGCATTTACCCGTCGAGTCATTTACAAGTCGACAGCGAGAGATGAGAGAGAAATCAACGGAGACGTTTTGTCTTGCTCTCGCTCGTTGCTTTGGACTACGTTAAATTACGAACAAAGGATTCTTCGTTTAGTCGTCTACGTTTACGAATTCAACTAGTCCATGCGATAAACGTATACCGTTGACGCGTCGATGAAACGTCAACGGTTGATTTAAACTAGTCCGTCCTTTCAACGCCCATCCCTACTGCTGAGTGCCCTTAATCTTAGTAACGGGTGTGTTCTGTGTGCAGGTACTGCTACGCCGGGATGAGGAAGAGGATCAAGCTGGAAGTGCCGCAGCTGCCCGACCTCGGCGAGAGACAGAAGGTACCCCCACCCCCACCCCCACCCACATTCACAACCTTCTCTCTGTGTCGGCTTTTTATAATTGCAATCCTACTACATACACGCCACTTTTATTAGTGTATTATTATTTTAAATATTGATTGTATTATTTCAAGTATCTACTTGTGTTTTATTAATTACATCTAAAGTTTCTCTGATTTTGCAAATCATTTATTAGAAAATGATCATGGTTATGATAAAAATTTAGGACTTTCTGTTTTGCACATAAAAAATTTTGGTCTGAAATTGAATTTTTATTTATTTAATTTTTTTTATTTATTTGTTTATTTCTCTTTAACTTAAATTTAAAATTTTGGTTGGAACATGCCTGTCTCACTTAAAATATAATAATTTAGAATAATTAGAAATTAGTAAAGCATGTAATAGTAAACAAAATATTATTAATAATCAATTAAATTTAACTACTAGAACAATTCTAAATTTTTATCCAATAATTGTGAGAAATGAAGAACTTCAGTAATAATATTTAAAAATAATTTTTCAAATGATTTAGAAGAACAAAAGACATTATTCATGTTGATATTTTGACATTTATAAAACACCCTGACGATGGAAAGGTTTTTCCGAAACATGTCGGTGTAATTAATCAAAAATAAGTAAATACGTATAAATAATACAATCAATATTTAAAAATGTCAATCTATAATGTTGGTGTAATCAATTGAAAAAAAATAAATATATATATATATATATATATATATATATATATATATATATATATATATGTTATTAATATTTTTCATTGATTTAAGGATACGAGTCCCGTAATATTTAAAAAGAAATAAGTAAATGAAATTAAGAGAAATACATAAATATCAAATAATAAAACTGAAAAATTAAATGCTGGAACCTGGATTTAAACCACGGACCTTTGTCTTACGCGGACAGCGTGTTACCATTTTCACTATCCCAGCTACTTAACAAGTCGTCAATATTTGATAGTTATATGGTTCTCTTTGAATTATTAATTTACTTATTTATATTATTCCATTTTTATTCGGGAAGTATTCGACTTTTACGAGAATATCAAATGAAGCTTTGACGTCTTCCCGCTAGTCGATTTCCGAATAATGGGATATATTACGGGACTTGTTTCCTTAAATAAATGAAAAATATAAATAACATGTATACTTTATTTGCAGTTTAGCAAAGAATACATACTTCCATATATATGTGTATATATATATATATTATATATTATATATATCTATATATATTATTATATATATAATATATATATATATCTATATATTTGTTAAAATTATAAATACGCTAGTAAAAGTAATTGCTCATTCTGACTTGGGAAGGAAATGCAATAATGATATGTTCTCTCTACCAAAAGAAACAGTGAAACGTTTTTAATTGACAAAAAGATACCCAAATATATCATAGAATTGCTTCTGGAAATTAACTTTTTACCACCAGGAATGGATAAATCATACCTTTCAAGCACTATACCTTGTATACCCCGTATCCGCATACCCACACAACGTATACTCTTTTTAATATTTCAATGTTGAATGTTGCGGTCTCCCCGCCGAGAGAGAAGCAAAAACATTTAAATTGTGATTATTCTGATGTTCACACGTCGCCTTTTGATGGATGTTTCAGACCGTGGAGATTCCGGCCGTGCAAAATGACCTTCTCATCGCCGCCTCGCAGCTGATTAGGGAGTGGGCCGAGAAGCTGCTGGGTCAGTACACTCGGGTAGAATAAAGTCGGACAAAATTATTCAAAATCTGAATTGTGTTTCATTCTGTTCTCGTTTAGCAACGACTCACTGCGGGTATTTCAATAACAGAGGAATGGCACTAAAACGGAATTATTTCGAGTGTGAGAAAAAATGGAATTTGTTTAAAACATTCAATATTTTGGACTGCTAAACTCTCTAAACAGGCGCCCACCAAGTAGTTTATAACATTAATACTGAGAATTGAAAAGATGGAATAAATGTACTGATAAATAATTAACACTAGTGATGCAACGAATATTCGTATTCGCCGAATATCATCAATTAAAAACAAACTATTTATAACTGAACGCAACACAAATTACGGTTTGGCTGTGCACCGTGTATCCGAACACACCTACGCACTATTATCAGGGATTCCCCTAACGTTTGGATGGATTTTTTGAGTTCTCAAGTTGTCAACACGTTTCACACGAGTTCTTTCATCTAGTTTCATTGGGTTATCAATAAGTTTAGGTGCTCATTTCATGTAGTTTTTGTTTTGTAATACGTATTGTTTGTTACATTTCATTTCCGTTGTGCGTAAAAGTGCTAACCCTTATAAAATAATTTCAAATCAAATCTAATAACATGACCTCTCGCAAGCTTGAAAAAAGTGATATTTGGAAACATTTCGATTAGAAATCTGAGAAGTTAAATTTAAATATAACTTTATTCGTTTGTTTTTGTTATTGACTTGTCGGTGCATTGAGACGAGCTTATTTTGATTTGTTCGGGGAATCGCTCTAAAATATCTAAAATAATCCAATATCTCACCTTCTGCCGATCCATTGCTTTTCTGACGTGAAGATATATATTTCCCTAAGCTGAAAAAACTGGCCCAGAAGTATTTTTCATTAAAGCCGTCTACTGTTGCCTCAGAAGATTATTTTCTACCGCTGGGAACGTACAAACAGATAAAAGAAATCGGCAAACGCCTGAGAAGTTACAAATGTACATTTTGAACAACAATTTGCCGGTGGTAAATTTTGATTATTAAATCTCTTAGTAAAAAAGAACAATGGTGTGTTTGTTGTTGAATTATTTGTAATCGCCGAATAATAGGTTTGATATTCGTATTGGTGAAAGTAGTATTCGTTGCATCGCTAATTAACAAAATGTGATACCAGGGGGTTGTTTTGCAGGGATCAAGTTCGGGAACCTGTGTGAACTGGCACAGCACTTGGTGGACAAGAGCTGCGTGGACGGGGGCTCCGGCGCTGCCCTGCTGCTGGCCGACACGCTCGCAGGTAACCATATATGAAAAAATATGTATGTAAAAAACTAAATATATGCTAATACATTCCGCTTATACAAAAGACAAGGACAAAGATCTGACATTGATAGGGCATTCATTTGATTGTTTACATAATAATCACAAAGATTGCAGCTGTGAACGCTTGGAAAAGGTAGATAAATACGAATACTTGGAACTAATAATGGACAAAAACTTCAACTGGACACATCACATAGAAGACACTTGTAAGAAGCTAAGAACCCTACTACGTAAATTCTTTCATCTCAAACATTGTATTCCAAGACACACACATTATTGCTTATATTCTAGTTTAGTAGACTCAATTGTACACTATGGCCTAAACAGATACGGATTGACATTTCCATCATACTTAGAAAAAGGAAAACAACTACAATTAATTAAGAATTATTAAAACTATAGCAAATAAAAAACAAAAAGATGCATTAAGGACCAACCGGAAATCCTATTCAAAATGTGTAAAATCTTACCGATCCAAAAAACAACTTAACTATAAAATGACACTGGAAGAATATGAAAAGGACAGATTCAAAACACCAATACATCATGAATATACGGCAAGACAAATAACAAATAAAAAACTAGAAATAAAAAAAACAAATAATTGTTACGGAGACAGAACCAAACAGTGCGTAATTCCAAAATTATTCAACAAGCTACCGGATAAAATAAAAAATGTAACGGGACAAAAAATATAAAAAAGACATTAAAGAAATACTACGGTGAATTGTGAAGTGGATAGGAAAAGCAAAAATTAGTTTATTATAGTTGCTTATCATATAATACGTCATAAATTAAGTACAATTAAGTAAAGAAATGTACGTACACTTATTATATGTAATTAAATCCTTGCGTTTAAATTGTAATTACAGTTTTGCAAGAGGTAATTTAAAAAAAAAATGAAAAATCATTCCGATATGTGGACAGGAATGAGCAAATGTTAAATATCATTAAACCTAATCTAAATATCACTGGAAAATTGACTATATTATTTACTCTTCAGTACACCGGAACAGTATTCAATTTATATGAATGCATTCACAAGGACTGTTTGATTATAAAATGTATAATGCGGAGTATGCCTCAACTAACGCAGAGTTGTGTTGCAGAGGGAGGCGAGGCTCCGGAAGGCGCCGCACTGTCCCCTCGTGGGGTCATCAAGGAGCTCAAGAGGAAGATTCAGGTGAGCTTCATTTTGTTTAATTCAATTATCCATATTTTCATTTTGTTTATCGTTAAAAGTTAAGTATTACTAATATAAAAATAGTTTTAGTACATTGTGATTATTTTCATTATTCAATTAATGTATATTATAGATGTCTCACAGAGACGAAACTGTAGTTTTTTTATGGGAAAGTAGGTATAGAAGTCTTTTGGGTGTACATAGGACTCATGTCCTATCGTATGTTGGCTTAAGTGATCACTTTACACAATGTAACATTCGCCATTTCCACCCATGATAGAATATACCATGCCTACTAATTTTTGGAAGTTATATATATTTGAATTACATGCCACACTTCATATATGCATTGTAACAGCTTTTCCCTGCGACCTATACAAAGCCATTTTCATTCTCCTAAATTCCCACAGATGTCATTAATGTCACTAATGAGAAAATCTACAATTGATTTTACGGAATTTTTGAAAGCAATATAATTTTTCTGTGTAATGAACTTCATCCGAATTACTAACATTACACCAGGAAATATTATTTCCTATTTTTATTAAATTCCTTTTTACCAGTATTTTCATTCAGAATATTTTGAATTTGTTCAAATGTCTATGAGACATGAAATCCAGTACTGTTCTGAAAGATTTGAACAAACTCAAAATATTCATTTTTATTATTTTTATAGAGATGTGAACATGAAATACATGTCGCATCAATATTACGACTATTTCTAAACTAAACGCTTGTGCTGTGAAAATAGGACTAGTTTGCAGGTGTCCAGGAAATGAGGGCTCGAACCACCGACCACTGGATCACTAGGCGGGAGTCATAACCACTATACCAACAAGCTACTCAATCTTATCTTTGCCAGTATTCCTTCATAGTAACCTCTGTAAATCGTAATTTGTAAAATTGAGGAAGCTTTTAAAAGCGACAATACAGAGAATATTGTTTAGTTAATTGTTTTATTTTATATTTATTGGTACACAGTACATGCATACTAAAGTATAGTCAAAATAATACATGGACCGATAACTTGTTCCACACAAGGTGAATGATATGTTTCAAAACTTAAGATAATTTGTTTTTAAATATGTTTTAAAATTTGACTCTCTGCGCAATCTAATCGGATGAAATGAGTTATTAGATAAACATTTTGACAAATAAGACTACGAAATAACGGACAGTTATGTATATGAAATGTTATTCTTTTTAAATACCCTTTTAAAATTCACAGTTTATTTAAATGTGATGCATTTTTAGGCATTATGTATCAGTCAAAACAAACAAAAAGATTATTCTATAAGAAAAATAGATTTTGTGGTCTCTAGCACTGTCATATTGAGGTGTCAAAAATGCAAATTATTTATTTTCATCATGAATTATTGTAAGTAGATGTTATACAGTAATGGTAATCAATTGTTTGCAATTATCCGGCAGGCCCAACCGACTTCCCCAGGGAAGAACCGGCCCGGTAAGAGGAGCAGGGAGCCGGAGGAGGAACACTGCGAGGAGGCGGCTCCGCTCATCAAGACCGAGCCAGCGTGCTTCCCGCCCTATCCCGCCCACCCCGCCTACTATCCGCCGCCGCCGCCTACGCACTACCCACCGCCGCTCAACCTGAGCAGCCAGGGGGGCTACCTGCCCATCCCGCCACCCCCCCGGCGCCTCCCGCTGCCCGGCAAGAAGATGATCCTGGAGACATACAATAACGAGCTCAACTCTCCGCGGGACTACTCCCCCCAGGCCCGCGCACCACCCGCGCCCTCCCTCTCCCCCTCTCAGGGAAGCCAGTACTTGCCAAAGAAAATGCGCGCCACCGAAAGTTTTGGAGGCAAGGGTCAGAATAGGTTCCCGGCCACGCCTCCCCCCCCGGAACCCTACAAGAGGCAGCCCGAATCTTGTCTCGCACCCTCGTACGCTTCGCTCCCTGTGTATGAGGAAGCCGATTCGGGACACGCGCCGGTGCCTGAGAATGCGCTCGGGGTGGAAGGAATCCGAGGATCCGCTCCTTTCCCCCCCGTTCAAGGTTATTTCTCCTCGGCCAGCAGAGTGCAGTCGCTGCAAGGAATGGAGGAGCTTACCATCGGAACAGAAGTGCAGCAGAAAGAGCCCGTATTGATGAAAAAAAACAAGAAAATTTTGATGTTGAACAATGGTGCGGAGAGAGAATGTACCGATGAGCAGCCGGTGGCGACCAGACCGGCGCAGCGAGGTCGTCCGCGCAAAAAATCCCTAAGCAAGGCCAAATATACGCGCCGTCGTCCCGTTCAGCACGCACCCTCCGTGCCGCCTGCCTGTTCGCACGATTCCTGCAGCAATCTCACGGACACTATTAACCAGAGCGGTATCATCTGTGCCGAACGCCATTCGGAGATCCTCAACCGGGAGAGGGTTATCAGTATATGCAGCATGGATAGACACGCGTTGGATGACTATCTCAATGAGGGCAGCAGTCAGGAACACGAGGAAGAGCTCATTAAGTATCTTCCGCAGCCTGGAAGCAACGCCTCAGATTACACCGGTCTGAAGGAGGTGCAGCAGACGGTAGAGAATGAGAACGCGGAGAACGCCAACCGGAACTTTACACAGGTCGACGGGGAAACTTCCGCAATTCAATCAGCTCTGCCCTCAGCGGGGGATTTTTTAGATTCAAATATGAATCCCGGAGATGATGATAAACGGAGTAATGACGATGTATCCAAGATGCGAGAATATCTGCAGAAGAACTTGCGTGTGCCTTCCTGTCCAATCTACAGCGAGGGCGAGGGTGCCCAGGCGACGCCTCTGATGAGTGTGGTTCAGCCCGGACCTCCCAGTCCCGAGGACGGGAGCCCTCCGCAGCGTTTCAGCTTCGTGCCTATTTCACCCACAGCCAGCCCCTTTGTGAGCCCTCGCAGTACACCCCAGCAGGGTCGGCGCCGGCGCCAGCTTGGCCTGCAGCTGCGTCGGGAGCCCGCGCCTGCCCCTCGCTCTTTTCCCATGTCTGCCCCACCTTCGCCGACCATCCTCGCTTGCAAATATCGACCCAGTTTCGCCCAGGACCCGACGGTAGGCGCGGGTAGCGTTCTGCGATCATTTTTGCAGGATACACTGCCAGCTGCCCCGGCGCAAGCGTGTTACGGTACTGAACACCGCCCTCCTCTCTCGGCGGATCCACTCTGCCGCGAAGTGAGTCAGTTCTTCCCCGAAGGCACGCGCTCACAGTCAGTTCCGCTCGCCGAAGGCTCCCCTTACTTTTGCCAGAGTCGCCCCCCTGACCTGCTGTTGCCGTCTGCCCCTTTTTGCAGCTACAACAACACTCCCTGCAGCTCTATCCCCCCCACTCCCACTCCGGGTGACTTCTGTGACTTCGGTAACTTTAATGAGACCTGCGATTCCATGTCAAAGTCCGAATTGGATACTGAAAATTTTCATAAAATATGCAACGAACTTTCCTTCGAAGAAATGTCAGTGGAAACGGCGGGCGAGGGCGGAGAGAGGGGGCAGCGAGGGGAGGCCGAGGAACTCTTGTTGATGGGAGGGGTGGGCGTGATGGACAGTCTGGAGCTGCTCACGCGTTCCGTGCCCGGCACGCCGCAGCCAGCGCGCCAGGGTGAGGGGTCTCGCTCGGTGCCGTGCACGCCGGGTGAACGAGCCTGCTTCTCCTACAGCAACCGGGACTTCCTCATCAATGGCAACTCGCTGGAGCGAGATGGCTCGAGCGGCTTGCCTTGCTCGCCGCTGCCCCTCGCCGCTTTCTCCGAGGACTGCGGGGGTCTTCCTCTGTCGGAGCAGGGACTGCCCGAGAGCGATCTGCTGGCGGACTTGAGGAACGCAGACTTCTACGATATGTAGTGCGCCGCTCGGGAGAAGGCCCTCTCTCCAGTTAAATATGTGATAAAAGAATAATTGTGTTAGGATTTCCTGTTGTGTACCTTCACCCGGTGTTAATGATCTCCGTGATGTGTTTGGCACATCGAATGACAGATATGAGCTGTGCCTGAATACTGTAGAAGCCTTGTATATAGAAAAATTGTTTGACCGGTGTACTCTCTAAAATTGTTTACGTCACTCAGTGACCCGGTGGTGTACTCCCCAGTACCATCCTCCGTATTGAAGTGGAAAGTACGCCGTATATTCACTTCTAGTACGCCGTATATTCACTTCTAATATATATCATCCCCCGATCACCAGATTATGAGAAGCAATTTACGTACTTGGGTCCCAGTATTGAAGAAACTCTCTTAACTTAAGTAAAACAAATCTTAAACAAAAAACAGAATCGCTAGTTAAAAGTAACAAATACTAAAAGTATGTAATACCGATATACATACATAAATAGGATTTTTTAAAAAAACTATAATAATTGGCGCTTATGATAATCTGGTGTTTCAGGCGCGATGTAAGGGTTGCTCGTTTAGGTCTGCGTGAGTTTACTTGTATGGCTACTTAATGAGTAATTAGTTCCTTATCACCAGGGCTGAGCGCCCTAGCTACCGGGTACTACACTACCCGATTGGTGGCCAGAATGTACAATTTGTCAATTTCATTGTTGACGAGTGCCGCTCTGTACAGAAAATAAATATAATGAAAATAGTTTTATTTGAAATATTTTTGTACCGAGAGTCGTTATTAATAATTATCCAAGAAGTCAATCTGAATCACCCTGTCAGAATCTTGAGAGGACGTAGTGTACCAGGGTAGAACTCTGCGTCGCTCGTAGCGTTTGTGATTTGCGAATGACATATTTTAATCTGCTCTTAAAATATACTTTTTGTTACGATTGGCTCTAATGTTCCGCTCTGAGTGAAGCGAGTGAGGTTCGCTCCGGACAGCCGGCAGCCCTGTTTAGTGTTAAGATCTAACATATGTGATATGCCTCCAGTGGCGTAGTGAAGAGAGTCTACAGAATATATTTTTAATATAACACAAGTCTGTAATCATAAAGAGATGAATTGTGGAATTTTTTATGATATAAGTCAAATTGTACAAATAAATATAGAAGATGAATGTGAGTGATGAGATGCCCCGAGGACCGCCGTGCTTCATATTGAAGACTGCAGATTATAATAAGGTTAGGTTGACCAGGCTCCAGTCGCCGCAGTACGACGTATTGTTATGCGGTTCCCAGTTAATGCGGTGAATATATATTTTTTTACATTTTACTCGGAAGCGAGTCCCGAGCTCTAGGGAGGATTCGATCCGGCAGCTCCGCCCCGGAGTATTATCATTTCATCATCCGCTGCGGGTTCATCGTGTATTTTATATGAATGTTAATTGTGTCTGTATAGATTTTTTATTTCTAAAATTATTCTGTTAAAATTGCTTTCTTTTTGTCAAAGTTACTTATTTATATATAAATTTTTGAATAAAATATTTGATTGTTGATATGTTTTTCTACCCATGGCTTATTTCTCGGCTACTCGACTACTCGTCGGCCCATCGCCTTTCTTAATAGTAACAAATTAAATCAACCTTATTTTACAGCAAAAACACCAACTAAATTATTCAATCAATCAATTAATGAATTACCTAATTGACGGTGTTTTAGAACAAGAAATATGTTTCACTTTGTGGGTTTTACGTAACTGTATAGACAGACATGTGACATACTTTTTTTCTGAATAATATTGCGAAATAAACAATTATTCTTAGTTTGGTTAGTTTTCTTAAAATTTAGGTATTAAAAGGTACTCACTATTTTTATTTTATTTTTTGCTTGGTTTCAATCCTTTTTATACAGGGTGTACAATAGCTAGCAGCAGAAACTTGGCAGGTAGATTCCTGACTATATTATGAGTCTAAAATGTTCAAGCAACCATGGGCTAATATCAATAGTTATGGAGATAGGCAATATCAAATTTTGCATTTTTTTTCAATATTTCTTACTTATTTTTTGCATAAATGATAAAAACCTTGCAAAAATTAAAAAAGTTATTTTTTACAAGGTTTTTATCATTTTATTTAAGTTGTATTGAAGTAAATGAATTTTTCATAATCAATGTAAGTTACTGTAATGATAGTTTAACTTTTTGCAAACAATAAGTCAGAAATATTGAAAAAAAATGTAAACTTTGATATTGAATATCTCCATAACTATTGATATTAGACCATGGTTGCTTGAACATTTTAGACTCATAACATAGTCAGGAATCTACCGGCCAAGTTTCTGCTGCTAGCTCTGGTACACTCTGTATAGTTGACAACATTTTACATCAATATATTAAAGAGAATGGCTATTACTCTTTTAAAAAGAATACAAAAAAATCAAAGTTCTATAATATAAGTTCTGAATTATTCAGAATTCCTGACTCCAGCTTTTCAATCAATTTCGGCTCATTCAATCAAGACAAAGCGTATTTAAGACACAACACACTGTTTTGATTAAATGAAATCAGAACGTCTGAATAATTTATTGATTTTTTTCACATTGATGTGCTAGGCAAGGGCATCTGAAAACCAGTAGCAGTCATTAATAAAAATATTTATATTTTTATAGGTAATCAATATATGAGCACATTGAAAATAAACATTGCAAGATCATACGGCCCAAGAAAAAATGTTATTTGTGCAGGTTTATTTTATTTTTATTATTGGAATTGTCTGTCTGAACAGTTGTCAAGGGGACACGATAGCAGAGAAATATTTATATTTTAATATAAACTGTAGCATTTTAAGGTGTGAGTTATGCAAGGGTTCTCTTTAAAATGCAAGAACGAACCTAGTACCATCACCGTGCAACATTTATCCAAGATGCATGTTTATGAGTCCTGTTGCCACAGGAGTCATAATAATTTTTTATTACATAATTTATTTTATATTTAATGATGATACAGTACACGCATACAAACTTTTTAGATTACAAATGAATAAATTACGGAATCATCACAATTGCATGCAGCACACAATGTCAAAGAAATATTTGAAATTAAAGATAATTAATAAACACTTATATACAAATTGAATGTTACATGAACTATAGAAGGTGATTCTCATAGCATTTTCCCTTCTGATTCCGAATCTGTTTTCCTAATTTTCCCAGCACATAAGTTTTTGTGTATACGGCGTTAGAACTAACACATATTGTACCCGTGAAAGCCTTCGATTTAACATATATATATATATATATATATATATATATATAAGTGAAACTCCCTCTCCAGACACAAGAGTTAGTCTCTTTTTGGAGAGGTACAATGATAAAAAAAATTATGTACCTAAATTTTTTTTATGTATCAAATATGTAAATATATAATGTTAGTATTTAATAAACAAAAAAAAAAGAAATATGGGCGTGATGTCCTTAAAATAAATCCCAGTAATTTTAGTGACTTACAAGTTATCGCAATTATAAGGTTAATAAAAGTAAGTTTTGAGTCGAATAATACACCTAAGTCACGAATACAGCTAACATTTTCTAGTTTGATGTTACATAGAGAGTATTCATAACGTATTTTTGATTTAAATCTAGTAAATGATATAACATTGCATTTATTTAAATTAAAGTAGATTATATTCATAGCAAATATTCAACATCATTACATATATTTGAAATATCATTTACAAGTATTAGAAATAATATCGGTCCAAGATGTGATCCCTGTGGTACACTTCTAGTTGCATGGAAACTTTTTGATATATATGAATTTATATTTCCCTTTGCCTTCTTCCACCTAGATAGCTTGTGAACCAAGAAAGTATTTAAAAAAACATTGATTATATTATTTGTATATATCTACTTTTTTATTTAATTATTTACACCAACATGTTTCAGAAAAACCTTTCCATCGTCAAGGTGTTGTAGTTATTGATGTGCAGATTTTAACACATCCTTAATATGTATCAAGTAAACTAATAAAAAACAGGAAAATGTTTAAAGGAAATATTTAAAACGTTTTTCTTGATTACTGAACAATTCATATATACGGTTAGTGGCGGTTCTGTATCCAAACTCCAAACGCCACATTGTCATGTGTAGCCTTTTTTATGAAACGTAAAGCTTAGCTTCTCGTTTTGGCATCGTAGAATTCAATTTCAATAACATAAGAATTAAAATCACTCTGACTGCACTTCAACAAGCGCAAAAGGCAACCTCACCTTACTTTAAGCAATCGCTGAATAACACCAATTACTAAACTAATCATGTGGCATCTGAAAATATCCTAACTGAAGTAAGTGAGGATCTTACGCAATCTTTGCTTGGTTTAGACATGCGGCAGTCCATCTGAATTTACAATATACAATAAGACTAAGGACCGGTTGTTTCAAGTTTGATTGAAGTAAAAGTTCGTTTAAAGTAGGGATGGGCGTTGAATGGACGGACTAGTTGAAATCAACCGTTGACGTTGCATCGACGCGTCGACCGTTTACGTTTATCGCATGGACTAGTTGAATTCGTAGACGGTGGACAGCGGACGCCGTGGTCGATGGACGATTCGAGATTAACGCAATGCAAAGCAACGAGCGAGAGCAAGACAAAACGTCTCCGTTTATTTCTCTCTCATCTCTCATGTCGACTTGTAGATGCCATAGACGTCATAGACGGCTCGACGGGTAATTTCATTTCAACTCTAAAGTACACTACCATAGAGTGCAGATCTGTGTACACGAACTATGACTAGAGATTTGAAATTTGAATACATGCGTAGGGCGAGATAGGCTTAATAAGCTATTATCTATTATTTTTTACTTGATTTTTTGTGATGTCACGTGCGACGATTCGGTGAATTCCCAATTTTACGCTGTATAAAATAAAACAATTCTGTTTAATTATTTTATTTTTTATTGAACTAATATTTTACTGCTTACACCTAATATTGTTGTGTACACCTACTTCTTTCTTTATTATATACAGAAAGAAGTATATAAAACAATATGTAAAAGCCTACAATGTGCGTAAACAAATGAATAATAAAATATTTCTTTTTACACATAAGCACAAGTAGCGGTTTTACTTTCCCCGAAACTATATTCCTTCGGACTTCTTTAAATTTTAAAAATTAACGTCATAAAAATAGCCAACGGTTGAGCCGGTTGAGCCGTCGAGAAGCGTCGCGTTGAACCGTAGACAGTTGACCATCATCCCGATGTTTAGATAGAACGTACGCGTAACGAAGTTGACGCGTCAACTAGTTGACGAATTCAACTAGTTGATCGTCTCGTCGATGGATGGACGTGGACGGTCTCGTTTCGTCGACGGTAAATACTTCGACGACCCATCCCTAGTTTAAAGCATAGATTTTTACGGAAACGGGTCGTCGTGGTGGAGAAAGGAAAAATCTATGCTTTAAACGAACTTTTACTTTAATCCAACTTGAAACAACCGACCCTTAGTATGTCGTAATAATTACTGGATAAAAACAAAAACAGTGTTATATTCATAATTATTAAAATGGATTTCCACAAATTAAATGCCACCACAGTCAATAAAACTGATCTGACATTGGTCTTGCATTGGATCAATGGGGACTATGGGGATAAAAAATTTAAAACTTTTTTTTGCAGAAAAGACTTTATTTTTACCGTGGGAATTTTCTTTCCACTAGGAACCATTATTATAAAATAGTATTATAAGATAAAGTGTACATAAATATATTTTATTTCACAAAAAAATTGTAGGTAAAACGTTTAATTTTATTGCATTGCAGGTACAATACATTTAATTTAAGATATGTGCCCATATAAACGTGTAAAAACAAAATAAAAGCCACTGAGTGCCCAACTATAAACATACATAAAATATTAAACATAATAAATAAATTTCAACACATCACAACATGCCAATCACTGGACAAAATAAAAATATTTACATTATAAACAGCACAAATTAATACACACATTTGAATGTTCAGTCCATACATTTTTACATTGGTTGACTAGGTGCTAATTATTCAAACTAAATTGTAATAAATTGGCTTCTAAATTACGCTCAGAGCGCAATGAAGGAATCACGACACACTTGTCAATCCCACCAGAACCCTGCTCCTCCCCTCCCGCCTCTGCCGCCCCCGCGACTCCGCCCTGCCTGGACGGATTTCTTCTTATTTTTGTATCTTTCTGCCATGCTTAGCAGTTGCGCTGGAACTTCTTGCTCGGCTTCTTTTAAAATATTAATCAGTCCTTCTGCCTTGGACCAGTCATTCCGGCTGAAGTAGGTGATAGCCGTTCCGGTGCGACCCGCACGTCCGGTTCGTCCTACTCGATGCACATATTCCTCCATGTTGTGGGGAAAATCAAAGTTTATGATGTGTGTGACATTGTCTATGTCTAGCCCCCGACTCGCTATGTCTGTGGCTATTAAGATATTGACGGCGCCTGAGCGCAAGTCTTCTAAGGCTTGCTCTCTATCACCCTGATCCAGGCCTCCATATATGCTCTGGAAAAGTATACCTAGCAGAGCGATATCTGCCGAAATTTGTATGGCTGTATTTCGGCGACCACAGAAGACTATTACCTTTTCGTCAGACTCCATCGATCTTAAAAAATCTACTAGTATGGCAAACTTTTCATCCATGTCATCGTTTACAAAAACTATCTCCTGTGCAACCGTGTGAACAGCTGTAAGGTCCAGACTGCCAACCACCACTTGGATGGGGTTTACCATATACGACAGCCCCAACCGTTGGACGTCATTTGGCCAGGTGGCTGAAGTCATAACTGTTTGCCTTGTCGGCCGTATGCCTTGGAGGCTGATTCTTATTTGTGGTCCGAAACCCATATCCAACATTCTGTCAGCTTCATCCAACACCAAATACGTAACCGCTTCCACATTAATGTGGCCTGCTTTAACTAGATCGTTAAGTCTGCCTGGAGTCGCGATAACAATTTGCACCCCTCTAGACACCTCTTCGATTTGATCTGTCCTGCTAGCTCCACCGTATATACATACGGCTTTATAGCCCTTAAAATGATATTTGTTGACCTCTTTCTCAATCTGCAAGGCCAACTCTCTGGTGGGGGCCAGCACGAGGACGTTTGGTCCATCACGTTCCTCTAACGGTGTCGGTTGTTTGTCAATGTGGATAAGTGCAGGCAGCAGAAATGCCAATGTCTTTCCTGTCCCCGTTTGCGCTATTCCGATCATGTCATTGCCACTCAAAAGTATCGGCCACGACTGTGATTGAATAGGCGAAGGAGTGACAAAACCCTGCTTTCGGATTTCTTCAAGTATATCAGGGTAAGCAGCGAAAGCTTGGGCAAAATTCATCACTGGGTTTGGAATTTTAGGCAGCAACGGATCATCAGGGTTATCACAAATGCGCTTGACCGTAATGCCATAGTTCATCTCTCGCCATTTTGCTACTTTTTTTTCGGACATCTTTGTTACATCGGGATCTTCCTGATAAAAATTCTTCAAAATGGGGGGAAGTGAAGCCCAATGTGCTTCTTGCTGTCGTACGCTTTCATTATATGACGACACCCAATCGATTGGTTCTTCCTCTGGTTCACTGTGATTATCATCTTGATTGTTTTCTGGTGCGTATCTCTCGGGGTCCGCAAAATTTACAAAAGTACACACCGGTGGCTTAACCTCAACTAAACGTTCTATGAGCGATCTCGCTCTTAATTTGGCTTCATCAGTTCCATCAACGGTTACTAACGTATAATCGGAGTAATTCTGCGTGCTGTGTACCTTGATTTTTGCCTGGCTGGAAGTTTCCAGTTCTCGTATTTTACTTCCACCTCGGCCGATTAGCCGACCGACCATGTCTGACTTTACTTCGATTTTCTCAGCATCCTTTGTATGAAGCTTGCGCCGATCTGTTCTGATAAACCTGGAACCTCGGTTATCGCTAGTTTGACGGTGTCTGCTGCCCTCATTCTTACGAATATTAGAAGTCGGAGCCGACACGTAAACATTGTCGTCACTATTCCAACCGTCATCTGCCATTCTAAATATTGTAAATGATGCTATATATTATGAATTATAAAACTACACTAACTATATGCGGTTAAATGATAATTCTTTGACAATTAGAACAATTTTTCACAACAAAACTATTTCACAACACAACGAAAAATCGGAAGACACAAATTCAAGAAAGGAGCACCACGGCGAAGCTTGGAGCGACTTATGATCCGACTTCGACTATGACTACGTATTTATAGGATCCGTAAGCACAAGCCTACCCCCTCTACGGCAAAGCGTGTACCAGGCGTATCAAACTCATTTACTACCACGGGCCACATCGATGGCTTAAAGCTAAAACATTGTATCTCCAATTTTGGTCGAAAATGAGTTAAGTATTGAATTTTAATAAAGGTAATCTATAATAAAGATATATGCTTATTATAATATATTGTAACTCTTCCAGGCAATATTTTCAAGAGCTAAAATATTGTGTCTTCTTTATAATATATTTATCTTTATGCTAAACGAATGTCCATGCCAAAATATGTATTGTATTTACATCAGATGTATTGAAATGTTTTGAAAGACATAAATATATTTTACTATAGAATAACACTAGAGAATAACAAATATAGAATAGATCCATATCTCAGTTTTAACATTTACAGAGTTTCTGGGGATCTTAAGAGAATACATTTGAAGTTTGTGCGCTATATTTTTAATTAGTTTCCAAATGACTGATTTGGTTCTTTCAGGTAAAGGATAATTTGGGGCATATACTGGTAATAATGATTTATTTGACGACCAACAAGTAGTTCTTATCCGAATGAAGTTATTGTCAATATTAAGAAATACATGATCTTTTCCCACGGAAAGAATCTTATTACTACCACCGTGATTATTATTTTTTTATTTATATTACAATTTGAATGTTTCAAAGTTATACAATCTCTACAGAGACTGTTATACAGACAATCTGTCTTCTAATATTACATATTTAAAAGAATCTAAATACTGACGAGTATTTAATTCATAAAATTAAGTTTCCTCATTTATATTTATTTATTTAATTTTAATTATATTCTTTTACATTAGTTTTATTAGTAAAAACATTTTATTAAGTATACATTACATGTGGTCAGGTTAAGTTAGGTGAAACTTTTCGAAAAAAATATCAGCTCTTGTGGAGAGGGTTTTATTTTATCAAAATGCTTTATTTTATCAAAATTGTGGATTTAATTTTTTTTCTTTCTTATTTCTATAGGAAGGCTATAAAGTTTGTAAACCAAAATATACAAAATTTTTCCGGTATTCTTTTATTGTGATGAAATCTTAAAGAAGGCTTGTTTTGAATTTTGTATGATTATTTTTCTTAATCAACTGAATAATCGATTTTTTTTTTTGTAAATTATTTTGTATATTGGGAATTTTAAATAATGAAAAAATACCTGTGTTGAGAAAGTTGATCTTTTTTAATATGACTTTCAGAAACATTCTCTGAACTAATCAATAAAACATTTCAATTGTATGTTATTATAATAGGTCATTATGTTGTAACTGTCATTTGGTATTCATTTCCATGCCAAAATATTGTAACTCCGTGAACAATCTTTATTTTTTATTATTAAAAATTAAAACAATTCACTTTGCTGGAACCACTAATTTTATTTTAGAAACACTCGACATGTTTCGGGAACCAATGGTCCCTTCTTCAGGAGGATACAAGGTATACTCAATATACTTTTTCAATTTGAGTATACCTTGTATCCTCCTGAAGAAGGGACCGTTGGTTCCCGAAACATGTCGAGTGTTTCTAAAATAAAATTAGTGGTTCAAACAAAGTGAATTATTTTAATTTTTAATAATTTAAAATGTCACCACAAAGTGAATTTGCATTCATTGAAGAAGTTTTATTTTTTTAATTATATTTAAAGCATGGATGAGAAGATGTATGAGTATGGCCGAAGCAAAAGTGAGTTGCCAAGATAGTTAGCTAGTTAAACAATTTCAACAACGAGATGAAGTAAACAGATGAAACTGTCGTTCAATGTTTTTGAAATCAGAAAATCTTTCGAGTTCTGTTTTAACAACTAAATGCGTCGAGTATATTCTGCAAACTTTGAACTCACGTGACTTTCGCAACAGAGAATGGCCACTTGAAAATTAAATAAATTATCTTACACGAGTTTTTTTTGGGAAATAATTTTAGAATGACAAGTTTTCATCATTCAACAAATCTCGCCGGGCCGCGGCCTTTTATTTAAAATGCCTGGCGTATTGTAACAACAGGGATGAATATGCTTCGACTACATAATTTTGTGTTAGCGTTTGCAGCGCATTATTTTGAGTCATTGCTATGGTCATATTATACGAAATATTACGACAATTATTCATTAATAATAATGAAAATTTTCAGAATAATGCTTGCTCTCTTTTTAATTTTTTCTATTGCTCGCAAAATGCATTTGCCTGTCACGCATAAAATGACACAAATTCTTGGATTTAATCAAGTAAAAGTTTTCAGCTCTTAAAACATGATGAAATACATTAACTTCAAAAGCTAACGGTTGAATCCAATCTAATAATTAAAATTCTTTCGGAACAAATTACGGAATCCGTCGAATAGATTATTTAAGAATTATAATTCTCCAATACACATCGGTCATGCGTTTGGATTAAATTGTAAATGAGGACAATTTTTTCTCCAATACCAAAATATTATTTCACTATCAAAAAAAACGTAATGTAAATTTTTTAAAAATAAAAAATTTATTAAAAAACCAAGCGTCGTGATTAAACATGTTATCATATGAATTTGAATTTAAATCATTTTCATTCGCATTCTCAAAATATTAAAAATTAAATAAATAAATAAATTATAAAAATGTTTCGTTAGTATTCCACCTAATAGTAAAGATTTGAACACTATGTAACTTTTGAGTATTTAAAATATATAGTTTGATAAATTACGATAAAAAACATTTACTTCGACAAGTGGATTTAAAACATTTAGGTACTTTACTTTATAATAAGAAACTAAATAAGGATTTTCATTCCTACAATACAAGAAGCAACGACAGTAAGAGACTTCAGAAGAAAAATAAAAATTCACAAAAACTTCACAATACTGTTAAATGTACAAAGGACTAAAAATCTTCGAAATTCTACCAAAAACAATAAAAAATTCAATGAACGTAAAGGTACTTAAATTAGAGTCAAAAAATTATTTTTACTAATGTTTATACATATACTGCAATATGTTTTAATATAGTCATGTATTAGCCCATATAATATAATTATGGAACTAAAGAAATAATGTAATTAAATAAATGTATGTACACATATAATTCCGTTCCAAAGCCTAAAAGACACACACATCAAAACTTGATTAATATGGGTACTTTGTTACTATAATGACGTGTACCGAGTACCGACGATGAAATCAATAAGTTAATAATTAGCCGAGAATATTATATTATGAAACAAATAAAAGGGTTTAATATTTTTTACTACTTTTTAAGGCAAGGTTTGGAGTTTCTTGGGATATTTTTCGGTGTGTTCACACGGCAGAATATCCCAGAAAACTCTAACCAGAATATTCTGAACAACCGTGAAAACCTGAGAATATTTTATAGTTTTGGTGTACGTTTTATACCTTGTACAAGCGTTTAACTTTACTTTGTGCATTCTGTGCGCATATCATTATAACAAAAATAATATTAGTATTTTTAATATTAAGAGCATAATCTTTGTGGTTAGACACGCTGCTTTATATTTAGCCACAGGTGTAAGAACAGTAAATTTAATTTG
>JADDOH010001777.1:0-39059 GCA_016648135.1 Agrypnia vestita | reverse complement strand
GGTCAGAGGGCCGCAATAAATTTTTAAATGTTTAATAAATTATTCAATCGCGTCTGAGACCCGGCCCATGTTCCAGGCCCGCAGTCCGGCCCTGGGTGGCATGTGGGAAGGGATATTACGAGATTATTCAAATCTGATTACTTTAATACAAAAATATGTGATTTTCACCAGGGGCGGCTTTTTAAATGTTTAGCAGGAAACCAATTTAAAGTCATGAGGCGCAAAAAACAGACATTTACATTTCCATTGAAAACTGTTTGATTGCGAATTTTATGAATCATTTTTAACTGTAAATAGTTTCGGATATTTTATACGAACCGTATGTATTTCCGAGAAGCGAATCTCGACGTTTCGTTGAATACTTGTTCAACGTCATCGGGAGGACGAGCTTTACCTGCGGAGGTGGAGGTCGGACTGATTAGGTGCTGCTTTCTAGGGCGTAAATTGTATGCACTTTGTTGTGGAGTGTTCTCTCCTTCTACAATAGAGGTCGCCAGTGTGCAATGTGTACTAGTTACATCGGCGGATTTTACTGCGACTTCTCTCCAGGGTTGAGTCAATGTCGTTAGAACAGGGCGCCAAATACTTGATAGTTTGTAACTGTCATCTCTATTGAAATTGGGATGTTTGTATATTTCAGTGGACTCCCTCACTAATCTGGGTATAAGGTGCGGTTCTGTTGATAAGATTTTTGTCTTGTCAAATCTGATGAAGTGACAGAGATTCCCTTTGGATGCATGTTCGCAGATTGCCGATGTATTGGAGTTGTTGTTTTTAATTGCTCCAATGTGTTCCTTCAATCGTGTAGCGATATTGCGTTTGGTTTGTCCTATGTAAGTTAAATATGTCTAACGACTGTAATAACAACCTTAACTCTTTTATGAATCAATTAGAAAGACGTATAGAAAAAAATTATCCATCAGAAAAATATTTGGTTGTCGCTGGGAAACCTTATCGGGAGACGTGCCACGTTTACCATTTAAATTGACGGCGAATTTAAGACGAATAAACGAGTGGTTCAGTAACTTAAAAGCCTGTATATGTTGACCAATGTATATCTTCTTCTTCTTTTGGTGTCATGTCAGGTCCCCCAACGTTGACTATCATCACCCGAGAGAAAGCGTCCCTGTCCTGGGCAGCACGAAACAGCTCTCCAACACTTCTTATGCCCGTCCAGTCGCGTATATAGCGGAGCCAGGAAATTTATCTCCTTCCAACACCTCTACGACCCTCTACCTTGCCCATAAGAATCAGGTGGAGCAATTCATATTTTTCTCCTCTGAGCACATGACCCAAATACGATACCTTTCGGATTTTGATATTTGTCAGCAACTCTCTATTCACTCTAGCTCTTTGAAGAACTCTTGTGTTGCTGACCATATCCGTCCAGGGTATCCGGAGCATTCTCCGATGTATCCACATTTCGAACGCCTCCAGCCGGTTCATGCTACTCACTTTGAGGGTCCACGATTCCACTCCGTACAGCAGGACTGACCATATATAACATTTGACCAGTCGCTGTCGAAGTTTCAGGTTAAGATTGTCATCGCAGAATATCTGTCTCATTTTGTATATATGTATATACGAACACAAAATCATTATATCTTTTTTTTTTTAAAAGTAACCCATAAACAAGTTTTTAGTATACTCCCTTTCTTTGTAAAATATAACAATAATTAAAGACGTATTAAAACATATAACATAACACTAAACTACAGAAATTTTATATATTTCTAAAATGTCAGATGTTTTGAGACGTCAAGATTTTGATATATTCAATTATCGTCAATATCGTACCTTATGAATTTCCAGCGTCAAATGATTTAGTCAGAATCAGATTTGAGTAATGTAGAATTCTTCAAAACCAAGCAGAAATCTAAAAGAAATAAATTATTATTTGATTTTTTCCCAAAAAACCCAATTTTGCTGTCATCTGTGAACCAATTGTTTTGTAAATTTTCGAAATTCATAGTGATGTACATATTATACCGACGGAATAATTCAAATTTAGAAAATATTCCGTGACGTTATCGGGCCGCTGCGCCGTTGCTCATCAAACTTTTCTAATGATTCCAATTTGAAAAAACCAACAAAATTTCTAAAAATCCGAAATTATACTATAATTATTCATTTTTTAACGAAAATTTGACAGATCTTCTTGATCGTCGCCACGAGTCTGCTTGCCAAGTTTCAGCTCGATTGGATCACGGGAAAAGGGTCAAAAATCGATCCAAAGTTTTTGTTGACGGCAAGCAAGCAGACGCCACGAGTTAATATAAAGGGAATAATAAATCAAATGTATGAACAACGTTTTACAGAAAACAAGTCAGATATATTGAAAAAAAATGTAAGCCTGATGTGATGATTTTTTTTCAAGGGGATGATTTAGGTGTGGGCTGGTCGGTGTACCTATTGGAAAATGGAAGGCTAAGTAGAGCCTTATTATTAAAGGTAAACAGGCGAGACTTAGATAGAAATAAAGTGCCCCGAGGCGAGAGAAATATTCCCTTACGGAGGTGTATTTTCCATATCTGAAAGCAAATCCTGCCTTAAGGCTACGTGGGATAAGCAAAAGGCAATTGTTTCGCTGTGAGCAGAAATTATCGTCTGCCTTGTGCAGCGAAAGGCTGGAACCTCTTCCAGGAATTCCCGGCTCTGTTTTATATTCTGGAAAATAAAATTCCGGGAAATGGTCGGCTTTAATAAATACGGAAATATTTAAAAAGCGCGGCCGAATTTTGATGGAAATAAAGGATTGTTTATTATCAGTTAGCATTATATTATATTATTACATTATATTAACAAGATATATTTTTAGATTGTACCCAGCATCGCCAGGGATTCAGGGGGTGTTGCCAATATTTTGCGCAAGGTCACGTTATTAGGGATGGGACGATATGTGAATCGTAAATATCGAAACAGTTTAGGTACCGGAATCGACATTGGAATCAGAAAATTTTAAAACCTAATTTCCAATTCCGAAATTGATTGGATTTTTGATTTTTGCATTAGCTACCTACAATTTTTTTGACTCCTACATTATTTATAGCGTGAAAAAATATGAAGTTTTGTTAGTAAAAGTGTTTCTTTTTTTCAATCACTAAACTCATATTTTTTAACATTATTTTTAGGTTTTTTCTAAAAGCCCTGAATTTTGTCCACAGGGGGATAATCAAAATTAAGATAAATTATAGAAATCCCTAAAAGATGAAACTATTTATATTGGAAACGTGAATGTAAATCTTTATAGAGTGGCCACAGGGTTTATGATGTAATGATATGTGTGGATGTTCTTACGGTGGAATTGTGTAAAGTCATCACTTAAGCCAGCAAATACAGATCGTAAGCCCTGTGGCTTACTACCTCTATTTTTAAAATATATTATTTATTGATTATATATTTTATTGATGTGTAACATCCTCACGCTCGGTTTATGGGACTAATTTTGTGAATACAACGGAAAGGAAGGAGGACGTTCTAGAAGGTTAGCGAAAGTGTTATAACGATCCAAACAGTGTACTAAAAATCTACGCGTGCGAAGCCGCGGGGGCACATCTAGTTACTAATAATAAATTGCATTATAAATAAATATTTTTTTGCAATTGATATTGTAATATCGCATTCTTCTGAAATTTGAGGTTAATTCCTTTTAATGTCGTGTCGATCAATCCTTTTCAATTTGATACTTAAAATGTTATCAAATTTAATAAAAAACAGACAATTTTGTTAATTTCTTAAATTGTAGAGATGGTTAATGTAAGAGCAGATTACATGCGAGAATACAGGCAGCATAAACGCGAAGAAAAAATACAAACTGGAGGAGTTGAGCCGAAAAAATCAACTCAATTAATAATTCCCGACTAATCTTTTCATGAAAAATTCTCTCTTACTGAGAAAACATGAAGACCCCATGGCAAGAAGTTGTTAACTAACATTCAAGTCATTTTGAGATAAACAGACATTTGCATTTCGCCTTTGAAAAATATGTTTTATTGGTACTTCAAAATTAATTTTTATTGATTTATGTCGCTAAAATACCAAAAAAGTATTTACAAAGTAAAAAAAACGCATTTATACACAAAAAAATAATAATATACTGATTTTCCCTAAAAAAATGTAGTTAACAACTATTTTTTCGCCTCTGGAACTAATTTTTAATAAAATTAAAATTGGTAAAACACGAACATCAAACAACCCTTCAAATGCTATCCGTGTTAATTAATAATACAAAACATGGTATGTACCATTTAAAATTATTGAAAAATAATATATAAGTCTGAAAAATAATAATAGTCTTCAAATAAAAACAAATATATGACAGAGTAAAATTTTATATTAACCATAAATATTCCAATCAAATTAAAAGGCATGTTAATTTCAGAATGATGGCATGATCATGTTATTATTGAAGACAACATGTTCTTGCCATTAGTAACTGATTTGATTTTTATGAAAAAGTGTAGTTAACATATTTATCCCTATGATTTGATCATGTTCTAATTATTTTTAAGTTCTGAACTTATTTCCAATGGAAAGAGCGTACAACGTTTAGTTTGGATGGCTTATTAACTCATGTTTAACAAAAATGTTTGTTAACAGCTTCTTGCCACGGAGTTTTCAGATGTTACATATCATTTTCGACTACTGTAACACTCGTTTATTTTTCAATTTTATTTTTTTAATGAGTAGGTACGCTTTACCGCAAATCTATTTTTATTGTTGGAATTTTTTATACATGTTGATTAATTATGTTCCTGTGACAAAAAACAAGCACTGTGTTATAAAAAAATGGACAAACTCGATATATTCTGAATGAAAATATTGGTCTAAAAGGGACTATAAAAAATTCTAATGATATTTCACGCGTTTTCTAATGTAATGCTAATAATTCGGACGAATCTCATTACACATATAAAGGATATTGCTATAAAAGAGTAACCCATAAAAACCAAGTTTTTATTATACTCCCTTTCTTTGTAAAATAGAGCAAAAACTAAAGCCGAATTAAAACATATAACATAACACTAAACTTACAGAATTAAATATATTTCTACAATGTCAGATGTTTTGAGATTTGATAAGACACTTCATGCTTTGAAGATTAAATTCTAAAAACATTTGTCGGTCAATTTAGATTTTCGAAATTCGTAGTGAAGTACCTATTATGTACACCGACGGAGTAATTCAAATTTAGAAAATATTCCGCGACGTTATCGGGCCGCCGTTACTAGTAATCAAACTTTGGTAATGATTCCAATTTGAAAAAACCATTAAAATTTCTAAAAATCCGAAATTATAATATAATTAATTTTTTTAATGAAAATTTGATAGATCTTCTTGATCGTCGCCAAGAGTCTGCTTGCAAAGTTTCAGCTCGATTGGATCACGGAAAAAGGGTTAAAAATTGATCCAAAGTTTTTTCGTCAGATAAGCAGACAAGACGACAAGTAGACAAGCAGACGCTACGAGTTAAAAGAAAGGGAGTAAAAAGAATTCTAATCATAAAAAATAGATATCTCATTAGTATCATCTGTGGTAATTTAAGGGAATGAAAAAACTTTGGATGCCGGTCGCGCTAAGGATTATTACAACACATATACGAAACAGGTTGTAAAATTTAAATATATACTATATAAATTTTATAGGCGTGGTATTCTGTCATGGGTGGAAATGTGAACGTTACATTGTGAAAAGTGATCACTTAAGCCAGCCGTAAGCCCTACGAACACCCAAAGACTTCCGTACCCACTTATCAATAAAAATAAAAATAAATATATATATATATATATATATATATATGAAGGATTATTTTCTAGGATAACCCGCGTATTGAAGTCTTGAGAAAGACTGTTATTATGTACCCAACGTTTCGGACAGATAGCTCTGGCCATTTTCAAAGAGATTTTTCGCCTTGTATTTCGAGTTCTGTTTTGAATTGATGGCAAGCACACTTGTTACTTCAGAAGTCGAGATCCAATTGAAGAATTATTTTCTAGGAGTTCTGGAATGAAAAGGTGTGCTTGACATCAATTCAAAACAGAACTCGAAATACAAAGCGAAAAATTTCTTTGAAAATGGCCAGTGCTATCTTTGTATATATATATAATTTCGTCTCTGTGAGACATCTATAAAATAAATTGATTAATGATGTCCCTGCGACATAAATCTGGTAGGTACTGTGTTCTGAAAAATTTGGACAAACTCAAAAAAAAAGAAAAGAAAACACCTTGAAGGAGTCCAACCAGCAATTAAATAATTATTGTGACTTTTACTTGAGTTTGTTGTGTTTGTTGAGGGGTTTCGAACCCCTTGCGTTTCAAGCCGTACGCATCGAGCCGACATCCACCAATTAGAGCCTCGATGCAACTAACCAATCTAACGATAATCCGGTTGCCAGCAAGCACGACCACTCTTTCACCGACAGCCGTAGACATCGCACGCACTGTTTACCGTACTCCACGCCAGCTTCATAAACTTGTGCCAATAAATCAACATTGTCAATTCATCTACCAATCCTGCCTCTGCCGACATATCTCACGCATTATGGGCCTACCACACGCTCATGTATCACCACACTTTTGCATGCGCATTCAAAAGTGTGGTGATATTGCCTGCCCAACGTCGATTGGCGTGCGGCAAATTTGGAACTAAAACCGGCGATAACCCCTCGCCCTGTCATTCAGTACAATTTCGGGAGCTATGACATCTTGATTACCAATATACACTGAATTATTATGTCCAAAACATCCTAAACAGTCCGGGAGGGTGCAAGAACATGCGCCAATGAAGTATTAAAGTTTTGCGAAGCTAAAAAGCAAATAATGGACCGATATTACCGTCTGACAGTTTGACAGATAGAGCGGCCGCCATCACTGGTTCGTTTCTTTAGTGTTTCCCGACCAAATTTCTATTAAAGGCTCTGACACCGGTCACCGGACATTCTGTACATTATGTATTGTGTAATAAATTTACAGCCTGGCAACTTCTGTTACGCGACAGGAACGCCCTCCCTCGCACGCCAATTTATAGTGGTACGTCTATACTTGAGCGTGTGATAGGCCCATTACACGCGCATTCACACAATACAGATCACAAGTCGAAACGAAGGATATGTCACTGGACGGGTGGACTTATTCTTCTTATCACAACACATACACTCTCACACCTAACCCTCCAAAAGTTCTTATACCCAAGTTGTTTGTTGTTTCAGTCTTCCCAGGTCAAAATTAACGCAAATTGGCGGGTCCCAAAATGACCCCAGCCACTGACGTTTAACATAATCCCGCGCTCCGCCGAGGAAAGTAAACCATAGACGAAGCCGCTTCGCGTTGTCGTTTTTTACGGCTGTTAGATTCAGTTTCGCGGCGGCCAGCTAAATGTGCCGGAAAGGGGGAATGTTGTCGGCAGATTTTTTCAACACGCCCGGGGTAATCGCTCGAGATTAATTGAAATTAATTATGTTGTTGCGAATGAGGACCCCGCTAATGGGTGGAAAAGACAAAGTAATGTTTTGCCCTGTGGAAATTTTGCGAAACCCTTTGGAGAGGGGATGTCGGTGATTCCGCTTATTTATCTCCATTAGAAAGATTTACACCTGCGATGTAAAGCAATGTTTAAACATTAGGAGTTTTTTGGAGGAGAACACCTGAGTTTTGTAAATACAGGAACCCAGGGTTTTCATGACAGGTTTTAAAAACTTTCGGTTACATCAACTTGTATTAAAGTAATCTTTCATATTTAACATAGATATTTACGAAAACGGGTTATGTTATTGGTGGTTTAAATGAAAGATGACTATAATCAATGTTTATACAACCGGTCCTAAATGGTAATTATATCCACAGTCTAGATCAACGTGTAAATTGTAATGAAATATTTATCTTCTTCTTCTTCTTTTTATTTTGTAAGATATGTCTTCAGAAGATCTATGGTACAGAAAACTACGACACCTGGGATGACGAGGTCCAGCTATCCCTTCATTTTTTAGGTGGTCTTGCCGGTGGGCGTCGTCCAGACGGGATTTCATTAGTTGTAGTACGCACGAGTCTTCTCACATCAGAGATACACTTTATCAAAAAGTGAATTCAATGTTTGATCCCTTACTCGGATCTGAAGGGGCTAATTCCCTTTATCACAACTAGTCACAAATGAGTAACAAAAAAGGTGAGAAACAATAGAGATGTTTCTCCTCTCAGGCTTGTGTTGTTTCTAATATATGAAATATTATTTCAAGGGCGCTAGGTAGCGCCCTCCTACAACTATGTAATCATTCGCGCAGCATACGCTAGATGGTGCTGTAACACCGTCACTAATACGTGTGCCTGGGCCATGTTATTCATTTTTTGATAACAAAATAACTAATTTCAAACTCATCTCTGAATTTATATACAAATGAACACCTCAACACATGTTTACGATACTGAAATTTATCGCAACAGAAAACAGAATATCTGAGATTTATTTATCTCAAATTATCTTATTCCAAAATTCGATGTGTTCGATGGAAGAGGGAATGTTGAGAAAGATATCGAGAATAGAGTGACTGCGGGGAAAACTAGCGGTACATAATGGAATTCTGGTACCAACACTGACATATGGAAGCGAAGCCTGGAGCTGGCAGAAGAGGAACGAAAGTTGATTGAATGCAGTGGAGGTGAGATCCCTCGGACGTATGTGTGGTAAATCAACTTATGATAGAGTAAAGAACGCAGATATTAGGAAAGACTGTAAAGCTGATCTTAGCATAATTAATAGAATTAAAAAAGGGTCGCTCAGATGATTTGGGCATGTTGAGCGAATGAATGAGGAAAGAATGGTAAGAAAGATATATAATGGAAGTGTGGATGGCGCCAAAAAGAGAGGGCGATACCAAGATAACCAGATACTGGAAGATGGTCCCGTTAGAAGCCTCAACAACCGGCGAGCTTGCTTGCTAAGATATACGAATGTGGATGAGGCGAGAGTTGTACGTCAGGACAGAATAGTGTGGCGCTCTATCCTCTCTGCCTACCCCCACGGAGAAACCGCGTGATGGTAAGTAATTAAGTCCATGGGTACGGGTCGTCATAGCTGCGCCAAATCAAATACAAATTAACACTTTGAATTACACGTGTTCGTGCCTCCACACTCGTGTATCCGTCTCTCTCCCACCCCCCCACTTCGATTTCCCATCCCGCGCTAATAAAGTCATTAGAGCTCGTGCACACTTGTTAAGTAACGACACATCTATCCCCGGTGGCGCGCTATTAACTTCAGCGTAATGGACTATCGGCTCCCTCGAGGTCTGTCCACACGGTGTCGTTTATTTTGGAAGGCACCGTGGAGCGCTCAATTTCAGATTGCAGATGCAATTTTTTAAGTAATTTTAACAGCGAAAAATGTATATTTTTTTGTGTAACATCTTTAAGCTCGGTTGATGGGGCTAATTTCATGAATGCGATAGCGGAAACGTGTAACTGGAAGTAGATTGAAAAAATGTTCGATTTCGTCAATTTTATTCGGCAGAATCAAGTTCGGAAGAAAATGTCAAATCCGAAAAATGGTGGTTGTATTGAATTTACATTTCTAATATCGGATAACTTTGGTTAAGAAAACACTAATCAACAAAAATACTGTACCTACAACATATATTTTATAGATACTGACAAAAAAAAATTAGAAATTAGGGAAGAAGTAAAAGTAAAGGGGGAAATATCACCAATGTTACCTGCTGGGTCCTAAAGAATAAGTTTCAAATTTGAGTCCAATCAGTCGAAAGGTATAGCTTTCCAGTGAAAATATGTCGAGGGAGGCGAAGGAGTAAAAGGGGGGGTAAATGTCGCCTATATTATCCGATGGATACTAAATATGCAAAATTTGAGTTGAATCGGACAAACGGTGTAGATTTGTATATTAGACAGACAGACAGACAAACAGACCGATAGACAGATTTTAGTTTACTACCGAAATAATGTTATTTTCGGTAATAGTAGACGTGTACTTACAACATAGAATTTTATTTCAAAATCTGTCATCTATTCCGAATGTGTGGAGATCTAGAGTGTTTATATTTGTATATTTTAGTATTTTTTTCGAACTTTGAAGTTTTTTTTCGATCTCTTTCCATACTCTTTTTGACGCTGAGCATATGTTTCCACTATTTTCTATCTGCAATGTATGTAAATAGTAAATAGTTAACATTCAAATCACATTAAACGTTTATAAACAGTAATTACTTGTATCAAACGTACAATTTAATTAACTTACTTTTCCAAGTTTGTTTTACACGTACTTATAGCAGTTTCTATTGCAAAATTGCAATAATTAGATAATGTAACTCAAATATGATTTAAAACAAAAACTTTTTAGCAAATTATTTTTAACAAAACTTCCACGCGTTCAGTATTGAGGTTATACAACCCGTCGCGCACAATGCTCTTCTACTCGAATCTCGATACTCGCGCACACGCGCTCACTCGTTTATAATAGAAAGAGATAGAGAAAGAAAAAGTGGCATGGAGGAGGCTAACGCGATTTCTACCAGTCAACTCCTACCGCAAGCCGCATTAAGGAACTTCGGTCCAAAACTATTATTTTGAATTTCTTTATATTTAAGTTTTGTTTTACCGTATTTATGATACAATTAAGTTAGTAAATAAAGGGGTGAAAAGTGAAAACAATGGAATAATTTTATTAGGGTTTTCCACATTTCTTCATGCGTTTTGTTCTCAAACCTAAGCAGTAATTTTCGCAGAGCGGGGGGGGGGAGAGTTAGGTTTGTTCAAATATCCGATCTATTCTAAAAATAATAATATTGTTAGTAAAGTGATTTTTTGGCGTTTATTGGTCAAATGACATTTAATTGCTTGATTTTTACATACATATAAGACATCCATACACATAAAAATAGTATAATATTTATCAAGCCTCTCGGCCATCATTTTACCACCTAAGATCATCATCACCTTCATCCCCTTGTTCTAGTAGGGTCGTGGGCCCAAATATTCGCAAGGTGCTTCCATTTTCCCTGTCTTGCGCTGCTTCTGCATGAGATTTTTGTTGCTTCTCCCAGCTTAATATGGCGCGACTCATCGGTCGTCTTCTTTCCATGGTTGCTAAGAAGATTATTCTTGGTATTCGTTCCTCTGACATTCTTAGAAAATGTCCAAATCACCTTTATTTGTAATTTTTCTACCCGCTACCCTCCTTAGAATACTCATCTCGGCAGCCTGGGTCCTTGCTCTAACACTGTCCGTCAGGATACAAAAATGATGGCAATATATTAGGGTGGGCCAAACAAATCCTTTTTAAAAATTCAAAATAGCGGAGGCGGATGACTCAGTGCTCCATTATCCTACAGAGAAATGGCCTAGATAAAAGCGACACCCAAAACCGAGGAAGATATACGACCGTATTCTAAATATAGCAATATTAGGATCTTAAGATTGGTATCCTTACACTAAATAGACGAGAATAACAATTAACGATACGTCGGTGTTTGTTTATTTCAGTTTCTACTTGAGAGAGAGAGAGAGAGAGAGAGAGGGAGAGAGAGAGAGAGAGACAACACGACAATGTGATGTGAGACATTACGGTTATCCGTCAAACGTCAAAATATATATACAAGTCCAACACGACAAAGACAATTTTGCCATAATTTGTGCAGTGCCAATCAGGACACTGTGGGAGAAGAAATCAATAAGTGCAAATGAAATAATATTTTTTCTACAAACTTTAAATACAGCATTAGTATATTTATTTATATTTAATGAAATTTAAAATAAATTAAATTTTAATAAATATTATTATTAAGTTCTACGGGTTAAGTAGTTATATGTGTTACAGCTGTTTCGGCTTGTAAGGCCATTATGAAACAGTACTTATTTCATATAATTTTAATCGAACAATGAGAATTGTGATCTTCGGCAATCCGTTTGAAGCTCTGTCAGACGTCTCAGATAAGAAAGCACTGTAGAAATCACTTTTGTTAAGACATTGCAGACATCGGATATCACAAATAAAGGTAAATAATTTGAGAGAGATATGTGATAATGTACAAATCTCTTTATTTGAATACAGCAAACACCGAACACCGACGTATATCTACATCAGTTTATTTTTTACTTTTATTCTCGTCTATTGAGTGCTGGGATAATAATCTTAAGTTCGCAATATTGCTATTTTCGGAATATAGCCGATAGTCTGAGAAGGAGAAGAGCCAATCCCAACAGCCTACCTAGGCAATGAGTAGGGACAGTGCAAAGAAGAAGAAAGATATTTTCATCAGGTACGAATGATTGTCTGCAGAGAAATGGATTTTAACAGGGACCAATGAAGGAAATTTCTTGGAAAGTCCCAGGCCCACTAGAGTTATAGATAATAATAATGATGTTGATGATAATAATAATGATTAAAGAGTTAAGGTTATTATTTCGGCCGTTAGACAAACCAAACGCAATATCGCTAAGCAATTAAAAACAACAACTCCAATATATTGCCAATCTGCGAACAGGCATCCAAAGGGAATCTCTCTCACTCCATCAGATTTAACAAGACAAAAATCTTACCAACAGAACCACACCTTATACCCAGATTAGTGAGGGAGTCCATTGAAATATACAAACATCCCAATGTCAATAGAGATGACAGTTACAAACTATCGAGTATTTGGCGCCCTGTTCTTAGGACATTGATTCGACCCTTGAGAGACGTTGCAGAAAAGTCCGCCGATGTAACTAGTACCTACATACTGCACACTGGCGACCTCTATTGTAGAAGAAGTGAACACTCCACAAAAAGTGCATATAATTTGCGGCCTCGAAAGCAGTAATCAGTCCGCCCTCTACCTCCGTAGGTAAAGGTCGTCCTCCGGATAAGCATTCAACGAAACGTCGAGAATCGTTTCTCGGTAAAACATACGGTTCGTATAAAATAAACGCAACTATTTACGGTTAAATAATAATGATGTTGATGATGACATTAATTCCTCTTAACTATCGAAAGCTATCGAGCTTTATCTTTTAAACTATCAGCTCATCCAATATATTGGCAGCTAATTGGTGTCCATAACTTTGACGCAAGACTTGGTCTGCTTATGCTCAACCGCACGCGTAACCATGATCATCATATTTCGTACAGTATAATTGCAGAAGAAATCAACGGATGTTTACTATTATAAATAGTACGACTTCCTATAGTCTTCCTGATTAAGCGTTACATAAATATATTTAAGAAATTCTGACAAGGCCGCCATAGTACTACGTAAGAATGCGGATGCAGACAGCAACGCAATATAATACAATAATGTATTGCCCGTGTGGAGTACGTTTTCGCTCTCATTTTAGATTGGTGTTGTAATAATTCCAATGTGGATCGTAAAGTTAGATTGGGTAAACAGCGTGTTCTAAGGTTTTAACGGTCTTTTAAAGTTTTCTGAGTTACTCTGCCGCGTCTGCTTGTCTACGATGCGGTATTATTACGAAATATATTACCATACCCTGCTGTATTATTGTAACTATTTACAATATATAAAATCTTACTGATATAAAAACAACTTCATCACCAACTGATGCTAGAAGAATACGCTTTAAAATACAAACATACATCACGATAAATATTAAAAAAAACTTGAAATAAAACAATCTTTACGGAGACCAAAACTAAACAGTACACTAATCCTGTAAAAAAATTAACCCATAAAAACCAAGTTTTTATTATACTCTCTTTCTTTGTAAAATATAACAACAATTAAAGACGAATTAAAACATATAACATAACACTAAACTTACAGTACTTTAATATATTTCTAAAATGTCAGATGTTTTGAGCTTTGATAAGACACTTTGAAGATTAAATTCTCAAAACATTTGTCAGTCAATTTATATTTTCGACAATCGTAGTGAGTACCTATTATGAATACCGACGGAGTAATTCAAATTTAGAAAATATTATGCGACGTTATTAGGCCGCCGTTGCTAGTAATCAAACTTTTCTAATGATTCCATTTTGAAAAAACCAATAAAATTTCTAAAAATCCGAAATAATACTATAATTATTAATTTTTTCAACGAAAATTTGAAAGATCGTCGCCACGAATCTACTTGCCAAGTTTCAGCTCGATTGAATCACGGGAAAAGGGTTAAAAATCGATCCAAAAAAAATTCTACGGCAAGCCGGTAAGCAAACAGACGCCACGAGTTAAAAGAAAGGAAGTAAAAAATTATCAGATAAAAAATAAAAAGAATTTTAAAGAAATATTACAATGACCTGTGACATACGGTGATAGCTTCAATATAAATAATGTATATATGTGATGTTATTCTTAACAAGTATCATGATCCACAATCTCATATCTTGGCCAAGCATAGCCAACCATGGCCAACCATGGTACAATCATGGCCAATCATGCCCAATCATGGCCAATCATGACCAATCATAGCCAATCATGGCCAACCATGGCCCAATCATGGCCAAGCACGGCCAATCATGACCAACCATGGCCCAATCATGGCCAATCATAGCCAATCATGGCCAAAAATTGCCCAATCATGGCCAATCATGGCCAATCATAACCAATCATGGCCAACCATGGCCAACCATGGCCCAATCGTGACCAACCATGGCCCAATCATGGCCAACCACAGCGAAGATTCTACTGATTTAAATTAGCACTCTTGTTAATTTCGTGTAAAAATAAACTTTTGAAAAGAATTTACGAGTATTTAATTCGCTTCCCGCAGCCACTTTACCTGGTGGTGGGGTACTGCATTAACGGACGCATTCGGCTGCGAAGATTTACAGGAGGCGCGATATTTCCACGCCGCCTTGCGATTCACAACATCTATTTTAAGTTCCGTATGGGAGTAAACATGTAAATATTATAACGAATAGCCGTGCTGTCTACGCCGGGTGGTACTTAAGATATTAGACGTAAATTTATGACACAGCTTTTACACGAAAAACAAATACGTTTTCGAATTCGGAAGATACGTACAAATCTTTGTTTGATCAGCTTATTGGACGCGGCGGAAGATGGAATGGTTTGTTTTATCAATAAATCTACCATGACAAGTCAGTTGGATAATATTAACACAGAATAAGCTTTTTCCGAGGCTTCTCCGGTACAATTTTTCCTGTCGCTTTTACCTTCCGTTTAATTTTCACAATTCTTTTAAGAGATGTTTGCCATCATCCAGAAATAGACTGGTGCTTTTATTGAATATCGAGACGATGCTAGCATAAAACATTATAATATTAAATATTGGACCCTTTAAAGCAGCCATACTCAACCCGCGGCCCGCCAAGCTTTTATATGCGGCCCGAAACATATTTATTATCAGGAACGCCATTAAAAAATTTGGCATTGTAAGTTTTGAATATCTTGAAATACGCGTGAACAAAAAGACAAATTTCTGTCAGATAACAAGAACGAATTTGTTAGATTTAAATAACATAAAAGATGTCTCACAAATCATAATTTTTCAGTATATCCTAATCATATTATAAAAAATAACCACACATTCAGCAATACAAAAATACACATCCTACATAAACAGACATACGGCCTAAAAAAAAATAATTTAGAAACACTTGAGATTCATAAAAACCTAAACACAACAAATAACATAATCAATAATCAAGTACAACCCTTCACATCACCCCTTCTTATAATGTTCCCGATCTCCCACCACCTAGATACCCCCTCCACTTCTACCGAATCCACAACCCACACACCAGACAAACACTCCCACATACCTCAGTCTTAATTCACCTAACAAGTGCTCAAATAAAAAGTAGCAGAAAAAAACAAGGTTCATTGTTTTATTTAATAATTTATACGAATTTGTTATTTCAACTACAGATAGTTTCAACCACAGAGTGTAAATTTGGTGTTTGTCATGTTTAAGCAATTTTTTAATGGTCCTCGTATTCCACATTCATCCATTACAATCAGTAAAATCTCGTATTCCAGTGTATCGGGTGCTTTTTTGAAATCTATAAATATTATTTCTTTTTTTTATAATTCAAATAAATCACACAACATTTTGAGTATGTCCAAGTCTTTGTATTGCACAAACTGGTATTATATTTTTATTTGAATTTTAATGCATCGTGTCTACAGTTTCCAACCACAATGTGGTCTATGCAACTCTGGACATTTTCCCTTTTATATTTCGCTCCTCGTCTTTTTATAATTTCGTCTCTCGTAATAAGGTGTTGGAATCCGTACTCATAAATTAACTAAGTAACTAACTTACCATGACGCCGTTCCCCCATGGGGGTAGGCATGAGAGGATAGAGCGTCATACTCTTCTGTCCTGACATACAACTTTCGCTTCTTCTTTATTCATACATCTTCGCATGCAAACTCGACGGTTGTTCAGGCTTCTAACAGGACCATCTTCCAGTATCTGGTTAATCTGGTCATGCCACGTCTTCCGTGGTCGCCCTCTCTTTCTGGCGCCGTCAACACCTGCATCATATATCTTTCTTACCATTCTTTCCTCACTTATTCGCTCAACATGCCCAAACCACCTGAGCGACCCTTTTTTTATTCTATGTATTATGCTACGATCAGCTTTATATTCATTCCTAATATCTTCATTCTTTACTCTATCATACATGGATTTGCCACACATACGTTTAAGGGCCCTCATCTCCACTGCATTCAATCTACTTTCGTTCCTCTTCTGCCAGCTCCAGGCTTCACTTCCATACATTAGTGTCGGTACCAGAACTCTATTAAAATTATGTTATCGTTTATTAATCTATTGTTTTTGTTAAACAAAAATAAACGCTTGGAATATACGTTAGTTTTGAGTTTTATTTTTTCATTATTGTATTTTCAGTATACAGATAAGATGAAAATAAATTTCATATAGGGAAATAATCTGTTGTTAATATTTGTGCTGGTGTTGGCTGGTATGCTGATAAACGATAAGTACCTATTATTATCATTCTCATATAGTTAAAAACTATATTTGTTGATTAATCAAGTGGCTGCGCCCTAATATTGAATACGCCCTTACCAATATTGTTTTTCCCTATATGATTTTTTTTCGTTATATCTGTATAATGTTGCGGCCCGCGTAATATAGCAAACATTATATATATGTGGCCCGAAGAGAAAAAAGGTTGAGTATCGCTGCTTTAAAGAATATATTTAATAAATCGACCATTGACCATTGTTGTCTATACACTTTTGACATCTTATCTGAAGTTCACACCATTGCTATAGAATTTCTGCGAACGGGAATCGATGAATTCTTTTAAAGCGTTTTTCACAGCCAGCAAATTCCGAAAAAGTGCAAGGTCTGGCGAGTAAGGTGGGTGGCGGAGGGTTTCCAGTCGAAGCTCCTGTAATTTTAAGATATTAACATTGACATAATTTCAACAAAAAATACTATCAGATAGAAAAATAACTACTATTTTTTAAATAGTCTCACGGGAGCGTGTCTATGGAAGACAAATGAAACACTAAAACTTGTTTAAACTTTTGTTACACAAAGTCACTGTATGCGAGTGGAATCCAAGAACCGTTCTTGAATTCTTCACACTGCTGGCCACACTAACTTGCAGCCACACGGATCACTTTTATCTTTGTATCGCTGAAATCTCATAATGAATCTCACGTCTGCCGCTTTAGCCTGCTGTCAGAAATAACTAACTTTGTCGTTGCTTTTACACATTGATGTTAGATTTGCGAATGCTCGACCTGTTTCTCTATACTTCTAGTATTTCAAGAAAAATCCACATAGGTTCATGTGGACTTTTCGAGATCCGCAGTCATCCGCATCGAGAATGCGCAGTAACCATTGTTTTAGAATCTCGTAACGATATTTAAAAATATGCGAAAGTGGACTTGATTATATTCAAACGGGATGAGTTTTTTTAGGAGGGTAGCGAGAGTCACTCTGGTGGATATAGTTAGAAGTTCCGACATATGGAACACACTCGGTATAGAGCCCCTACTCCTACATGATAAATCACAAATACAGTGTACTTGGACACGTACTTGAAATGCAAAGAAGTATCCTCTTGGTAATCCCGTAAAGAAGAAAAGGATGCAACAACAACAAAAAGTGTACGATAACAGGATGCGTTCACACATACAATGGCAGCACAAGACAGGGGAATAGCACCCCACTCTACAGGACAGGGAATAAAAATAATGAGGATGAAAAATATTGATTGAGCGTGCTTAAAATACTTTAAAGCAAAATTTAAAGCAAAGCAGTTTAAGAAAGAAGTCAAATCCTTTTTTTCTGACAACGATGAATTGTAAAATTACCCACATGTCTCATTTATACTTTATTTCTTTAGTTCTTCTTTTATACTTTATTTTCTTCTTCTTCTTCTTCATCAGCCTTCGTCTTTCCACTGTTGGATATAGGCCTCTTCCTGATTTTTCCATTCTTCCCTGTTGTTGGCTAATTGCAGCCATTTTTTTCCCCTCACAGTGACAATATCATCGGCCCATCTCTTTTGAGGTCTTCCGATGCCTCTTTTATTTTCCCAAGGTCTCCATTTCAGAACTCTGGGAGGCCATCTTGTAGAATCCATGCAAAGTGTCCTGCCCATTGCCATTTTAGCTTTATACTTTGATACTTTAATTCCTCTTATACTTTTGTTCTTTAGTTCTTCTTTTATATTTTAATTAAGCTTGTTAATACTCTTCCCATAAGCTCGAGCTTTGCCTCATATTATGGGGAGTATATAATGTCTGTAAAAATGTTATAATATAGAATCAATTTATTATTAAAAAAACATGTATCTACTGTATAAATAAATATAAATATAAAAAAAAATTCAAGTAGGTTTTAAATTTTCAAATCGATGGAAAAATTTTCTGTTTTCCATCACATTAAAAACGAAAATGAATAATTCATCAAAGACTTAATTCACAAAAGAAAATCCACCCATTAGAAGAGTCTAGCCACTTAATTACCGGTACCTCGAGGTGATCTGTTAAGGCTTCACAGGAAAGCGGAGGCTGCCTGGAGTTAGTTCTGCCTTTTTAGAACTAATTTCCTTATGTAGAAAGAAGTTTGTTTCGTCTAAAGATTATAATAAACTATACCGCCCGGGGCTATAGGTATAAAAGTTAAACGAGAAAGTTTTATCTGATGGAGCCAAGCGAGAGATATCAAAGTTCAACTCGAAGGTGTGTAAGGTTATCGTGAAATCGTTTAAAAATATTATTCGTAATAATAACCTTCCAAACACAATTATTTTTTTTAAATTAGTTTACTTGTTCACTTGATACTGACAATTTTTATAATTATACGAATATAAGTAATTCACCACTTAGATACATTCAAATTGTACCATTTTAATCTATAAACTGCTAAATTTATATGATGTTTAATTTACGTGTCGTTGTTGGAACGCTCTATTGGACGTCTAAACGACAACGCCTGAAAAATATTTGCCTGCAATCGGTATAATACACGTGTGAGTATACTGCGAGAGGACTAGGCGTTGATTATTAATAAATTACCTGTAGGACCCATTGCAGGATGCTGCGTGAAAACGGCATAACGTTAGTTAGATATTCTTCTTCTTTCATATTAAAAGGCTGTGCTCTTGTCATTACATTTAAAGCCAAGCAACTCTATCTGTACGCGACGCGAAATCGCCGCGTACTTGGGGAAAAGATTGGAATTATAACCGTGAAAAATGGACTGTATTGAATCGACAAAGGAAAGGACGTTTCGACTCACCCTTTTGTCTCTTGGCGTCCTTCCAGATATCATTTCACCAAACAACTGTTTCACTCGGTTGACCACCAACGTACGTTACTCCCAAAGTCCGGCGGTGACGACGTTATAAAATGTTTATAAATGCACAATTGAAACAAGACGAAAATTGGCGCTTTTAACAACGCGACCTGTTGAAACAAGAAGTAAATGGAACTATTTGAGTGTAGGATAATTTTTGAAAAAAGACCAATCAGTGTTGCCACATAAGACAAAAAGAAACAATATTCTGTAGAATCGATTTCCGTGCCAACGTGACGTCACTAATATCGAACACTATCCTAGATCATATCCAGAAGGTTTATAGGAGACGCATCAAAAATTTTAATTTTCTCCAATCTTCATTTTTCATCCAATCTTTTATTTTTTTGTCAATTTTATTTATTCTGCGGGCGAGTATATTATTAACGTTTAATTTTAAGGTGTGTACATACATATTTTTCTTCTTTTTCGTCAGCTTTCATCTCTCCACTGCTGGATAAAGGCCTCTTCCATAATCATTTGGAAGGGGTTTTGCATTAAAACACCGCGCTTGCCAGTTGCAGGTTGGTGAGTTTTGAAATCAGCCGCCCTTAACTATAGAAAACAGACGCTGTTTGTGGCCGCCTATTGTGAGTCAGACGCTACTGCGTGTTGGTCTGTGAGGGGTATTTTATTTCCCTCCTATCCTCCATATCTGGCGAGTTTTCCCCTATCCGCCACCATAGGATGCATCTCCTAGCGGTTACAGGCTCTGCCGAAGCGAATAGTATGTACGTTAGAATTATAATATACGTTTGATTGAAAATATTTCAAACTCGAACGCATACATGTCGACGGATCATCTATATCAGTGCTGGCGAACTTAGGGCACGCGTGCCATAGATGGCACGTACCAAAATTTAGCTGGCACGTGAAGAATTAACAGATTTATTTTTTCCTAAATTAATTTTATAAAATGTGACGGTATTTGAACCAGATATAAAGCATTTGGTGTCAAATTTACAGCAGAAAGAATCTCATAAATAAAAATTGGACAACCGTGTACTCATGTACGTGCAGAAGAACGTCTCACGACGATTCGAAGACATTTATCGCTGCAGCATCGCATTAATATGATACAACAAACCAAAAAACATGTGCGTTTTCAAAAAAATCCAAGTTCCTACCCACTTTCATGTTTTAAGGCGGTACATACATTTTTCAAGCTGTCAAAAGTGGCGATATCCATCGGATAGATCATGCTACTTCAATATGAGATCGAGACATGAACAAACGTCATATCAGATTAACCTTGCACGAGTGTATTTTTACGTGTCCTTGTGAGATAGAAAGGTCGCGAGGAAACGAGACAACCATACGGAGTACCGACGTTTAAAATATATGAGAACGCAAGTCATGCTCGCGTACTATTATTAGAATTTTAAATGTTTTAAGTCTAGAATTTAAAAAAGCGTATTTATATTTCTCCAATAATTTATGTGTTCTAAATATACAAATAAAGTACACAACAATTTTTCTTATATCACTGTTTTTTAATTTAAAGCTTATGTCGAATAAGCAGATTTAGATATAATTTTGACTTCCGACTGAAATGTCAAAAAAAATGTGAATTTAATTGAAATATTATTTATGATGAATAGATTGCGTTCGAATACATAATATGATATTATTTTGAACTAATGTCAAATTTGGCATAAAAACACATTTTAAAGTGATTTTTTTATGAAAAAAATATTGGACTACATGAACGCGTCCGCCTCTCCCGGCTGGCGCGCGGATTGTGGTCTCCAAACTGCGTAATTTTTTGACACATTTCATACTATAGAATTTTTATTTTTAAATATTTATTAACGTGTTTTTAATAAAAACATGTAGCTTCTTAATAGTGAATGAAGACTTAAAGTGCGAATATAGATACAATATATCGTTTTAAATTATCTTTTTATATGAATAAACAATATTTGAAAAACATCAAAACTCGTAATAATTCATTGTATGTTTGAAAAATTGTAACATTATTAATATTGAATATTTCTTTATTTCCTACGTACGGATTCTAGATAGTTAAGTAAACTTTATACGTACGAAAAAACATATTATGCTTACATACAAATTTTAAACGAACCACACTTTGCCCGGGAACGTTAAAAATGTTTTTTTTTTCCGCGGCCTGTGGATTAATCCCTATATTTTTCTTAATTATTATAAAAAATGTTCAGTTTACTACTTTTATATAAGAAGAAAGGTGCTATCTAAGTTATTGCCCTAAAAAAATTGCAATCTATCATATACATTCTGATATAAATGAATAATAAAAACCCACATTGTCGTAAAAAACGCCGAAATATGCATTTGCAGTGAATGTACCGCCTTAAGGATTTTTGGCTTAAAACGGTTCCGTGTTCATAAGTTTCGAAACTGTACAACTAAAAACTTAATTAGTTTAATATTTATTGTTCTGATCCTGTTTTTCCCGGTTGGGGTCATGTTAAATACATTCTCACATGTTGTTGTTGATGCTGATATTATGTTGACCGAATGTTAATGTTGATAATCTGTTGATACTCTATCATCATTCAAAATGTCATTTCTACACTACATCCATTTCCTTTACAATAACATAACAAAAAAATAAAAAGGACTAGCAAATAACAAGGAAGGATGGAAGTGTATGGAAGAGGCCTATATCCAGCAGTGGAGAGAAGGCTGAGGAAGAAGAAGAAGAAGAATAACATATAACATATTTTATTTACAGATTCTTACATGATCCTATTACATTGATACAATAAAGGAAGCCCACCGCTTACCCAGGACCGTTTTATAAGCAAAGGCTTCTATATCGGTCCTGCTCATTCGCCGCCTAGTTGGCATTTTTTTAATGCTAAAGCAACCGCGCAACTCACTTCCAAAATTTTCCCCCATTGTTCCGGCTATTCATTTCTTTATTAAAAACACACATTTAAAAAAATTATAACAATACATTGTTACATTAAATGTATTTTATGCATTAAGTATGCATGTTGCAAGAGTATTGTATTTTAATATGTTTTGTACCTAGCCAATTTTTTTTATTAAAAATAAAATAAAATTTCATTAAAAATATTGTGCAAAAACACTGTATATTTCGACTGCCCCAACGAACGAGGCAGTAACTCAAATAGATCGATTTTACGGGGGGACACTTTTAAGTTTCGAACCGGATTTCTAATTCTGCTTTGAATCTTCTCAATTTTGTTTTTGTGTGTGTAGGTAATATTTAAGACGATCTTACTAGTAATTGAGATATTTTATTATAATTTACATTCCTACCTCCTTCGTTATAACATGGAAGAAAAATGGTTAACTGATTTACTAGTTTTGTAAAATTCATATTTTTATCTGTTAAATGTTGCATTTGAGATACTGCTGTCTTTGCTGTAGATAAGCAATCATGGCGTTAACCTAAAAATGGTACTAACTCAAATACCTAAAATATTGAGTTACTGCCTCGTACGTTGGGGCAGTCAATTTTTTTTAGTACATAAGTTTCATGTAAAGTCAAATTTTCCGCAAAGGGGGAGGGAAAATATTGTTTTTTTTTAACTTTCCTTGTATTTGCAAGCACTTGAGTGCTGCCACAAGTGGCGCAATCAAACGCAGCCGGGGCGATTAATACGGAAGCCTTGTGGGAGCCTCCTAAATGGATAATGGATGGCAACACTTCTCATGTTGCGGGCCACGTGACCGGACTCTCAACCTACCCACCCTGTGGTACACACACTGTTGTGTAGGATTTTTAATGAAATCCTTACATAAATACACCTGTCAGCTTAAAAAAAGATGTAAAAATTAAACGACACTTTTTATAACAGAATGTCAGTAATCTTAGTAAAAACCACTACCAGATTTACGGTCTACCGGTTTCGAGACGCACCCTTCTCTTCGTCAGGACCAACACTACACTACTATATTCACAACACTATTCACCCCAACCATAGTATTGTAAAGCTATCACCACAATTGATCACATGCGTGTTATTCTTGTCAGACACAAGCATGCACTGAACAATTCAGGAATCTAACGAGAGAGAGTGAGAGGGGGCGGGATCTGAAGTGGGTGTTACTACACCTTTATTATTATTAAATACTAATAATAAAGGTTTAGAATTCATTTATTTAGAAAAAAAAATTCACTTTCCATATAGCCCTTTGTTTAATTCAACGTTCACAAAAGATGTGGTAACACCCACTTTAGACCCCGCCCCCTCTCAATCTCTCTCGTTAGATTCCTGAATTGCTCAGTGCATGTTTGTCTCTGACAAGAATAACACGCATGTGATCAATAGTGGTGATAGTTTTACAATACTATGGTTGGGGTGTATAGTATTGTGAATATAGTAGTGTAGTGTTGGTTCTGACGAAGAGACGGGTACGTCTCGAAACCGGTAGATCTGGTAGTGGTTTTTACTAAGTTGATTAACATTCTGTTATTATGTCTTACCACAAAGTAAATGCTTTAAATATTAATAATTATGTTTATGTTTTATGTATTATGTTTCATGTAATATTTTATGTTTTAAAAAGATCTTTTCATATCGTATTTTGGTTCGAATCGACTTTTCTGACGACATTTTCCGTTTTAAACTGTGTTATAAACTAATTTTTTTTTTCACACGAAGCCAAACACATTGTGGTGATACATAATATCTTTAAACAAAATAACTCTTTGTTCAACACCACTTTATTGAGTTTAAACCAACTAGTTTCGAATCACAGCTGAGTCTTCATCAGGGTTCAGTATTAACTAAACAAAAATAGAATTACAAATAATCAAGAAAGCTTTAAGGGAAAGGAAGGAAAAAAAACATGCATTTTACCAATCTTCGGGTGTAGATGTACTTCATAGAAATGACATAGGTATACGTCTCTCGTACTCTCGTAAAAACATTTACTTAATAAACAATTAGATTTATCGCACAGCCCGATTCTAGATATACTCCCCCTCCAATTAACCACACCCACCCATACCCGCTCTCTTTCACCCAACCCCCACCAGAGTTGGCGTTCTGTCTCTCTCTTCCCTTAACGCTTCCTCGATTGTTTGTAAGGTATGTGAGAATGTATCTTACATATCCCAAACCAGGAACTTATTTATGTTAAGGGTTTGTTCCACCCTAGGAACACAAAATGAAGGTAGAAATTGGGTGGTTTTTATACAAGCGACAACATCCTTCTGAACTGGAGAGAGCTGGAGAGAGAAAACGAGACCCTTGAGGAGGCCAAGACCCACTAGGAGTTGTAGAGCCAAGAGTGATGACGATGATACTTTTTTTTCACCACCGATTGGTTGAGAATGCCAACATATTAAATAGTAAATTAGATATTTTAAATAACCAGGTCCTTTTTACAAATAGTTATGTTTTAAATTTGTTTTCATATTAGTTTTTAACTATTTGTTCATCTCCCGTATATTTATTTTTATTATGCTATTGTCTATAATTCGATTTTATATTTTTAATTTTTAATTTACGTTGTATACTGATAAAGGGAACATGGGCCCCGAAACATTTTGGTATTTTCAACAAATTAGTTGTGACGTTGCTTATGCGGTTGTCTCGCCGCGCCTTACGAGTACTTTTGCTTCATCAGCAGCATAGCGAGAAAACCGCTTCAGCATAAAAGTAATGCCAATCTGGAAGGCGAATGTGTAGGGCCGATATTGAGAGCTTTGAATAGAACTTGAATGAAATAAAATCGTGGTAATGGCCATTATATTGCCTTTATTGGAAAAATAGTGCTTTAATATATACCTTATTTAGCGCTAATAAAATAAATAAAGGAGCATGTACTCTTGTACTCGCGGTAGGAGTTATTTATTTATTATATTTTGGGGAAAATTAACAGCAAATCAACATCTTAACAAATATAAAATAATGGTTTTTAAAATTATGCCATAATTGGCATAAACTTTCCACTGAATATAGTAATTTACTTTAACTTACTTTAACAGCGCGTGGAGAGGGTGGAGTGGAATGTGGGACGGGAGTAGAAGGGAAGATATAATGTACGAATTAGTTTGGGTGCGGTTGTGTAGATAATTGTGTAGATAATAGTTATACTTCTTTGGCGTGATTGTGATAATTGATATTTACATATTGTTTAAAAATGTATATTAATACAATAATAAGATGTCTAGAGAGATGATTAATAAAATTTATAACACTTTAATGTACTTTGATTATTAATATTAGTTCTTGAAGTGGTATAAATGTTTTGAGTAGCTTGTTGGTCTTGTGGTTAGGACACTGGACTCGTGATCCAAAGGTCGCTGGTTCGAACGTCACTCCAGACTAGCAAGTTAGTCCTATTTTCATAGCACAAGCGTTTAGCTTAGTTTGAAAATAGTAAGAATATTGATGTGACACGTATTCCGTGTTCACATCTCTATTTAAAAAAAAAAAAAAAAAAAAAACTATTGGTTTGTGGTAAATAAATCTTTAAATTAACTCGAATACATTTATCGCTGCATCATCGCAGACATACGATACGACAATCAAAAAACTTAAGCATTTTCAGAAAAAGTCCAAGTGACTACCCACTTTCATGTTTTATCGATTTTTGACCTAAAACGGTTCCGTACCACTTCGAAAAAACTAAGCTGCATCGAAAGTCGAATGAATTTATGTGTTTTTTGTTTAATACACAAATATCTGACAAAAACATCGACAATTACACGAAATCCTAATTCACACCTAAAAACAGTTCTAATTTTTTCATCATCATTCGAGGTCTTGCATCTCATAATGCAGGGAAAGATTACTATTACTATTCATGACTGAAAAACTTGACACATTGATTTAGACAGTCTACTGTGGAGCTGTTCCGGGCCGCAGTAAACAAAGTCCGCATAGCCAACATGATAGCCAACTTCCGTTAAACGGACAGGGCACGTAAAGAAGAAGAAGAATTTTCAATTTAATTCAATCATTCGTCAGCTTTTCAATTGAGCATCTTAATGACTTATATTTGATTCAAGATGGTTGGCAATACATTATTTAATTTCAAGTGGACTAATTTTCGACAATTGGATGCGCGCGCATTTTTTGGCCTCGCATTCCCGCTACAATGCGCGCGCTGCGCGTGGGCAACTTCCGTTACAGTGAAAATTTTACCCTAAATGCGTCAAATGAACTCAATAAATATAAAGTGCATGCACTACTCCAATATGGAATCATTGGATGGGGGGGGGCGTATAATAACATCATAAACACAGTGAAAGTAATCCAAAGATCAATTATAAAAGTAATATTAAAAAAAAGAAAAACCTTCTCTACACAATTACTTTTCTCTAAATTCCAAGTTCCAAAATTAGAAAATGTTTACAAAAAAACGTCAATTATACAACTAATTAAAGAAAACATAACTGCTAAATTTGAAAAAAACACATCATTAAGATTCAAAAATAATTTTAAAATCCCAAAATATAATACCAAACTGTGTCAACAAAACGACATATACTTGGGCATAAAAAACTTCAATAACCTACCTACAGATATTAAGAAAATCGATGACTTACAACAATTAAAGAAAAAATAAACCAACACTTTAGATCGTTACAATTTGACAATGCATAACAAGACATATAGCTAAGGAACAAATAAGCCAAATCCAAAATAAACTAATAAAGTGTGAGCCCCTCACCAAGCACATGAGCACGTCTCATTTTTGGAGAGGCAAAGCAATAAAATAAAATGTATCTAAGTAGATTGTAATAGACAAATGTATTATGATTTAAAGGTAGTTTTAATATTAAATAAAAAAATAATAAAAAGTATTCTACCACTCTCTGCCCTGCACTGCGTCGATTACCTGGTTCAACTTTTTTCACAAATTCTTTCCATGTTCTCCTGAGTCATCTAACACACCTTCTTTCCTCTGGCACTGTAAGTTAACCAAGGCAGTTATTGAGGCAGTCTTTCGTTTCCCACGTGGATGATGTAATTTTCGTAAGTCGTTGTATAATTTTAATCCTTTGCAAATAAGTCGCGATTATCCTGTTTTTGTTTGTATCAGCTTTACTATATCACTAGTCTTTATGGAATAGGAAAATTTTGAGGCGTATCTTCGGACCGGTTCTAGAAAATGGACTTTGGCGCAGACGTTACAACAATGAGCTCTATACTCTATTTAACGAGCCAAACCTCACAAAATTTATAAAACTGGGAAGACTTCGGTGGCTGGGTCATGTGGAGAGAATGTCCGAGAATCAAGCACCAAAGTCCCTGCTGAACTCAAGGCCAATAGGGCGAAGGAGCTTAGGAAGGCCAAAATTAAGATGGAGTGACAACGTCCTCAAAGATATCTCTACCTTAGAGCTTCGAAACTGGAGAGAGCTGGCACTAAACCGAGATGAGTGGAGGAAAATTATTAAGGAGGCCAAGGCTCACCAAGGGTTATAGTGCCAAGAATGATGATGATGATGAGTCTTGACGGAGTACCTGCCCGTGGTCGCACGGTAGTCGCTTTGGCCGATTTATTTCTATCAGTAAATACCTGAGTACGATTTTATGATTTTACCATTTTTATTTATAAAAAGATTTCTCTTTAAATTTTAATAAATTCCACGCGAGGAAAATGTATTTTTAAATTCATGCAGGCGGAACTAGGCAGTTGCATGCTTAAAAATAGATGAATTAATAGTGAAATTTCGTACATTCTGTGCAGAGTTTTTATCATAAAATGACGAAATTCACATTATTCGACATTGCATTTTTCGCTCCTGCAACGCAAAAATATAACAGCCGTATTTACGACTCAAACAAGTGAAAATTTTTTCGAAATACCCATTTTTAGGACCGAGTATCGTTCTTTTAATATTGTGTAAGCGCTAAAATGAAGTACGAAATATTGTTTTTCACGTGTGTTCAAATAAAATTATTTTTGGAGACCATCCAGATTCATATCTAAGAGCCCAATCTCCCTCCAGGCATCTCTGATTTGAGCTGCAATTCTGAAATATTATTATCTGCTCAAATAATTTGAGTATACAAAACTAGAATAACTGTAAACTATTACTATACCCTCATATAAAGTATTTTATTTGGCCAATGAAGGAAACATCAAGAAACTACAAGTGATGCAAAACAGGGCAGTGAGAATCATATTAAAAAAATAAATATACCAGAATTGAAGAAATGAGAAAAGCACTCATTTGGATGGGAAAAAACATACTTAATTGTAACGTTCTCAAATTTGTACATAAAATTCTCAATAATAAAATGCTAAAATGTTTTTTGAACACAATTATTGTTAATAGTGATGTACATACATAAAACACCAGAAATAGGAATAGAATTAGATTACCATGTAATAAAAAAAGTATGTACACAGAATTGTCTAATGTACAGAAGTGTAAAAATATATGATGAGATCCCAGAAAACATGAAGAATATAAATAAGACAAATTAATTTAAAAACAAAGGCTATAATTATTGTAAAAATAGTATAGATTTATAGAGCATAAGATGTATTATTCGTTATATTATATGTTGTACCCTAGATTAAATTAGATGTAAATGTAAATATGTAGGTTATTATTGATAGTATTTTAGTAATTGATTTTAGAATGTAAAGTTTAAAATACTACAATTATATAATTAATAGAAATAAAGTTTGTTTTCACCACTTTTTATTGAAAATATCAATTATATACTAACAGAATACATAGACACATTTGTATACTAACAAAATTAAATTTAAAAATTAAAGTATAGACAATCAAAATATTAAAAAGTTATATATGGAAAATAAATAATAATAAAGTACCTACATAGCATGAAAATAAATTTAAATGACAACTATTTGTAAAAAGGACCTGGTTATTTATAATATTCAATTTACTATTAAGACTTTTTATTATTTCCAAAATTTTGAATTTATCAGTCTGTGATTCTGTATAATTTGTAGGTAAAATTTGTAAACCTTATTATAGAATGATCCATAGCCAAAAGATGGTTAGAAAATTCAGAATAATTATTGCTATTTAAACACCTTAAGTGTTAATTAACTCTAATTTCAAAATTTCCACACGTTTTTCCTATATAAAAATAATCACAATCGTTACAAATCAATTTATAAATTTTTAAGGGGCCATGGGTTCTGTAACATGTTGATGTTTTCAATAAAAAAGTGGTGTAAACAAAGTTTATTTCTATTAATTATATTAATAATTGACCACAATTGCTGTGTTTGAAGAAGTAGTGTAAAATACAAGTTAATATTATACTTCTGTAATATTAACCAGTGTTTTAAAAGTGTCTCACAAACGAGTGATTAATTGACAAATAGTGTCAATAAAAGAATAGTGCTTACTAATTTCCTGTGTTTTTATTTGGACCACAACCCGTGACAATGCATTTAGAAACTGTTGCAATTTGTTCGTTGAGAAACTCTACATTGACATCTATACAACACACATCAGCATTAACAAGCAGGGTAATATTATGGATTCCCCAGTAATATTAAAATTGTCACAAATATTTTAATAAATTAACACCATTTTATCAAGATGTGACGTCAGGGGCATCGCGCGCGTCAGCGGATCAGATTAAAAGCGAGCCGGGGGATGTTTCTGGGAAATGGCGTATTGGAAAGACAAGCTGACCGAGTGGCAAGTTGTTTACTATCCACAAAGATGAGAAACGTGCCGCGCGGCACGCGCTCACAATCTCTTCATGTTTTAGGATCGGCCGCCCACCTGTCTGGGATCAATCTTGCTTCACAAAAACTACTCCCAACATGCGCCGCCAGGGCTGCCAAACCCTCGAAAACAAATTGAAAAAATACAAATACGAGTGAGACTTTTCGCAATACAACCAGAAATTCAAACTTTTGAAATGATTCCAATTTGAAAAAACCATTAAAATTTCTAAAAATCCAAAATTATGATTATTGATTTTTTTTAACAAAAATTTTATAGATCTTCTTGGTCGTCGCCACGAGTCTACTTGCAAAGTTTCAGCTCGATTGGATCACGGGAAAGGAGTTAAAAATCGATCCAAAGTTTTTTCGACGGCAAGCAGGTAAGCAAGCAAGCAGACGCCACGAGTTAATAAAGGGAGTAATAATTGGCATAATTTACTATTTTTTATCTCTTGTATGTTAATTTAATACTTGCTTAAAATAAAACACAAATCACTTTATTTCACAACTTTATTAGATTCAACAATCTACATGTTTCGAGAAAAATGTCCTCTGCTTCAGGATTATTGTATACATGTAGATTGTTTAATCTAATAAAGTGGTGAAAACAAAGTGATTTGTGTTTTATTTTAATAATAATGTCACCACAAAGTTCAAGCCTTCATACAGAAGAAAAAATATTCTTCGAACAGGTAATATTTGCTGTAATAAATAAAATATTATGTAATAAATAAAATTTCCCGAAATAAATAAATAAAAATAAATTTAATAATAAAGTAATCAAATTTGTATATTTTTTTAATATTTCTGACTTGTTTTTTCCAAAAAGTTGAAATATCATTACGGTGACTTATGCATGACATATGCAATTTTCATTAATGTAATTCATTCGTTTCAATACAACTCAAATAAGACGATAAAAACCGTGGGGCAACATTATAATTTAAAATATGTTTTACTTTACTTTGTAATACAAACACACAATATGAGTTATTTATATAGTTACTATAGTTTCGAGAGGAGCAATCCCTCTCATCATCAGGTATAGATTATAACTGATGATGAGAAAGACTTCTCCTCTTGAAACTATAGTAGTAATTCAATTACTCATATTGTATGTGTGTATTACAAAGTAAAGAAAAAAATATTTTAAGTCTATTTTCAATTTTGCATTTTTTAACGTCATAAGGAGGCTCAATGTATTACCTAAATTGTGTGTCACATGCGAATTAGTAATAAATAAATAATACTATGGGGAATATGCATCTTACTCGTATAAGAGATCTTAAAAGTCTTCTCTGCATAATGTAGCAAAGCAAATCACTAAATTACCTGTCTTGAGTAAATTTCAACTTTGCTGGCAACTCTTATGGGACTAGAATGCGACCGCTTTAAATTGGCGTGCAAGGGAGGGCGTCCCTGTCGCGTAACAGAAGTTGCCAGGGTGTAAATTTATCATACAATACATAATGTACAGAATGTCCGGTGACCGATGTCGTAGCCTTTAACAGAAATTTGGTCGGGCAGCACTAAAGAAATCAAGCCGTAATGGCGGCCGTTCTATCTGTCAAACTATCAAACTGTAATATCGGTCCATTATTTGCTTTTTCAGCTTCGCAAAACTTTAATACTTCATTGGCAATTGTTCTTGCACCATCCCGGACTGTTTAGGATGTTTTGGACATAATAATTGGTAATCAAGATGTCACAGCTCCCGAGCAAATACAAAACTGTACTGAATGACAGGGTGAGTGATTACCGCCGGGTGCGGGCGGGGCGGGTTTTAGTTCCAAAGTCGCCGCACGCCAATTTACGTTGGGCAAGCAATAGTACTTTTCATCTTCTGTGTATACTTGCAGAAAACTATGTATATGTGACCTTTCTTGGTAGTACTTTTCAGTTTTACCTCTGGCCTTTTCTTGGTAGTACTTTTCAGTTATACCAGCTGTGCCCTCTCGTACTTTGTAACTTCTTTTCGGCTTTGTTGAAGAATCTGGTGTATTAGGGCAGTCAGAAGTGCTGCCCTCGCTTGGAGGGGCTCCTCCGAGACGCGCCAGGCCCCTCGGGGTGGCTAATGTTCTCCCCGAGCAAACACAGCCCCTAAGTGCTATTGTCTAACACCGATAGGGGATGAAAATAATTCCGCAATCACTTTTTGACAGTTGATGTAATATTTCGATCATAATCGTTATTGAGACGTTTAATAAGTCATATATACTACTCACTATTTTACTTTTATGACTTTATTTAAAATTATATTGTTACTCGCTAGTTTCTATGGTCGCTTGTCAAAAAACTCTGCGCTCTGCGGGCGCTTGTCATTGTTTTTATTCATAAATGTTGGTTCGCGATATCAAGAATGTTCAACCGGTTTCTCCATATTTCTATCGATTATGATTTCTTTGAGAATAGTACAGACCATCACCGTGACCATCACCGTGACCATCACCGTGACCGTGACCATGATCATCACCATGACCATGACTATATTATATTAGGTCCTTACATATGAAATTGACGTTTTGCCGTACTGGCAAATTTGATCTCAAATATCTTCTCTTTGGTTAGGAATTCCAAATCCAAATTTATACAGCTATTTACTCATGTATTTGTGTTTTGAAAATTATAATTCATTTGTTTTTTCCTCAATTGTTTTTTTCTTTGCGTTACTCAGTTTACAAAATGAAAAACTTGAAATATCGCGTTATTTACGAGTACGAGTTCCACCGTGGCACCAGTGCTGCAGAAACGGCTCGAAGGATTAATGATGTGTATGGCGACGGTGCCGCAAAAGAAAACACAGTGCGTTTTTGGTTCCAACGTTTTCGTTCTGGAAATTTCGACCTGCAGAACAAGCCCCGTGGACGGCCGGAGACCAAAGTTGATAATGAAGAATTGAAGGCTATTGTGGAAGCGGATCCATCGCAAACCACATCCGAGTTAGCTGCAGCTGCGGTGTTAGTGATAAAACTGTTTTAATCCACTTGAAGCAAATTGGTAAGGTGAAAAAGCTTGAAAGGTGGGTACCTCACGAATTGAGTGAAGCAAATCAACAAACGCGCGTTGACTGCTGCGTTGCATTACTCAACCGGCACAATAATGAAGGGATTTTAAATCGAATCATTACCTGTGATGAAAAGTGGATCCTGTACGATAATCGGAAGCGCTCATCGCAATGGCTGAACCCTGCCGAACCAGCCAAACCATGCCCCAAGCGAAAATTGACTCCAAAAAAGTTACTTGTGAGCGTTTGGTGGACTAGTGCTGGTGTCGTTCACTACAGCTTTCTTAAATCTGGCCAGACGATTACGGCAGATGTCTATTGTCAGCAACTGCAAACCATGATGGAAAAGCTAGCTGCTAAACAACCGAGGCTGGTTAATCGCTCTAGGCCACTGCTGCTTCATGATAACGCTAGACCACACACTGCACAACAGACGGCTACCAAATTAGAGGAGCTTCAATTGGAATGTCTAAGACATCCACCGTACTCTCCGGACCTTGCCCCAACAGATTACCATTTTTTTCGAAATTTGGATAACTTCTTGCAAAGGAAAAAATTCAACTCCGATGGGGCAGTCCAAACCGCCTTCAAAGATTTTATTGATTCCCGTCCGAATGGTTTTTTTAGTAAAGGGATCGATGAACTACCTATGAGATGGCAAAAGTGCATAGATAGCAATGGTACATACTTTGATTAAATAAATATATTATAATAAAAAAAAATCGGCTTTATGTTCCTCCCATACTAAACGTCAATTTCATATGTAAGGACCTAATATATTTTTAAACTGTTTTTATGACTATGACTATGACCATGACCATGACCCTGACTATGACTATGACCTTGACCATGACCATGACCACGACCACGACCACTACCATTACCATTACTATTACTATCACTATTTCTATCACTATTACTATCTCTATTACTATTACTATCACAATTACTATCACTATCACTATCACTATCTCTATTACTATTACTATTACTATTACTAGTATTATTACTATTATTATTACTATTACTATTACTATCACTATTAATATTACTATTACTGTTACTATTACTATTACTGTTACTGTTACTGTTACTATTACTATTACTATTACTGTTACTATTACTATTACTTTTTTATCCATCTTCTTTCTTTTTTCCAGACTTCGTATATGTAATTTTTATCTTGTATCTTTATTAAATTCATCTTTTTTCTTTTTTCCAGACCTCGTATGTGTATGTGCAGATGTATTGGTCAGATATCTTTATGCTATACATATATATTTTGCTATTCTTTTTCTTCTTACCTCTTCTCCTTTTTACATTTTTACCAAGTAGATCTGTCCTTTTACATCCATTCCTTATTCCCGTTTTACCTTTAATCCTTTGATTTTCTTAGTTTGTTCGTACACAAAACTTTCACTTCTTTTTTTGTATAACTCAAGTTATTGTTGCTATATGTTAATACATAACATGTTAATTCTGTGGAAACTTGTAGAATGGTTTCCTTACTATTTGCATCTATGTGGGCGGACGGCGTATAAATAGCCATCCGCTGGTGAATTTAATATTAAACTAATATGATAATATGATAATGCAAAAAAATGTCAAATTACGTTTTATCTCTCTGAAGAACATGCACGAGTAAACCAAATACGCCACAAATGACCACTGACCTGTAGACTATTCATCCTCTTGTCATCCATTCGAACAAAATTGTCCGGCCACAAGGATCTTCGTGTCGCTCTCTTTTCTTTTGCTGATATCTTGAGAAATCTTTTTGGTTCTTCGACGTCACAAATAACACGCGAAAAGAATATGAACTAGTGAAATCCCGGAGAAAAAAATACGATTACGAAATTAACTAGTCGATTATAGATATATCCGTTCATTCGCAATCAAACCAGAGCAATTGTTACAATGTTTAAAAATATATGTTTGTGTTTCTTCGCGCCGGCGCGGGCACAGTCTCGCCCGTGCGTGACCAACGCCATCCAGCGTCGATTTATAGTTTCACAAAAGCAGCGGCATTTATGAACTAATATGGGAAGTCAAATATGCATTCAGAAAAGGTTATTATATTTTTTAATAGATATTAAATCAATTATCATTTTGAGAGGTATACATTTATTTATTATGTCGCCTGACCACTACTTAATAAGCATGTGTAATCTGATTTTTATATGTACTGTTAGTTTCCCATGAATAAATAAAAAATTATAATAATCTATGTATTTATAAATAAATAAATACAGGGCCACCCATTCCCACCAAAATATTTTTTTTTTAAATTTATTTATTTAATATTAAAACTACATTTAAATCATAATACATTTGTCTATTACAATCCACTTAGATACATATTATTTTATTGCTTTGCCTCTCCAAAATGAGACTTGCTCATGTGCTTAGTGAGGGGCTTACACTTTATTAGTTTATTTTGGATTTGGCTTATTTGTTCCTTAGCTATATGTCTTGTTATGCATTGTCAAATTGCATCGATCTAAAGTGTTGGTTTATTTTTTTCTTTAATTGTTGTAAGTCATCGATTTTCTTAATATCTGTAGGTAGGTTATTGAAGTTTTTTATGCCCAAGTACATGTAGTTTTGTTGACACAGTTTGGTATTATATTTTGGGATTTTAAAATTATAAAAATATATATATTTGAAGTAAATCCGTTAGATGTGTCTCTTGGACACCGCACCGTCGGTAAAAATATTTTCTCTTTTGGTATTGTGCGAAGGGCCTTTGAATAATTTAAAATTTTAACGCGACATGGTCCGCGAAACACTGTGAAAATATTCCGCATTATTCCTGTCAATAAGCGATGGCCGCCAGCGGGCCCGGAGGCCGTTCTGTTCGCCATTTCGCTTATTTTACACCGTTAATGTAGCGCAGGTATTGTTTAATTTCGGCGTGCCTTTGCGCCACGTGTGCCCACTACTTTAATCAAATTTATTTGTTTCACAAACAAGACGCGGAACCGAAAATTAAGTTTAAACCTCTCGGAATGATTTGAATTTTCGCCAAATGTTTATTTTGCGCAGCGTGTACAAGCAACTGTTTTCTGAAATATACTGTTTCGGGTAGCCGTCGACAGCACTTGTTCGGTAAATCAGGATATGGCAGTATTTTTTGTACCTATTTCAAAATCTATCATCGTAGGCATGATGATAAATTTTGAAATAAAATTCTGCATTGTAGGTACACGTCTATCTACTATTACCGAAAATAACATTATTTCAGTAATAAACTTAGTTTTTACGCAAATGATTACATTTTCATCTACATATTTTTAAGTTTACATGACGTCAAGCCTCAGTAAACATTGCATTGTGTCTATGGCAGCGGTTCAAAGACACGGTGATGGGTACTGAGGAGTGACGCCATTCGCTCTGACCGGTGTTTCAGTTAAAATGGCGTATCGCACAATTTTATACTTTTATTTTATTGAAAATCTTATTAATCTCAATGTATCTATTAAAACTGCATCATTTTTTAGAATCCTTTCAAAATATTTTTTCTCTAAAATCACTGATTCTTTAATTCTTTAATACTGTCATCATGCCTGTTGTTTGAGAGGTTATGTTGTGGCCGCCGCGTGCACGGAAATCGATTTTCCTTAAAATATTTTCATCTCTGTGATGTATATAGGACATATATATCAATCTCTTTCTATTTTAACTTCCTTTCTTTTAACTCGTAGCGTCTGCTTGTCTGCTTGTCGGCTTGTCTGCTTGTCTGCCGAAAAAACTTTGGATCGATTTTCAACCCTTTTCCAGTGATCCAATCGAACTGAAACTTTGCAAGTAGACTCGTGACGACGATCAAGAAGATCTACCAAATTTTCGTTAAAAACAAATAATAATTATAAAATAATTTTGGATTTTTCAAATTTTTAATGGTTTTTTCATACAACTTAAGTTGTATGGAGATTCCGACGCAAATGGTAGACACGAAATCCAAAAAATGAGAAAGGGATTATTGTAAAAACTCGGTCTTTATGGGTTACTTTTTTACTCCCTTTCTTTTAACTCGTAGCGATGAAAAAGCTTTGGATCGATTTTTTACATTTTTCCCGTGATCTAATCGAGCTGAAACGATAAAAATGATCTATCAAATTTTTTTTAAGAAAATTAATAATTATAGTATTATTTTGGATTTTTAGAAATTTCAATTTTTTTTTTTCAAATTGGAATCATTACAGAAAAGTTTGATTTACCAACAGCGGCCGGATGTCGTCACGGAATATTTAAAATTTGAATTACTCCATCGGTATAATAGGTACTTCACTACGAATTTCGAAAAATTATGACAATTGGTTCACAGATGACAGCTAAATTCGGTTTTTTTGGCAAGAAATCAAATAATAATTTATATCTTTTAGATTTCTGCTTAGTTTTGAAGAATTCTACATTAATCAAATCTGATTCTGACTATTTCAAATCATTAAACGCTGGAAATTCATAAGGTACGATATTGCTTATAATTGAATCTATCAAAATCTTTATTAAATTGACTGACAAATGTTTTAAGAATTTAATCTTCAAAGCATGAAGTGTCTTATCAAAGCTCAAAACATCTGACATTATAGAAATATTAAATTCCTGTAAGTTTGGTGTTATTTTATATGTTTTAATTCGTCTTTAATTGTTAAGATTTTTATTCGCCAAAAGGAATATAAGAGGTAATAAAACGAAAGGAAATTCAAATGGAGATATTTTTGGAAATTTTCGACATAGATATTTTTCTAGACATGTTTCATTTTCAGTCAATCAATTAATTAATTACATGATGCTAAACTTAATTTACAAAGAAAGGGATTAAAATAAAAACTTGGTTTTTATGGGTTGCAGGAGTGAGTGCTGCCACAGTATACCCAGAACAGTAGTTTATCTCCGGCCTGTCGGCGAGTTATTAGCCTACTCTTGCGTTGACGCTAGGGTTGTCATTTTATTTTTACTCCCTTTTTTTTAACTTGTAGCGTCTGAGATTCCGACGCATAAGGTAGACACGAAACCCGAAAATTTCTGTAATTAGTATACCTAGTTTCTGCACTTAAATTGCAAGAACGCTGATTAACATCAACGTAGACTTTTAAAAAATCACAGTCTTTGTGATAATCAACACACCTTTTTAGTAAAGCACCACAAACATAAAAAAAGGCATTTTTTCCAGGAAGCGCATTTTATTTCTAAAGCGGCGGCTGCGAGCGCGAATGGCACCGAAGGCACGGCCCTTACTGCCGCCGCCTTGTGCCCCCATATTCTATGTCAATGTGTGCGTCACAGTGCGTGCGTACACGGCGCCGAGCACGCACGCACACATTCTAATGGGTAGCGGCCAGTTGTACGAAGACGTATTACTGTTCTTAGTATACTGTGGTGCTGCCTTGTTTGGGATAAAAAACTTTCGATTGTTATCCCAAAATTCAATAGACGAAACTAAAAATAAAAATAAACGAGACCTAGGTACACGTCGGTGTTCGATGTTTGCCGTACTCAAATAAGGAGATTTGTATGATTTCACATATCACTCTCAATTTACTTGCGGTATCCGATGTCTGCAATGCGTCTAAAATACTAACCCATAAAAACTAAGTTTTTACAATACTCCCTTTCCCATTTTCGGGTTTCATGTCTACCATATGCGTTGGAAT
>JADDOH010001776.1:0-187000 GCA_016648135.1 Agrypnia vestita | reverse complement strand
AATGGAGTTTTTTTGTCTAATTTATTAAAGATTCTTGGCACAATATATTCTCTTTTCCTTTCGCCATACACGTTGTTAGTGATTGGTATTCTCATTGTTCGTCCTGTCGATCTGGTTGCATAGTTATGGTGCGTGTCAGTATGTATATTAATATTATTTATCATTTCTTCTAATTGATTTGCCACAATAATAATCATAAAAGATCAAAATTATTGTTTTTCCAGCGCATATTTTTTTGGCACAATCGGTCTCGGAAAAGTGCGCAAAAAATTTGACATCCGTGACGCTTATTATAATGGCGGGATAGAATTCAACGCGTTCCGTGGTCGGCCAGCGGCGGCCATATTGAAACATTCTGTAGATGCGGGGCGGAGTTTTTTTGGCGGGCACTTTTCCCGCCTTTTGCCGCAAGCTGCGCGCGCACCTGGTTTGCGCAGACGGATTCTTTTTTATTCGAGAAGCTTTTGATACTGCATTTCACTCAACTGCACCTTTAGGCGCGGCGGGGGATTGTGAGCCCTCGGGGCGGCGGCGGCCCTGCAATGTCCGGCGATTTTCGGCTGCACCGCGACGGTGTCCAAAGCCGCACTGGGTTTGTTTTGTTTCTTTTAACGAAAACGGCGTTAGACATTATAAAGCCAAATAATTAATAAAAAAAAAAAAACAAATCGAATGCTTGTTGGAAAACCGATCGTCGGCAGAAATGCTCGTGATTTGATTAGTTGTCATCATGCAATGCACAACGCAGTTAGAAAATAGTTTTTTATATATACTTACTAACTGACCACGAATTTATGATGATATACAGCAGGGGCGTGCAGTGACAACGGAAAGTATGACTTTTATTTGAATAAATATTTGAAAAAAAATCGAAATTAAATATTTACATGGCAGAATATTATGAAAATATTATAATAAAATCATGAAAAATTTGAAAAATTCAAAATTATACTATTATTATTTATTATTTTAAGGAAAATTTGATAGACTTCTTGATCGTCGCCACGAGTCAGCTTGCAAAGTTTCAGCTCGATTGGATCACGGGAAAAGGGTTAAAAATCGATCCAAAGTTTTTGCGTCAAGCAAGCAAGCAAGCAGACGCTACGAGTTAAAAGAAAGGACGTAATAAATAACATTTTCATTATTGTGATTGGAATATTACAAGATATACCACTTATTTCGGCTTATTTTCAAAATATATGTTTAGGAAAAACTCATGCTTCTTGTTCTCAGTACACGCCACTGGTAGGTATACAGAGTGTTTGTGGCTGTAAAAAAATTAAATTATTTTATAAATCTCTAGCACTAACTATTTCATTCATACGGCGGCCCTCGTAGCCCAGTGTTTTGTGATGTGTTTCGCTTCTGTAACTGGGCCTCTTGGCCTGTTGAAGCATAAAAATGCCCTAACTACGGTGCCGGTCCCAAGCCCTGGTAAAGGAGAAGCGATTCCCATCAAAATCTTATTTATTTTACCTTATCTCTTAGTACATCCCTCGTACTCCCTTTCGATCGCACAATAATTATTTTAATCGCGGTACTCCCAACTCTTTCCCTCACTGGCAATCACCAACCAGCAGTACTCTCACCTTGAGGTGCCATCAGGCTTGGCCGGTGAGTCTGTTGGCATATAACAACTTACTCACTTGAATCATCTCATAGCCTCATCCCCTATCCAAAAATGGAAGGCGAAGGGATCATCGACTAACAAGGCCCAGCAACAAGGATGACAACTAGAATGCAATCCCGATCCCGCGAAATCTGGATCCCGCGAGATCTCGAGACATTTTACGAGATCAATCCCGAACCGAAAAATCGGACGCGATTATAGGGATTATCGGGATTGATCAGCATTTTTTATGTTTTGTATGTTTAATTGTATATGTCTATAGAGCTTTTAGTAAGTACTTAAAACCTATGTTCATGTCACATTCAAATAATAGCTTTGAATAATATTTGCTGTATTTTATCAACCTAACATAGTGCTTGGTATTCAGGATGTCCGATGTATGCATGCAGAGTGAACTTCTGATGAATGTCAGCAAATCGAAAGTGATGGTATTCGAGAGAGACGAAAGAGTGACTAAGTGTGATGTAATTATAAACAAGGAATGCTTAGAACAAGTGAACGAGTTTGTGTATTTGGGAAGTATGTTTAGTAGAGACGGCAAGGCTGAGAATGACATCGAAAGGAGAGTAACTGCGGGAAACAAAGTTAATTGTGCACTAAATGCAATTATGGCCAATAAGAATCTGTCAAAAGAAGCAAGACTAGCGGTACATAATGGCGTTCTAGTGCCAACCCTTATGTATGGAAGTGAAGCCTGGAATTGGCAAAAGAGGAATGAAAGTAGACTGAATGCGGTGGAAATGCGGTCACTAAGACGCTTGTGTGGAAAATCTTTGGTCGATAGAGTGAGGAATGAACAAATTAGAAGTGAATGCAATGCTGGCTGTAGTGTGGTAGATAGAATAAAGAAAGGAGTGCTGAGATGGTTTTGTCATGTGGAACGTATGAACGAGGAAAGGATGGTTAAGAAAATATATGAGGCGAATGTTGAAGGCAACAGAGATAGAGGGCGTCCGCGAAAGACCTGGCACGATCAGGTACTACAAGTATTTGAGGATGGCCCTGTTAAAAGCCGCAACAACCGTAGAACGTGTATGAGAAGATGTATGAATGTGGCCGAAGCAAAAGTGGTGTGCCAGGATAGAAGAGTGTGGCGTTCAATCCTCTCTGCCTACCCCTGCAGGGAAACGGCGTGATGGTTAGTTAGTTAGTTAGTTAGTTGGTTAACATAGTAATAAAAACTACTACTATTTAGTAGTTTTTACTCTACTACACTGACTGATTGATGCTTGGAAAAACGCCTACAAAACTTTAATGCAATGATTAATAATGGGCATTTTATTAAAATTGCTGATATAAAAACGCAAGGCATTGTCGTTAATTGCTATTCAGCTCAATAAACACAAAAAAACACAAAAGTATTCGGGATCCCGCTGGATTGGAAATTCTAATCTCGAGGGATCCCGAGCGGGCAATCCCGACTCGGGATTGCATTCCCTAACGACGACGAATTGGAGTGATGAAATTGTAGTGATTGCGTGCTAGAAGAACTGAAACCTTAGGGCAGGCACTGCGTGACCTTAAGATGCATTCTCCCATTCTGACACTGCCCATAGACAACACGATAAAGCTAAGCAGCTAGCGCTAACCGGAAACGCGGAAGGTGGAAGGTCATAGAGAAAGTAGACTATCTCCCATTCCCTGGGCTGACCAGGTCAGGAAGACCACGGCCCACGGGTACTTCAACGGCTATTGTCAGCTATTTTCACACGTTTTTCCTTTTATTTAAGGGGGGGGTAAGGTTTTTAACTTTTTTTTTTGCATTTTATTTTTAATTTTTTAAATGAATGTATAACATCGCAAGAATATTGTGTCAAAATTTCAAGTCATTCGGAGCAAAATTGACGAAATTATGAACATTTGAGCGATACTCAGACTGATTTTCTATACCTGCTCGGGCATCTAAGAGACGTGCTCACCTGAGGACTACCGGACGTGCTATTGTATTGGAAGAGTTTTGCGTAGACAAGGACAAAAAGATGCTGATGATGAAAGCTCTTTGCTGTGTGAATATGGCATCGACGATTATGTGTAAGTATAACATAAGTGTTGAGTTTTATTTTGAATTTTACAGTGTGCAAAACTTTAAAGCGTTTTCCCCACATCTCACGTTTTCAAACTCGGTGTCCATCATAACTTCAAAACTACTGCACCGATTCTTTTGAAAATTTGAACAGTATTTCTGTACATAATTTACGAGGTAACGCTGGAGACTTTTTTTCAAATATGTTATTAATTTTTATTTTTTAATAACAAATTAGTCGATATTTTTCGCAAAAAATCGCGTTTTTCCCTTCAAAGTGTTCCAAAAAATTGAAAAATTGAAATTTCAAAAAACCCTCCCAGCGTTACTTGGGAAAACCTATTATCTAACGAATGTACTTTGATTTTTTGATTTCAGATGATCTAGCACCAAGTTATGATGGACACCGCAATTCTACTTTTTTCCGAGACACGTCCGAATAATTGCTGCCATTGCCGTATTTTTCAATATTTCTTCTTGAAACTTTTATACAAAATTCTTCAAATGTCATACTTTAATGTACTATTGATTTTAATAAAGAGATTTTAACTGTGTCGTCACAAAAACATGCCTTTTTTGTACGAATTATCCTTACCCCCCCCTTAAATAAATGATATTTGTTTTAACAAAATATCAATAAATTTGGATTGAATTGTGACATAACTAATGAAGAGAATTCAGTAAGTCAATAGCACTAATAATAACTATCAAACATTAGCTTTGCATCCATATTGCAGTTTCACATTTTTGCAAAAAAGTAAAAAAAATATTGTATGATAATTAAAATAGTTGAACGAACCATAAGACTTTTCCATAGTGACGCGCGTGATGTTAATAATATGAATATTTCTAATGAAATGTGAACTCGGGTATTAATTTGCTTAACAATGTTACTTTCACCAACGTTTCTCCTCTTCTCTCAATATTCTCGTTACACACACGTTTACGCCAGTAACTCCGGCTTCCACGTATGGAAATAAAAACACTTGTTTTTTTTAGCTCTGTTTCGTTGATAATGCCTTCATAAGGTAAAACGCGTCTCACAAAAATTAAAATGTAGGACAAAAAAACAACTTTTTTTATTTCCATATGTGTGATTATGGAATTCTATAATCTTGTATTCGAAACGATAAATTCTGGCTCCTTTTATCAATACCTAAATATTTGTTTTTCCACCTAATGCATATAAAAATATTTATATATATATTTTAATGTAGTCAGTTTAATACTACACCTGTCGATAAAAGATTCAAATACTCTCGAAAATCGATTAGTAAAATATTTAATAGAATTAACTTCAACTAGAGAGAGTTATGTTTTAGTTTTTCAACCATTTTAATAATCATCATGAATATACTCCACAATTTTATGGTTTAACCTAATACATTCCTTTGTCAGTAGCCAGAATATCCCTGGTCTTGCAGGACCTCGTCTGCTCGCAGTTTTGCCTTAAATTACGAGAAGAAAGATCTGGTATTTTTTTAATACGTTTAGCTCAAAATATTTCTGGATTTTCATCATTTTGAGGATTTCTATTCCTTTTTCTGAGGTTAAGTAGTGAGCCTTCCTCTTCTAGATATTTCACACACTTCATTCTGCTCTTAAAGCCCGTGTTTCGCTACCGCTGTATACAGGGTTATTTGTAAAACATTAATAACCTCGCAGGGCTATATTCCTGTCTTGATTGTGAGTCGAAAATGTTAAGCTATTATGACCTAATATCAATAGTTAAGGAGATATGGGACATTAAAGTTTGCATTTTTTTGTCAATATTTCCGACTTAATTTTTGTAAAACGTTGGACTATCATTACAGTAACTCATAACGATTACGAAAAATACATTTTTTTCAATACAAATTAAATAAAACCCTGAAAAGTTCCAATTGGAATGTTTTCCAATTGGAATTCGAAGGTTTTTATTATTTTATTTGACTTGCATTAAAGAGAATGAATTTTTCATATTCGATATAAGTTACTGTAATGATAGTCCAACGTTTTACAAAAAATAAGTCAGAAATATTTTTTAAAAAATGCAAACTTTGATGTCGCATATCTCCTAAACTATTGATATTAGGTCATAATAGCTTGAACATTTTCGACTCATAATCGAGACAGGAATATAGTACTGCGAGGTTATTAATGTTTTACAAATAACCCTGTATATAATCCAATGTAATTATTATTAATTAAATCATTTTTTTGCGAATTGTGTTGATATCATGATTGACGATCGCAGCGCGTCATATATTAGCACTGACTCCTCTGGCCGTGCAGAGGCCAAGTCTCGGGATGAATCTGTTTACAGTCTCGGATGGAGATCCACAATGTCATTGACTTGCGCTTTATAAATAGTAGCGCGGCACCGCAACATTCTGCGGCGCTTTGGCGTGCAACGCCCAACACCCGCCGGGCGCCGTAAAACCGTAAATTAGCGCGCCAATGTTGACAATAACATGTCCGCCGAAACGGCAACACGGACATTGTCGTAAAGCCGTCAGGGAGGGGAACGGCCGCGGAAACGACAACGAATACACGTAAACGCGAACGCGAGATGATACGCCAACAGCCGCGAACGTGATTTAGCGCTTGTTCAGACACAGCGGGAACCGTTCAGTTTCAGAATCGCGTTTCCAAACACGCGATTTGTGTCGTCTGTTCACACAGCCGCGGTTAATAAGCGATTTGTGCGCGCGAAAATAAACGTCAGTTTGACAGTTCTGGTGCCGTTCTCCATCTTTGAATATCAGAGATATATTCGCTCATTACTTTGTTAACGACGGCCGTGTTCCATGGCAAGACACATAAATATCATTCTGTCAGTTCATTTTTGGTGAATAAATACCTACTTCTCTAAAATACTCTTTTTTTCCACCATTTCCAAATATCTCCACCAACTCCTGCCAAGCTTGGTTCTTGGCATATTTGAGTAATCCTCACACTATTACAGGTCTTTTCTCCCATATTACAGGTCTTTTCTCCACTTCATCAATAAAAAATTCAGTGTCAAAGCGATCCATAACCATAGAAAAGAGAATATAATCCACGCGTGCTCCTGTTGTGACATGGAACCGTGCGGTGCCCGCAACGCGACTGAACGCTCTCGTAGGGCTCCTTAGTAATAGGATCGTGCGGGCGCCGTGCGGGTCTATTTTCTAGCGGTTGGGTTGCGGGCACCGCAGCGGTTGACTAACCGCAAGGTTGTGTCTGAACGATCACATACAAACCTAGGTAAATGAGACCCGCACGGATCTCATGCGATTCTGAAACGGCACGGTTCCCGCCGTGTCTGAACAAGCGCTTATTGTAGCAATTGAGATGTTGCAGCTTGTATCTTACCTCAATACCGAGCGTTTCTGCGTAGATGCAGATTTCAAATAGAGTATTGGTAATCCCGAAAACAAAATACGAGGTTCGATCAACATATACGCAGAGTATTCGTTTTTCTATATAAATATTTCAATATTTATTTATTTAAGGAATCTCACCAGCACAATTTATTATAATGACACATTGTATTGAACAGTTGGTATACCAATTATATTAGAGATGTATGACAAAGTCACGAAATAGATGAATCAAAGCAAAACAGAAAATAACAATCACAAAAAAAAACAAATAGAAAAAGTAATCAATAAAAAGGTGTAATAAAATTATTACAAGTGAAAAAGGAAAGCTATGGAAAAAATAAACCAAAGCACCTAGAGATACAACAGGCATAAAGGAATATTTGTTTTTTTAAATATGATCAAAAATACAAAATAATCCAGAGAAGCCAAGAGCAAAATAGTAAGAAAAACAAAAGGGAATAATAGTAACATTACGTTTAATCCCTTCATATATAATACACTTGCCTTAGCGATTTTTTCCAATCTTCGAAGATCTTACGGAATGCAATTTACGATACCGCGTTTAGCTCTTTCATCGATTCTGTCTACATCGTCCTTTGTTTTATTCGTCTTTGGGAATAATAAAATGTCGCTGCGGGCTATGTCTGGCGAATACGGAGGGTGAGGATTCATAAAGGTGCCGTTTTTGAAATCTTTGTTCTATTTTTCTGTCAGTGAGAAATCGCAAAACACAGTAAATAAGTGCAACCTTTTCAGGTAGCACGTATTTAGTGCGACAGCGTACAACGAAGTATGCATCCAATATGGCTACCATTGTCAAGATAAGTAAGTTACAAGTGTATCAACGCAACAACAAAAATTGTTACAATTGGATACATACAGCGCGCGAATTTTAAAATTATATTGTATTGTCCCGGGATCGTGACTGCAAGAGGCTAATAAAATACTAAAAACTATTTAAAATTTTGTTTATTACACAGTCACTGTACACGAATTTAATTGGAGCACGTTCTTTAAATCTAACTAAATGTTTCTAAAATATTCGCTACATTTTTTATATAATTTCGTAATTCGCCCTTATTATCACTTCTTAATAACTTGTCTCTCCTATACTGATGCACTTTATTCAAATCGCTCAGGTTCGCACTAGAAAACTTTTCGCTCGTAGGTAGATACTTTTTTATTTTACTAAAATAGGAAACACACACACGCTGCACGATTTGCTTTCTATGGTAATAGCCCATTTGGAGCTTCAAAATTCTCGCATATAACATTCCTTTTGCGTGAAGTTTATTGGCTTCGTTTTCCTCAAAGAGTCGAGTTTATGTTGTGTTGGTTAATGTACAATGCGACACACAATATGGCGCCTCCGTATCTTCAAGAGCTCTGCATCCCAGACGACTTAAATAGTAGACGCCAAACTCTGAGGTCAGCCACTACTTCAGCTGCTGGAAGGGTTGTAGAACCGCTTATCCACTACCAGAAGACTAAGTTTAGGCATTTGCGATGGTAGTCCCAAAGGCGTGGAACTCTCTTCCCTCCGTAATACGAAACAGTGCATCAGAAACAGTGTTTAAAAAACCTTTTTGTAAAATCTTTTCCATTATATTAAATACTTGCGTAGGACTAAACAATAAAAATAATAATAATAGTTTTTTTATTAATATCTTATTTTTTGGATTGTGTTACACTTCGACTGCCTAACTAGGGATTACCTGTTTGAAGGGAGAGTTAAAAAATATAATTTAATAATTTTGTATACATTACAATAAATTTTTAAATGAACAAATATATAATAAATTTTTAAATGAACAAATAAAAAATAAATTTAAATTTGATAAAATAATTAGAAACAGAAATACAGAATTATCGGTAAGGTAAGGTAAAGCAAAAAGAGAAATCAAAGTAAAATAAAGTTACAAAATATATAGTAAACATGTTAGAGTAAAGCGCCCATGAGGTGATTTTTTACAAAAATGGCGCTATAGACTTACCTACTTACTTACGTACTTACTTACCATCACGCCGTTTTCCCGTGGGGGTAGGCAGAGAGGATAGAGCGCCACACTCTTCTGTCCTGACATTCAAGTCTCGCCTCATCCACATTCATACATCTTCACATGCAAGCTCGCCGGTTGTTGAGGCTTCTAACGGGCGCTATAGAAATTATCCATTTTTATTATTATTATTTGTTATTATTATAAAACCCTCAACATTCGGTGAGCTTGCAAGCGAAGATGTATAATTGTGGATGAGGCGAGAGTTATGTGTCAAGACAGGAGATCGCTTCATCCTCTCTGCCTACCCCCGCGTGGAAATGGCGTGATGATTACTTACTCGTTACCTTATGTAGTTACATATGTGTTTCGGGGTGTTTTGTGATGAGCTAGGTGGTGTACGCAGCGCTACACGGGCAGAAAATTTTATCTCGAAGAAGTATCTAAAAATTTCGAGAAGCTTCTAGAAATTCCTTCCAGAACCCTCTCGTCGCGTCGACTGCCTTGCCCCACCCCGCCTCCCTTCACCCCCGCGCACAATCCGCAGTCTCCCTGACGGGCCTGTGTCATCCGCCGTGGGAAGAAAGTATCCCCTTTACTGTACCTTCATGTAGCGTTACATAGCGGAGTAGTGTCACCAACACTGGGGTACGGAAGTGTAGTTGTGTGTGCGGGTGTGTAGCTGCAGCTTGCAGCTTGCAGAAGAGGAACGAAAGTATTCTAATTGCAATGGAAATTATATCAGCCAGCACAAATCCGTTTATAACAGAATAAAAAGTGAACAAATTAGGAGGGAATGCGTAGCTAATCATATCAGAGGTCAAGCGAGTAATTTGTTCACGTATGTGGTGGTACTGATGAATCTGTTATATAATAACATATCGTTTAATATGAACTCTTCTAATTTCAAATGTACGTCTGTGCGTCCGTAACTTCCTGTAATTACAGCAAGAATACTGATCAGCAACGAACATTCACAAAAAATGTCGTCATTAATAAAAACTTGACTGGTTTACACGTACGGAAGCAGCGCAAGACAGGCAAATATAAAAGCACCTTGTCGAGTCTTTGGGTCCCTACCTTACTAGGTCAAGGAGTGAGAATTATGATGATAATTATCATTAATCATTGTATCGTCAAGAGATCGTGGCTGAGAAATTAAACACTTAAAAATTAATTAAAGTTTTATTAATTACCCAAAGTCACCGGACATGAAATTAATCGGAGCACTATTCTTAAATTTCGTAATACGCACTAATTATCACTCCTGAATATCCTCATATACTGATACACGTCGCTTATATTTCTTAGGTTTGGACTCAAAAATTTCTCGCTTGCCGGGAGGTACGTTCTTGATTTAGTGTCGCAGGAACACACACGCGCCGGCCGCACTAGCCGCCGCACTATTTTGCTTTATATGACATAAGCTCGTGTGCTCGCCCTTTATACAAAACATGTTGATACCGCGATGCCTCGAGAACGTTCTGCACATTTACAGTAGTCTCTATATTTTCATACATACTTCCAGTGACTACGAGAATAGCGCAGTCGATTCCAGATTCGTGAGGACCGTTCGAGACATTTCGATGGTGCATAATTCTTCCTGAGTCTTCCATCTGGTGACGGTGTAAAAAATGATTTATTTCCTTTTAAAATGTCCATCTTTGACCGCCTGTTTTCCTGTAAACGTCAAATCTCTGACCCTTGCGTACAATACTATCTGGTCGACGTCACGCGGTGTTAATTGCCATGTTTTAACAGCCCCGCCTTTTTTGTTCACGGTCTCACCAATAAAGTGGCACATTGTTGGACGCGGCCGACTGAGAACGCGTTTATGGACTCCAGGTGATGACACTACCAACTGACTCAGTAATTTATTGCCCAATGCACTCACTTAATGGCACAATAACTCTTCGGTGTAAATTCGGAGAAAGCGTACGTTATATTTTAGAATTCGTATTAGAACGTATTTCTTTGGTTTTAATACGGATAAAACTTACCGATGTGCTTTCTTCTTGCCTTTTACACTAGCTCCTCTGTTGTGGACCATAACGACTCTCAATTAGGGAATGCAATCCCGATCCCGCGAGATCCCGAGGCATTTTACGAGATCAATCCCGAACCGAAAAATCGGACGAGATTATCGGGATTGATCAGCATGTCTATAGAGCATTTAGTAAGTACATAAAACTTATGTTCATGTCATATTCAAATAATGAAAATAATAATTATGAATAATATTTTATCAACCTAACATAGTAATAAAAACTTCTACTAGTTAGTAGTTGTTACTCTACTACATTGACTGATTGATGCTTGGAAAAACGCCTAAAAAAATTTAATGCAAAGATTGATAATGAACATTTTATTAAAATTGCTGATATATAAATGCAAGGCATTGTCGTTAATTGCTATTCAGCTCTATAAACAAAAAAAAACATCAAAGTATTCTGGATCCCGATCCGTTGGGGTCGCGCGAGATTGGAAATTCTAATCTTGAGGGATCCCGAAAGGGCAATCCCGACTTGGGATTGCATTTCCTACTCTCAATATGTGATCTGTTGATACTGTAAGACGAAGGAATTGCGAACTGTCCGAATCCCTTATAACAATCAGAAGGCGCCTGTAACAGCCCAGAAGCGACTGGAACCTTCTTCTAAACGCTATCGGCGTATCTCGTATTTAAAGTGGGACCTACAGCTACGCATTGGACTTTTGTTTTGACATTTCGATCAGTGCGAAATACGCGTAGAACTACGGCCGGGGTTAAAAATAAACAATTGAGCGAGTTATAAATAAACGCGACTACCACGTTCGAGAATTGGATGGAAGGTTCTGGCGAATGTTAAATAAAGTGTTCCCAGCGATAGTAATGTATTCATAGATGAGTGATAGTTTACGATATAGTGTGATTTAAAGAATAGAGTTAAATTCGTGTTAAGTGACTATGTCGATTTAATGATTAATTAATCACTTATTATTAAATCGCTAATTAATTAAATTAATGTTTTCATCTGTCCAAAGCCAGGACCCGTGACATTATTCTATATTATTCTCTTTCACCTTCATTTGCATAAGTGCTATTTTAATGATCCGAGTAAAAAAATTTTTGTATGACTGTCTAAATAGACACGTCTTTAGTTATTTTTATGCATGTGTATACTCTTTCCATTTAAGAAAGACAATTTATTGTTTCTATGTTTTAGCTACGCTGTCAAAAAACTATGCAAAAAGACCCGATGTTCTCAATGTTTCTGGCATAGTTTAGCTATTTGTAAAATCTTCTAGAATATTCGGAAGTCTCTGATTGGGGAGCGCCCATAAAGCGCGTGGCTCCATTTTGAACTCTTTTAAGGGGTTAAATAGACATTTTCATAAAAATATTTTGAACGGTTGTTGAATGTTTTGATTCAATACATAATACAAACGTTTTACACTATATTTTAAGTAACTATACCGAAAATTTCAAAAAAAATTATTAATACTGGACCACGATAGAAGCTCGATTCTTGACCCCTGTTTTGCAAATAGTGCCTCGCGGTGTCAATCAGTGCTTCTTAGTGGTTTATCTAAATTTAATTAAACAAAAAGAAATTAGTAGTTCAATAGTTTATCTTGTGCTTAATCGAAGCTTTTAAATTTTTTTTCAAATTTAGCAAAATGGTGGTCTTTGAAAGCTTAATTATGAATTTTGAGGGAAAAAAACACTCATTTATTATTAATTAAAAAAAAAGTTTAAGTCAAAAGAAAAAATCCTTCGATTAAGCACAAGTTTTTAGTGCCTAAAATATGATGTTTTTCATTTAAATCTGTCGAGTAGTTTTTAAAATATCGTGGACACCGTTTATGCAAACGTTATTTTGAGAAAAACGCGTTTAAAGTTTTATGCATAAATAATTAATACAAATACAATTTAAAAAATTACTTACGTAGAGTCGTCTATTTCTGGTACATATAATACATCTTCTGCCGATGTGTAAGCCTCCAAGATGTCGATTTTTTTTTATCTACGTCTCATTTTGCCTTCTCGAGTGACCTGATTTGCACGTTGGTCAGCAATCTTTATGCGCTCTATATCGAGTTTTTCAACATACCGGTGTGCATTAGGTCCATAATTTAATCCTATGCATTGGCAATCATTAATATTTCTTGCATACCTTCATGACGTCTCATTATAAATTTTTGAAAATGATTATAATATTCACACAACTACTGGGTTTCACTGCCACTGAAATACTAACACTAAATCAAATCTCAGTTAGCCTAAAGAGTCTTATGTCTAAAAAAAAGAAGTATAAAAAAAATTTCATACATTATTCTTGGAATTAATCAGGTAAAAACCGCGTTCCGTAGCAGTCGCCCCGTTTGTCAGCCCGGCCGGCTCTAGTACCGTCCGCGTGTCAGTACGGGCGGCAGCAGAGGGCCCTACAGTTATCATTAGATATCTTTAAAACTAATAACCGGATCGAGTTGATATTTTCACACAATATTTTTGAAACATTTTGCTTTAATAAAATACAAAAAAAACGATTTTTTTTTAAAATCCTGACTACACGTAACCCCTTAAACTCCTCCCTCCTGAGAGGATAGAGCGCCAAACTCTTCTGTCCTGACATACAACTTTCGCTTAATCTACATTCATACATCTTCGCATGCAAGCTCGAGGATTGTTGAGGCTTCTAACTGGACCATCTTCCAGTATCTGGTTAATCTGGTCATGCCACGTCTTCCGTGGTCGCCCTCTCTTTCTGGCGCCGTCGACACTTGCATTATATATCTTTCTTACCATTCTTTCCTCATTCGTTCTCTCAACATGCCCAAACCACCTGAGCGACCCTATTTTTATTCTATGTATTATGCCACGATCAGCTTTACATTCATTCCTAATATCTTCATTCTTTACTACATCATACATGGATTTGCCACACATACGTCTAAGGGATCTCATCTACTTTCGCTCCTCTTCTGCCAGCTCCAGGCTTCACTTTCATACATTAGTGTCGGCACCAGAACCCCAAATCTAGTAAAATAACAGAAATCACGCAGAAAAACCTAAAAATGTCGCTTGTAGTAGGTTCGCAAAAAACTCCAAATCAGCATACCGAACGACAAGAGGGCAGGTAGACTGGATATAACCAAACACGATTAGTGTTACAAATATCCCAATGATTCGCATACATTAAGCATGACGCTCTCAATGGCGCGCTATAAACGCTCCGAGTCGACAATAAATAATACCAATGCCACCTACACACCCTCACCTGGCAACACCGAACACAATGCTGCATCCACAGTGAAACAATTTCACTTAGCAACTGGACAACTTGGATATTGAGACCAAAACACAAATAAACACAAGCGCAAAAGAGCAGCCGATACACAGAGAGCACTTACAGAAAAGGGTTAATTCTCCAAATGCAAAAGGCGCTTTCATTGAACGACCTTGCAACAATGTGGTTTTTGCTAACAGTCGCTCATTCGCAAGACCGAGATGAACGTTTAAAACCTTTCCAGACAGCGGAAAATATTTCGATCAGAGAAACAGACACATTGTCAAACAGCGCGACCAAAGCGCGGCTGGGTTTGCGGACGCTGAAGTGTTGGTGCGCGCTTTTTGGCAATGTGACTCGAATATGTTGATTCGGCCCATACTTCTGAAGGTATATCCGTCTGTACATTTATTCAGATCTTCCTCCCGACCGATTAATAGCCACTCCGAAAAGATTCCACGCTCGCATGCTATGGACGCATGCTTCCATCCGAAATACACATTGATATACAATATACACTGCATACAATAAAGCCGACCCGCGCTGTCACAACACAGATGAAAACGGCGAGTAAAACGAACAATTCGTAGAAAGTCCACACAATTGCAACGAAACGCCGGCAGAATATCGGGACATCTTTACAAATTGCCATTCAACTGTACGCAGTTGCTTTTGCGTGTATGGAGCAATACACATGGCTACTCTAAATTATTATTATTGTGAGAGAGTCGGAACATGAGGCCTAACTTGAGCGACTAACACGTCTGATGCGGCTGAAGTAAACGTGGCCGACCACACCAAAAGCAGCGATCGTACACAGGCCAAACAGCTTCGCTTCCATTCGAATGGAATAACCTTTTTACTGAGTCTCGGCGCTGTTCACGTCTCGCCCGATGAAGACCACGCTACAGTCGACCGCTTACATTCTTTCAGCCCACGAGTGTGTGGGTATCTTTTACACAATACGGATGGAGTTTACTATAGGCCTTACTCGACGCTGTGGATTCTAAGCATTTACATATTTGTTGAAGGTGACAGAAATTAAAACAAAAAAATTGTTAGAAAAATTATTTTAGAGGTCTTCGGCGAGAACCGATCGATGGATTGCGCAATGAAGTTATAAGTAGAAGTCTAAACGGAGTAAAAATTCTTAACTAAGAGGTACAATTTAAAGGTGACCCCATGCACTGGTTCATTCGGTGCAGCACGTACTGATTTTGAAAAATGCTGATACACATGCTTATTTTTGAGCATGCTCACTAGCATGCTCTAACACCGTACACTCGTTGCTCGTTATTAGCATGCTTATTTTATGCATGCTCATGAATGCTCAAAACTAACAATGAAACACACATGCTTATTACTGGCACGCTCTTGTCATAGAATAGAGACGCTATTGTTCAAAATGGAAACTGCAAACTGAAATAGAAAATTCAAGTAGCTTGTTGTTCTTGTGGTTAGGACACTGGCCTCGTGATCCAAAGGTCGCGGGTTCGAACCTCACTCCAGACTAGCAAGTTAGTCCTATTTTCATAGTACAAGCGTTTAGCTTAGTTTGAAAATAGTAAGAATATTGATGTGACACGTATTCCGTGTTCACATCTCTATTTTTTTTAAGAAAAAAAAAAAAAAAAAGTGAACCAATAAATCAAAATACATAGTTTCCGAGTTTCCATCCGCACATTTTTGATTTTAGTTTTTATAATTTTTAAAGAGTTAAGGTTGTTATTACGGTCGTTAGACATATTTAAATGTAACTGGTTGCGGATATTTTATACGAACCGTATGTTTTTCCGAGAAACGATTCTCGACGTTTCGTTGAATTCTTATTCAACGTCATCAGGAGGATAACCTTTCCCCGCGGAGGTAGAGGGCGGATTGATTAATGCTTCCGAGGGCGTAAATTATGTGCACTTTTTTGTGGAGTGTTCACTTCTTCTACGATAGAGGTCGCCAGTGTGCAATATGTACTAGTTACGTCGGCGGACTTTACTTCGACGTCTCTCAAGGGTTGAATCAATGTCGTAAGAACAGGGCGCCAAATACTTGATAGTTTGTAACTGTCATCTCTATTGAATGAGCATGCTCAAAACTAACAATCAAACACACATGTTCAAAATAGAAACTTTGCAAACTGAAATAGGAAATTCAAGCGAACCAGTAAATCAAAACAGTTTCCGAGTTTCTATCCGCACATTTTTGATTTTAGTTTTAATAATTTTTATTGTAAGATTTGAATCCTTCATGTCTTTTAATAATCAATTTTAAATCAATCAACCGGCGGTTCATTTTTACCAAACTATGATTTAAGCATACTAGCATGCTTAAGGGGGGGGGGTAAGGTTTTTAACTTTTTTTTCTTGCATTTTATTTTTAATTTCTTAAACGAATATATAACATCGCAAGAATATTGTGTCAAAATTTCAAGTAAATCGGAGCAAAATTGACGAAATTGTGAACATTTGAGCGATACTCAGACTGATTTTCTATACCTGCTCGGGCAGCTAAGAGACGCCCTCACCTGAGGACTACCGGACGTGCTATTGTATTGGAAGAGTTTTGCGTAGACAAGGACAAAAAGATGCTGATGATGAAAGCTTTTTGCTGTGTGAAAATGGCATCGACAATTATGTGTAAGTATAAAATAAGTGTTGAGTTTTATTTTGAATTTTACAGTGTGCAAAACTTTAAAGCGTTTTCCCCACATCTCACGTTTTCAAAGTCGGTGTCCATCATAACTTCAAAACTACTGCACCGATCCTTTTTAAATTTTGAACACTCTTTCTGTACATAATTTACGAGGTAACGCTGGAGACTTTTTTTCAAATATGTTATTAATTTTTATTTTTTAATAACAAATTAGTCGATATTTTTCGCAAAAAATCGCGTTTTTCCCTTCAAAGTGTTCCAAAAAACTGAAAAATAGAAATTTCATAAAACCCTCCCAGCGTTACCTGGGAAAACCTATTATCTAACGAATGAACTTTGATTTTTTGATTTCAGATGATCTAGCACCAAGTTATGATGGATACCGCAATTCTACTTTTTTCCGAGACACGTCCGAATAATTGCTGCCATTGCCGTATTTTTTATTATTTCTTCTTGAAAATTTTACACAATATTTTTCAAATGTCATTCTTTAATGTACCATTGGTTTTAATAAAGAGATTTTAACTGTGTCGTCACAAAAAAATCACAAAAACCTGCCTTTTTTTGTACGAATTAACCTTACCCCCCCCCCCTTAAATCATAGTATGGTAAAAATGGTGGCCGGTTTGAGCATGCTCATTTCCAGCAATGTGCATACATACACACATGATATTAATTAGCAATGGCTCAAGAATCTCAGTACTGCGCATGCTCACGTGCCACTAATGAGCATGTGTATCAGTACCTGAATGCTTTGTATAGGTCTTTTCATATAAGCTTGCAACTGAGTTAGTGTGGATACAGTGCGTAATACCTACGCGAATTGTTTCGTTGTATTACGCCCCTCTCGTATCCTAACCTAACCTAACTATACCTGTACTGATTTAAAATTGTACTGAAACCCCCCCCCCCCCATTTCTGAGGATAACAACACCGTTAAAATATCCTAAGAGCCGGTTGTTTGATTACTGATAGGTAATCAAACATAATAATTTCATTGTCTGTCCGCCAGATAGACAGATGAACGTCTGTCTATCTATCAGTCTATCTGTAACTTCGTGTAACGTCCGTAATTTCGTTCGAATTCACGGCAAAAATAACTAAATTAAACGGCAGGAGATGGGGCTTGAACCCCGGGACAGCATACTTGAACTGGTCGCAATTTGGCGATGTTGCTACCGCCGAGCTTGCGTTACCGGCGAAAAATACAGTACATATAGGACTTAGCAAAGACGCTAACCATTTAATGTTCCGCCCAGCCTAATCGCCAGGGTTTAAATAGTACCATTTACTTCCGGCAATCCAATTGTCCAAAATTAAAATGAATTATTGATTTAATTCTGGCGTCTTCTAGCGGCAGATACACAAAGTAATTTTTGACTACCACCATAGTATACTAAGAACAGTAATACGTCTTCATACAAACTGGCCGCTACCCATTAGAATGTGTGCGTGCGTGCTCGGCGCCGTGTACGCACGCACTGTGACGCACACATTGACATAGAATATGGGGGCACAAGGCGGCAGCAGTAAGGGCCGTGCCTTCGGTGTCATTCGCGCTCGCAGCCACCGCTTTAGAAAAAAAAAGCGCTTCCTGAAAAAATGCCTTTTTTATGTTTGTGGTGCTTTACTATAAAGGTGTGTTGATTATCACAAAGACTGTGAGTTTTTAAAAGTCTACGTTGATGTTAATCAGCGTTCTTGCAATTTAAGTGCAGAAACTAGGTATACTAATTGCAGAAATCTTCGGGTTTCGTGTCTACCTTATGCGTCGGAATCTCAGACGCTACGAGTTAAAAGAAAGGGAGTAAAAATAAAGTGAAAACCCTAGCGTCAACGCAAGAGTAGGCTAATATTTCGCCGACAGGCCGGAGATAAACTACTGTTCTGGGTATACTGTGCTACCACATTACAAAAAGTGGTTTGCTTAAAATGGATAGTATATGTTAAGCAATTCGCAATAAAGGTCAATATATTGACGGAAAGGTACGAGGCTGATGTGGCGTAATGGTAACGCACCTACCCGGATAGATAGGACATCCGAGTTCAGGTCCGGGTAGCAGCCAAAATATTTTTTTGGTTAATTTAATTGTTCTGTGTCTTTTTTATTAATTAATAAAATAATGTTCAAATATTTTGATTAAAGTCGTTATTACTATTTCATGGGTGTCGGCTATAAATAAGTAAATACTTATTCTTTAGGAACCGACGTGTAAGAGTACCGTTATTTTTGACGGTCAAATTTTTACGAAATCGGTTTGTTTGATTGGCGGAACGCAAAAATCTCGGCTTTTTTAGATATTACTATTACTATTACTATTGATCAAATAAGATGCTTACATACTTATTACCGTCACTCCATTTCTCCAGGGGACCATATTAATGAATCTTCTTCTTCTTGAATTATTCTTGCTTAGAAAAAGTGAATGTACTTGGGAAGTATGTTTGTAACAAAGTATGTGGTGCTCTGAATGCAATTATGGCCAATAAGAACCTGTCAAAGCAAGCGAGACTAGCGTTACATAATGGCGTTCTAGTGCCAGCTCTGATGTATGGAAGTAAAGCTTAGAATTGGCAATAAAGGAATGAAAGTAGACTGAATGCGGTGATGCGATCACTAAAGCGCTTGTGTGGAAAATCTTTGGTCGTTCCTCACCTCCAAATTCAAACAAATAAAATACATTCCTCACCTCTCTGTATACATTCCCATATAAGTCTATACAGGATAGAATTCACAAAATAGCTACACGAGCATAAGTATAAAGCTGACTTTTGAGGAAACATTGTAATTATTCTTCAAACATACAATTTAATATCTAAATATATAATTCGACAGTATTTACAATTATTGTAATCCTACCATATTAGCAAGAAGTTCAAATCTATTGTTATAGGTGATGGATTTTAAGATTTGAAGAGTAGATATGCATGTACATCGTAGACAATGTGTGTTATACAATATATATATATAATATTATATATATCAATATATAATATGTTAGTTGCTAACTACTTTGGGGGTAACCCGCCGTCAATTCTGGTCGTCGAGGACCAGGTCGTGTAGTCTGCGACGTTTCGAACAGATCTGCACTGTTCATATTCTTCAGGGGCTGGTTCCTTGTCGATGAGCTGCTCTTCATCTTTCTTCTGCTTCTCCAAAAAGTTCGTACATAAACTGTTGGTTCGCGGAGGCTCACCGTCCGGAGTGCTCCCGTCTCAATTTGACGCGGTTACCCCCAAAGTATTTTAGACTAACAGATGCTTTTCACAGCCGTGAAAGCGTAGCTTTAACATATATATATATATCTATATATAAATCTATCTATATATATATGATAATTAATATATATATATTCTATATAAGCACTTCAATCAAACACTATATATATATATATATATATATACTAGATGGTTTTAATTGAAGTGTTAAAGGCAGCAGGAACAAAGGGCGTCCGTGAAATACCTGGAACGATCAGATACAACAGATATTATAGGATGGTGCTATTAAAAGCTTCAACAACCGTAGTGGGTGCATGAGAAGATGCATAAATGTGGCCGAAGAAAAAGTGGTGTGCCAAAGTGGAAGACTGTAGCATTTTATCCTTTCTGTGTACCGCTGCGGAGAAACAGCGTTTAGTTGTGTATAACTCAATAAATCTTACAAATTCATGTATGTATTTGTTTATATAACTTCCGTTCATCAGTTAACGTAACTAAATTAAAATTTTTTTTTTCATTAGTGATTAAAATATCGTTTTTCTTCGTTTTTTTTTCATCAAAATTTCGTCGTCTGTCCGTCTCTCCTCCGTCCGTCCTGTCATCCGCCTGTCTGTCTGTCTGCCCCCGTAACTTTGTGTAATGTCCGTAATTTCGTTCGAATTCACGGCTTAAAAAAACAAATTAATTGGCCGGAGATAGGGCCTGAACCCCGGGCCAGCAAACCAAAAAGCGTCAACAATAGCTATGTTGCTATCGCCGAGCAAGCATTACCCGTCAAGCACACATTAGATATGTATAGATATATATAGGACTTAGCAAAGACGCGAAGCATTTCATGTTTCGCCCAGAACAATCGTCAGGGTTTAAAATTACCATTAACTGCCGGCAGGGGAAATATAAAAAGAATGTTAAAATGTTTTGATAAAAGTCGTTATTACTATTTCGTGGGTGTTGGCTATAAATAAGTGAATACTTATTCTTTGGGGACCGGCATATAAAAGTACCGTCACTCTTGACGGGTTACAGCTAATATTAATTAAATATCACGAACTAAACACGTCAAACCTTTTAAAAACTAACGTCTGGAAAGTTTTACATAACTTTAAAAACCAATCGTTATGAAGTAAAATTACTTACGTGCACAATATTCGTACCAGAAATGTAACTGTTAATTTTTAAAAAAAAACTACCAATAGCACAGCAGTATCGCGGCGTTACGAAATTCAAATACCTAATGATATTGTCACGGGATCGTGACTGCGGGAGGCAAATGAAACACTGTAAAATAATCGATTTTTTTTTAATAGTTCTCAAACAATGAAAAACACATAACATGATATAGGTAATACAATTATAATACAATTAGTTTAAAAGCTTACATCACTTAAATGTGAACACATAAACATAGATATAAAATTAAAGGCTAAAACATATACAGGAAAAAATAGAAAAATTTTATAGAGTGAGTTTGAACAGAGTGACATAGAATAAAGAGACTAAAAAGCTAATTTCGCAAGTTTGGTAATAGCTCTCTTATATTCGTGGAAACTGTCATGAAATACGTCAATGAGGACATTATGATTATTTTCTATTTTGTTGTATAACCTCAAAATTCTAGATATAGAGTTAAAGTGGGCCATATTATTATTGATAGTTGAAAGAGAAAATGTAATATATGTCCTATGTCGGCGACTAGGAACATTCAAAGTTATATTTTTGACATAAAATTCTGAATCAATATTACCATGAATTATATTATAAAGGTATATTAATTAGATCAGCAATTAGTCTTCTAATTTCCAGTTTGTCTACATTGAAATATTAAAGTGCTGCCCATATTACACTTAAATTTAAGCATGTAAAGAAATATTTGCCGTACATATCGTATCGTATTTTTGTTATATAATGAGGTGACCAAATGACACAACCAAATTCCAAATTGCTGCGAACCAATGAATTGTATAAACATACTTTCATAATTCGTATTAATTATCACTAGAACATTCACTGCGCCTGGTCGTCCCGCTCTGTTTCGCATGTAAGTACCCATTCTGGGTTTGTGTCTAGTAAATTCGCTTTTCTGTGGTCGCTTCTATGTCGCTGTGTCAAATAACTCTGCCGGGTATGCACTTGTCATGGCTTTTAGACTTCTGACTGTTTCTCCGTATTTCTAGTGATTATGGTTTCTTCGAGAACAGTCCGGTTGATTCTAGATTCATGTGTACTGTTTGAGAGACTTCTATAATGTGCTTCCATTGCTTTTAGATTCCCATATATGTACTTCTCTTTGATATCCTCAGTACATTTGTCCTGCAGGTACATTTTGACACTTCATCACAACGATATTTTTAACAGTTATAATATACTAACAACAATCCGTCACAAATGATGGTTCATTAACACGTCTTTACGAAATTAGTATTTATTTATTTAGGAAAAAAAAGTTATAAATAAAATACTATAAAAAAGGGGAAAAAATTACTGTAAGGAAGGGAAAAAATAAAAAATTTACTATAAAGAACTAACAGAGAGTGCAAGAAGTGCGTGTCTCATAATGAAACAATTATTTTCCCACCGTTACCTAAGCCTGCAACTAAGAATGCGAATGGTTCGATGTTATATTTTCACAACTCTCTTATATGCGATTGGAGGCATGGACACTAGGGTGGGCGAAAATTTATTTTTTGTCATTTCTTAAGGGGCACATCGATAAAAAGGTGCCAAATGGTCTCAAATTAACACATGTAAAATATCATTACATTCTGATAAGTCTAACTGCCTCCGGATTGATGACGATTTTTCTTTTTTTTCGAGATATATTCTCATTAGGATTCCAAAACAATAAACGTAACTTTCTTCAAGCATAGACAATGTATATCATGATTGCGAGTATGAGGGGTTAGTGGGTTCAGTGTGGGAGAGTCGAGGAACACCTAGGGCGTACGTGCGCCCTGTTCACGTATTTAGTCAGTGTCAGTAAAGCTCTGGCCGCAATCACTCGAGGTTGGGTTGGGCTCGTTTTCCTTATTTCTAGTATGGCTCGTACACGTCAAAAGCAGATATGTCCGTTGTTTGGTGATTCGAGTGATATTAAAAGTAATATGTTATCAACCTATGAAGATGTTATAAAGTTCTGAGTGGAATCGGCAAAATATAAAACGTGATAATGAAACTAATAATGAACCCACTTACTTAGGAAATAGAGAATATTGTCGTTGCAAAAATTGAAGAAATATAGTCAAGAGCTTCTATTCCTACTATCCAAAAAAAAGTTAAAAGTGACGTTGAAAAGGTATCATCTAAAATTCAACAATCTTTGAAAAAACACCCTTAAATACCAAAGAAGAAATTAGAAGAATTTCGCCGTACCAGTTAAATATTGTTTTACATTTCGTCTTGTAAGTGTAAGAATATTTACGAATGCATTTGCATTTGCTCCAGCTTCTGGCACATCTAAATGTATAAGACTAAGCAATCACCGATTTTTATTTGAAATCATAAATATCTATGAAGTCCTTGGTGGCTGTCGCATATGATGGAACTAACGTGAACCTTAGTAAATATGGAGGTGTCATACATCTGCTTGAAAACAGATTAGGTAAACCGTTACAGTGGATTATCTGCTTACTTCATATGAATGAAGTACCGTTTCGGCACTTATTTCTACATATTGATGGTGGCACATCGGGACCCAAAACGTTTTCAGGGAGAATAGGCAAAGATCTAGAAATATGTGAAAAAAGGCCCATTGTTCGATTTCAACGTATTTCAACAGAGTTACCCGAGTTTTCTGTTCAAGGTATTAGCACTGACCAAACATATTTATATATGTTTGGTCAGTGCTAATACCTTATACCTTATATTTATTCTGAATAGTCTCAGCGATTTCAACAGGCATGTTTCCTATGGATTTAGTTAACAAATCGCCAAGAAAAATAACTCATCCTAATCGAATTCTGCGTTTGTATGTTTTAATGGAATCTCCTTCTAAAAACTTAGTAATTCTTTGCTACGTATGTCGTCAAGTCTTACGCCCCAACATGATTTGCTATAAAAATTCACCCTTCCTGTAAAGATGGAGCACGGCACCTGTTCAAACTCATCACTGCAACAGGATATTTGTCCACAGAACTGAAAGCCATAATAGAATCTGTAATTCAATGAAACAGTTACTTCGCATACCCTAAAAATTTATTAATCGCAATGCTAACTGACTTGTTTCGACTAGCTACTATAAAATTGGATGCATAGTCTTACACAGATCTCATTAACTGGCAGGAGAATATATCCGATACATCAATATTGAAATCCATACCTGACAAAAACATCCAACTTTTTGTCGTTCAAAAGCAGAAAGAGAACTCTCATTACTACGCTTGCCATGCCGCAAGAAAGCCGTTGAAAGAGCGGTCAAGACTGTGACAGAAGCTTCAGCCACATTGTGCAAAATGTGTGTGTGAGAGAGAAGGCTTCATAAAAAAACAAATATTATCTCGGAAAGCCATGCCGAAATTCGATAATTTGAAGGATTTTTCGGCTGTTTCAAACATTATAAAAAATAATAATATTAATGCCATTTTTGTAAACATTTACTTGTAATAAATAAATTTAACTCGTACAAGTATATTTCGTTTTATTATTTAACTTTTTATGCATTTTAAACTTTTTTAATCTTGTTTTAAAGACTCGTTAAAAATGAATTTTTTTTCCAAAATATGTGTTCTTTAATGTCAATCCGGAGGCAGAAGATGATATCCCATTGTAATGAAATTTTATAAGTAAGCTAAAAACATCATTTAGCACCCTTTTCTTGATGTGCCTAATAGAAATCATAAAAAAAAATTTTCTTCATACAACGGTGGCCCACCCTAATGGACACTAAACCAAGAATTAACCCGCAAAATCGAAACCTTTGAGATGGGGATCTATAGATGCATACTGAAAGTTTCATGGGTGGATAGAGATACGAATGTTGAAGTCCTCCGGCGTATTAAAAAAGGCTAAAAAGTTCTGAAAAGTTTCTTGAGTTTATAAGACGACATAACCGTGACATGGGAGCATGGAATCCATAGTTAGTTCTATGGTGGCTAAGGAATACCACTTCATTATTTCTGATTCTACGGGAAGGGATATTAAATTTTATTTGTCCCATTAACGAAGGCATATCAATGTAGCCATTTAATATTTTTAATATGTTGATTACGCCAGTGTTTTCCCTACGTTTTCGTAGGTATAATTTTTTAACACTGACTCAATTTCACTGTATGAGTAGTCTCCTCTATCCAGGCCCACCATCCATGCAAATTTTCTTAAAAAACAATGTTGCACGGATTCAATGTAACTTATTTGGTTTATATGGATGGGAAACCAAATCACAGAGGCATATTCTAAGATAGGATGGACAAATGAACAGTAATGAGTTTTGATAATGTAAATATTGGTGAAATCGGAAGACATTCTGTTGATAAAGCATAAGTTTTAAGGATTTATTTACCACACAATCTATTTGTTCATAAAATGCAAATTTAGAGTCCAGAATAACTCCGAGGTCCTTAATAGAATTGACTACATCCAATTTTATATTTTCTATTTTGTTTGTCAAAGGTTTTTTATGTTCAGTTCTAAGCCGGTTACTTTACACCATTTTCAATGGAGTCAACATCAGATTAAAGAAGTAGGCAGGCTTGGGTAGCATTCATTATTTTAAGAATCTTGTTATCATCAGCAAAGATCAATAATTAACCAAAAGCATATTCATTTAAGAATCACTGCAAATGGTTACAAATCATTTGTGATTTGTTTATAATCCATTGTATTTATATGTATTTTTATATACGAAGAACCTCTTATTAACCACCGAAATGAAAATTCTCTAACCCATCGCGGGAGTACCATCAGAGATAGAATACGAAACTCGGAAGATCTGCGATGTTGAACTTATCGTGCGATGGGAAACAAATAGAAGAAGCTACTACAGAGACTATGTGGACAGAGCGGATTCAACAAGAGTCGTAAGAATAGCGAAGAACGAAATACCTGCAGGCAGCAGACCTCCAGGGAGACCACCAAAACGATGGAAGGATAGCTGGTCATCCATATTCCAGGAGCAGAAGCCGTAAAACTACAGGACATAGTCATAACATGAGCAGAAGAAGAAGAATAATTTATATGACCGACACTTTTTGATTATTTTAATTTACACCAAATTTGTTGTCACTACTGTAGATTCGATATAAGCCGTCTCTCTCATCATCAGGTATATCTCATCAGATCTCTAGTCTAGCTTCGTGTGACAGATTCTTATTGTACATGGGTGTAATGTGATTTACAGCATTTTGGGCACCATTTACGTTATTTCTCGCGGTTACCCTTCTCTCGATATCCTTATAAGCCTTTCTTCTTCTTCTTCTTCATCAGCCTTCGTCTTTCCACTGCTGGATATAGGCCTCTTCCTTATTTTTCCATTCTTCCCTGTTGTTGGCTAATTGTAGCCATTTCTTTCCCCCCACAGCGACAATATCATCGGCCTATCTCTTTTGAGGTCTTCCGATGCCTCTTTTATTTTCCCAAGGTCTCCATTTCAGAACTCTGGGAGGCCATCTTGTAGTATCCTGTCTTGCAATGTGTCCTACCCATTGCCATTTTAGCTTCGCTACACGATCCATGACATCCACTACTCAAGTTCTGCGCCTAATTTCATCGTTTCTAATTCTATCTCTTAGGCTTACTCCAAGCATGGATCTCTCCGTGGAACGTTACGTGCATTTGAGCTTTTCTGCGCTTTTCTTCGTAAGGGCCATAGTCTCCAATCCATACGTCATCACTGGCAGTATGCACGATTCAAAGGCTTTTCTTTTTAGGCTAATTTTAATAATAAGCCTTTACGTATCTAATAAACATTATTCCCAAATATACCTTTACATGTTCTACGTGTGCCTTCATTGTTTACCATCACATCACACTTAGTCACACGTTCGTCTCTCTCGAACACCAATTACTTTTGATTACTCGCTAAAACTCATCAGAAATTCACTGTCCTCGCCAACATCCACATCCACAACATCGCCAATATCAACGCCAACACTTCAAGAACAGCCTAAAAACTCATTTTTTCGGGATGTCGCACCTGTAAAGCGCCCTTGAAGCGTCTCTTACGCAAAAATGGCGCTATATAATTTAACATAAACATAACATAACATCGGACATCCTGGTCACCATGCGCTGCCGATCGGCTTCACTATTAGCTACTGCCTCTCTATTAACTTCTAGCACTCTACTGTATGGATGTGAAGACATAATTGGCAAGAAATCAATAAAAGTAGACTGAATGTGGTAGAAATCTAAATAAAATCGAAATATGTAGAAAATCTATGTTTGACAGAGTAAGGAATTAACAAATTGGAACTGAATGGAGTGCTGATAGCAGATAGAGTAAAGATTAGATTGATGGTTTGATCATGTGGAACCTATGAGTCAGAATATGATGGTAAGGAAAATACACGAGATGAGTTTTGAAGGGAGCAGGAACAGAGGGCGTCCGAAAAAGACTTGACATAATCAGATAAACCAGATATTGTAGAACGGCCCTGCTCAAAGCTTTTTAATGTGGTTGAAAAAAATGTGGTATGCCAGGATTGAAGAGTGTGGCGTTCTAACCTCTCTGCCTACCCCAGAAAATGGTGTCATAGTTATTATTACATCTGATGATGAGAGGAACTGCTTCTCTCGAGACTACCTACACTCTTCTACATACTTCATTCTACGCTTACTTGAAGCAGGAAACGGATGTTTCCAAATATATAGTAGTGATTTTCTCTAAAAAATAGTATTTTCATCAGAGATGTGACTTATCTAAGATACAAGTATTTGAAATACAGATACAAGATACAATATACATATTTTCATCTTGTATCTGAAATACTGTTTTGAATATTTATCTTGTATTTAAATATATTCTTCTGGTTTCCTAGTATTTTGTAAATACTAAGATTGCTAAGATACCTTTTTCCAATGATGTACCTATAATGAGACCTCATCGAAGAAAAATGAAGAACTGGTTTTACTTAAGTCTCAATTAAAACCTTAAAAATATAATATTTTATTTTGTCACATTTGCGCGATTTATTCGTAAATAATTCACGTAAAAAAATAAACTTACATTCAATAAAATGTGTTTTCATACGAAAGGATTTTCTTACGAAAGGAATACATATTTTGTATCTAGTATTTCAGATACCATTCCATAAAGTTATTTGTATCTGGTTTCTGAAATACTTAATTTTAGAGTATCTTGTATTTTGTATTCCAGATACTTTGCATAGGGTATTTATTTATTTTATTTATTTATTTAATGTTTATGGAAGACCAACAGCACAAAAAAAAAGCATAGAAAACATTGATACAATATAGATGGCCAATTACAGGTCTCCACATTTAGAAATATGTCAGTAATGATAAATATTTATGATATACTAAGGCATATTAATTATATAGAAAGAAAGAATAAAAAATTTAAACAAACAGAAATATGTCATTAATGATAAATATTTATGATATACTAAGGTATATTAATTATATAGAAAGAAAGAATAATAATAATTATAAATATCTTGTACATCACTGATTTTCATCCATAATTAACTAACTGATAACTAACTAACCATCACGCCGTTTCCACGCAGGGGTAGGCAGAGAGGATTGAACGCCACACTCTTCTATCCTGGCACACCACTTTTGCTTCGGCCACATTCATACATCTTCGGCCACACTCATTCATACAATACGGTTGTTGCGGCTTTTAACAGGGCCATCCTCAAATACTTGTAGTACCTGATCGTGCCAGGTCTTTCTCGGACGCCCTCTATTCCTGTTGCCTTCAACATTCGCCTCATATATTTTCTTAACCATCCTTTCCTCGTTCATACGTTCCACATGACCAAACCATCTCAGCACTCCTTTCTTTATTCTACCTACCACACTACAGCCAGCATTGCATTCACTTCTAATTTGTTCATTCCTTACTCTATCGACCAAAGATTTTCACATAAGCGTCTTAGTGACCGCATTTCCACCGCATTCAGTCTACTTTCATTTCTCTATTGCCAATTCCAGGCTTCATTTCCATACATAAGGGTTGGCACTAGAACGCCATTATGTACCGCCATTATGTAACTAACTGATCGTAGTTCAAAATTAAGTTCAGTGTACATTAAAATAAGACAGTGGAAGACGCGAGGGTTCTCAAAAACTAGTCGGCTGCAATAAAAGTGGTCGCGTTTGATTTCTAGCAATGAATTCAATTTTAGATATGCTAGCTCATCAAATTGGGTATTCTCAATATTGGGACTGTAACCGGGAAGCCAGTATTTCAATTATGCGGCGAGAACCACAATTCCATTCGCGATCAATTAGCCAGAGGTCAGATATCCGATGCCACATTACATAACATCAACAATACCTGTAGGCGTGCATGTACCGCGCGGCACATAGCGCTATGTGCGCGTCCGACCCGGCCGGCCAATTGACATCTTATGTATTATTACTGCTGGCTTCTGGCTCTGCAACGAGGACCAGATCAGTGGCGTGGCTGCGCCTATGCGGGCAACGGGGCCCACTTGGACACGGACCTCCTGGCCTTTGGAGTACAAGATCAAGGGGAAGACGAAATAAATTTTTGTTTAATGTTTCCGAGTGATCGGTTACATCTTTCACTAGGGCCCAAAAAACTCCAACCAAAAAAATTTTTTCGCTACAAAATGAACGACCAAAATCTGACAAGAATGTTAAAGATCTAGGTGTTAGATTTGTAAGCAACCTAACATTTCACGATCACATAGAGACGATCAGTGGGAATGCTTTGAGAATGTTAGGATTTGTTCTGCGTACTGCCAGGGTTTTCGAGAATACCCGCGTACTGAGAACTCTTTACAACTCCTTGGTGCGGAGTAGACTCGAGAGTGGCTCGATGATCTGGGGGCCACATGAGGGCAAGTACTCTCTTATGGTGGAAAAAGTCCAAAAGAAGTTTCTGAGATATCTCTACATGAGAGAGTACGGGCATTATCCTTGGCTTTACCCAACCGAGTTTCTCCAGGGTATGCTTGGCTACAATAGTTTAGAGACTAGAATGTAGAAAGAAGAAAGAATAGAAGAAGATGTATTTGATTACACATTTTTATCGATTGTTGCGCGGTATGATCGATAATCCTGAAATTATGCAGAGCATTGGTTTGTATGTTCCTGATAATTACACTAGACATCGTCAGCATAGATCGTTTCACATTCCAATATACAGGACCAACCTGCCGATGGTTATGCCTGTTGGAAGAGCCACAGCTATGCTGAACAAAATCGCTTTGGGTATTGATATATTCCATGTGTCTGAGGGGGTTTTCCGAAGCGGGATTCTCCTACACCTTTGACCAGATTTTATGTTATTTTTAATTTATTAAATATTTTTATTTTGATATATACTTCCATAATATGTATGCCTTGAACACTCCGTTTGTAATGTACATATTATTAAATAAATTGAATAGAATTGAATTGAAGGGTTGACTTTAATGACCCCTGCTGATGAAAATGTAAAAAAGTACAGTGTTTAGTTTTATTCATAATTATTAATTAATTTAATAATTTTATATTGACCGCTTCGAGTAACTCTACGTCTACCGGTTTCGTCAGAACGGACGCATACTAACTATCCATTACTTATTCTAGCAAACAAATCAATTTTTGAACAGGAGCGTGGCTACAGTTATGGTTGGGGTACAGACGCCGGCAAACATGTTGAACATTTTTCGGCGTAGTGGGGAAGGGTTTGCGCATGTACCATTCCACCAACGAGACCCAAAATTCTTCTTCTGCGCATTCCCCCACTACGCCGAAAAAAGTCCAAGAAGTTTGCCGGCAACTGTAATTGACAAGTGAACGCCGAAATGGGGAATATATCAAGTAATGGGCTATTCATGAAATTTGGTAATTAATAATATTGACTTTAGTGTTCAGAGGTTTTTTAATTTTTAGTACTTCTAAGTTATCCAATCTAAGGCCTCTGTTATTTACATATAGATTCTCGATACCGTTTTCATTTTTAAACGTGTGGCCTGTTTTCAAAAGCTGGTTCGCGAATTCAGAAAAATTATTGTTATTGAGACATCTCAAGTGTTCCTTTACTCTTACATTAAAATTACTTGCTGTTTTACCTATATAAAATACAACAGTCATTACAATTTAGTCTATAAATACCGGAATGATTTAGCGGGTCGACTCTGTCTTTGGAGTTTATTATAAGTTTGCCTAAGCTATAGCCTAACCTAACATAATGTAATCTAACTGGTAGACGTAGACTTACTCCAAGTGGTCGGTAGACGTAGACTTACTCTTCACAGCGGCCTGAAGGACCTGGTCATCAAGATCCGAGGACCTACTCTTTCTGACTCCATCTACAAACCACTCTCAGCAAGCCCTTTCGCTAATCGTTCCTTCGCCGAAAAGATCGATAATAGTGTATATGTATAGTGTTGTGAACATAATAGTGCTGGTCCTGACGAAGAGACGGGTACGTCTCGAAACCGGTAGACCTTAAATCTGGTAGTGGTTTTTACTAAGTTAACTAACCTTCTGTTTCATATCTATATATTTTGGTGCTTTGTGCTTCGGAATTATTATTCAAAATTATAATATTGTTTCACATTGTTATTTATACTCGTATATATCTTACATAATTTGTTTTGTTATTTCTATTATTTTTGGGGGACGCTTCCATTTTGATTGGTTACGCCACTGGGCCAGATAAAGTAAGAAAATTTAATAATGGCAATTTAACACTGTTTAATATTTCCTTCATTTTACAGTTTTAGGTTTTATTATCTCTAATGGTGTTAAATGCTTATAATAATATTTAAAACTGTATTCATTAATGTATTCATAAAAATGCCACATAAATTAAAAAAACTTCGTCACGAATTATAAACAACCAAATTGAAGATACAATACGTGTCACATTTTTATGGTCAACATCGTAAAGTAACATTATACTATGTACTTATTTATTCATAAACCACAACATAAAAATAAAAATAATTTTTTTAATCTTTTATTGAAATTCTTAATAATTCGGTGATGAAAATATGTCTACTATAAAAATATATCATAAGAAATTGATTTTATTTATGGAAATGTAATATACACGATGTAAAAGAGCTAGTCCACAACACTGTGACGAGACTCAAGACCAATGGTGACTACGCATCGTCGAAGTCTCTCGAACAGTCCACATGAATTTAGAATCAACTGGACTATTCTCGTAATCGCTAGAAATATGGAGAAAGCAGTAGAACGTTCTCGAGGCATAGCGATTTGTATAAAAGCAAACAGCAGGCTAACGCCATATAAGGCGAAACCGGGCGGCAGCTAGCATTATAACTAAGCGACAGATATTCAGCGCGAGTGGTACATACGTGCGCAACGAAGCAGATCTACCTAGCAATAGACAAAAAGGTACAGCGAAGATATTCTAGAAATATTTAGTGTGTATTCAAGAACAGTGCTCCGATTAAATTCGTGTCCAGTGACTTTGCGCAGTAAATAAAAGGTTGAATTGTTTTTAATATTTTATTTGTCTCCCACAAGCATGAACCCGCAACAATACTTTACAGATAGATTCCTGCTTAAACTACATGTCGAAAATGTCTTAATATCAATAGTTATAAAGATAAGCTATTTCGATGTTTGCGTTCTTTCTTGAATATTTCTGACTTAATTTCTGTAAAACGTCGGACTATAATTAATGTTGATTACATATAATATTTAAAATAATTCACTTTAATTAGTGATGCAACGAATATGAATACGAATATTCGTATTCGCCGAATAGTACCTAGATTTACCGAATATTCGTATTCGCTGAATATCATCACGAATATTAAAACAAGCTATTTATAACTGAACGCAACGCAAATTACGGTTTGGCTGTGCACCGTGAATCCTACGCACTTTATTATCGGGGATTCCCCTAACATTGAATGAATGGATCTGTTCTCAAGTTGTCAATTGTTGCTTGTTTCACAGCATAACATAAGTTCTTTCATCTGGTTTCGTTAGGTTATTAATACGGTTAGGTGCTCATTTCATGTAGTTTTTATTTTGTAATACGTATTTTTCGTTCCATTTTATTTCCGTTGTGTGTAAAAGTGTTAACTCTAATAAAATAATATCAAATTACCTAAATCTAATAACATGACCTCTCGTAAAATTGCAAAAAGTGATATTTGAAAACATTTCGATGAGAAATAAGTTAAATTTAAATATGCCGGTGGTAATTTTTAATTATTAAATCTCTTAGTAAAAAATAATAGTGGTGTGTTATTTATTACCTTGTTGAATTATTCGTATTCGTATTCGCCGAATAATAGGTTTGATATTCGTATTCGGATTCGTATCCGTGAAAGTAGTATTCGTCGCATAACTAGCTTTAATACAAGTCAAATTAAATAATTTTAAAGAACTTTCCAGAAATTTGAACCCGAATTTTTCTCCAAGATTTTAATTTTAATTTTTAATACACCCTGAATATGTATATTTATTAAACTGATGATGATGATAATAAATATATATTGTACATTTATTATCATCATCATCATTGTCAATTTACTGCTGAATGATGGCCTCCCCATGCATCTCTCCGGCTCTCCGCTAATATTTTCCATGTCACTGCCACAGCTCCGATAAGATTGTCTTATCATCAAATTATAATTAAATTTATTGTATATCTTGTGTTTGGATACCATGCTAGGTACTCCAAAAATTTGTTAGCTTGACAATTTATTTTTATATTTTGTTTTATCTATGTTCCATCCATATGGTCCATCCTGTAATGTGAGAAGAAAATGACATGGTAACACCAGTGACGTACAAGATATCCTATACAAAGTATCTGGAATACAAAATGCAAGATAATTTTAAATCAAGTATTTCAAATACCAGATACAAATAACTTTCTGGAATGGTATCTGAAATACTAGATACAAAATACGTATTCCTTTCGTAAGAAAATCATTTTGTACGAAAACACATTTTATTGAATGTAAGTTTATTTTTTTACGTGAATTATTTACGAATAAATAGTATATTTTTAAGGTTTTAATTGAGACTTAAGTAAAACCAGTTCTTCAAACATATTGTCGCTCATTTTTCTTCGATGAGGTCTCATTATAGGTACATCATTGGAAAAAAGTATCTTAGTAATCTTAGTATTTACTATATACTAAGATACCAAAATAATCTAAATACAAGTTGCAAGATGAAAATACGTATTTTGCATCTTGTATCTGTATTTCAAATACTTGAATCTTAGATAAGTCACATCTCTGCCTAACACGTTTTTCTTAGAAATTTCAGTACGATTTGTTTATTATTTAATAATTTTTAAATACTTTTTACCTACCTATGTAAACCTAATTATTAATACTTACTTTTTAACTGTTTCTCAACAATATACATTTTCTTATGTAATGACTACAAATATGAAGAATTAGAAAGTGCCCAATACGTTAAAAAATCAATTACTATTTATAAATCCTTACATCGTATTAGCATTATAATTTCATGAATCGAAGTACTGTATACATGCATAGCACTTTGCCGCGAAGACGTCAAGCGCTATCACCAACTCAAATAAATTCGACATCTCGAACAATCGCCATTCCAACTTAATCCGCAATAATCCATCAGCTTATAATATCAACTCCATCTCGAATCTGTCAATAGAGCCGAGCGATACAGAAATGCAATGTCACCTATCATTTTCCCTCGCGTGCACACACACACATTCACATTTCCCGCCTGGCGTACCTAACCTATGATAAATGTAAATCGGGCAACAACGCGCGCCCGACCTGTCAAACGTCGCGAAAGGCACCTCTACCGCCACCTAGCGGCGGTGGAACGTAACGCCGCTTCGGGTTTTAGAAAGAGCGCGGGTCCTATCCAGCGCGCCGTCTCTGTCCCGCGACCGTGGAACGATATCGCCGCTGTGGCAACGCCGCAGCTGTCAAAAAATTTCTCTCACACGTATGCCAGTCAATATTGGAGTATTTAAATACATTTCGTTGGGTATTGATACAATTAAACGCGTAATCCATTTACGACGCTGTTAAATTGATGCGTAACTGAGCTTCATAAATAATAACGCATGAGGAGTGAAGCTTCGTTTAGTTCTAACTTTTTCAAATTTAGTTTCGTAATTTCGCGCCTATATTTCAAAAATATATTTAATTAAAATGATTATTAAGAATATTGCAATATAAAAAATATTGCAATATTCACAAATAACTAACATTTCAACGCATTAATTAACGTAACAATGTAATGTTTAATTGTATAATTAAGTACATAAATTAATTACTTATTAATTGCATTTGTAATATGACAATAATGTCACATATTAATCAAATCATCGAACTTTTTGAAATCACGGTGTAAAATATTAACAAAAACGATAATTTATTTTATTTTAAAAAGCAATCAACCGGATTGTGGAATATAACCCCATTATTATTTATTACATTACACAAGCCAATATTGTATTATTGGCGGCAAGGGTTGTCCATCTAGCGGCGGCGGAAGTTACCACATTAGAACGAGACAGCAGTACGTGAGACAAACAGATGTAAACACAATTCCAACAGAAGCAAAGTTTCTCTGTTTATTTGTGTTGGTAAGCGTGTTTGCGGTATCTTATTATGGCCGAAATGGTCGGCGCTAGTTGTGTCATTAAATGTAAACCACTTTATAAAAAAATTACATTATTTTTGTTCGTGTAGCTTTTGGTAGATATGGCGTGTGCCGTAGCGTTTCGATAAGGTGACGGTAGACTTTTTTAGTTAATAGCCGAGCGACGACGGGTCATTGTGGATGAATGAAATAGACGTGCGTCGGAAAAGAACAGCTGTACCGGACGCCGTGTTAGTCAGAGAGAGACATAATTACCAGTGGAACGTATCTCGCTTATCGGATTTCGTCAGGTATCATCCCAACCCGAATGTTTTGACATGTGATAATCATAAGGTAATGAGTCTGTCGCGAGGTGCCGAACGGTATATATTTTTGATTCGGCTGAGGTCGGGTCTGATTCGGGCCGATCGCGAGCCGATGGGAAGATGGATGCCGCTTTTAGAACGTATCTATTATTTTTGTTTGTAAATTATTGGAATGGCGCGCATCGGAATCTTCGCGCGGGAAATATTTAAATTAGGAATGCGCGCTCGGCTATGGACGCCGAAATAATTGATCGGCGTGATTATTTTCGTGGAGAATTATTACAAACTAACTTATCAACACTTTTCATAATAAACAAATTAATATATATTTTATACATCCATTACGTTACTAGGTATATATTTTAGAATTATGGATTGTTTTATGCGACTAAATTGTGCTTATTTTGTCAGAAATTAGATATAAATTATATGTTGAAAATATTTTTACAAATCTAATATTTTTTCTTAATAAGGGATAAACACTTATGGATGAGCTCAGTTTTACTGGGAAGGAAGGAAAGAATTAAAATTATCACACTTTTTTTGATATTTTAAAATTTTATGTGTTAGATAATGGTCACATTCTGTGAGAACGCACTAGGTAGGTACCTACCTAAGTATCTATATATTTTTTAATTCAGTCTTTTAAGTAGATAGGCTCCTAGGTAGGTAGGTATGAAATTTTTCAGCGTAGGTAGTGGGGGGAAGTTTGCGTTTGCGAAGTTTCCACCAACGAGACCCAAATTTTGTCTTCTGCGCATTCCCCCACTACGCCAAAAAATTTCAAGTAGTTTTCCGGCAACTGTACCTTCCTACCATTCTGTCATGTCTAGGTAGGTAGGTACCTACCTATGTACTCTAGTGCAGTTTATTGTCAATCATTTATACGGGGTGTCTTGTAGCTAGTAGTAAAAACTTCGGGGAAGTCTTTCTCGTTCAATTTCGAAACAATCAACTTATTGTAAAAATAAGTTGATTGTTTAAAAAAAAGCCAATTTTGATTTAGGTAATTATCTCCGAAATTGTCGACATTTAACCCAAAGTATTGAGTATATTATTATATTCAAAATTGAACGAAGAAGACTTCTTGTTCTTGAAGAGTTTTTGCTACTAGAGACACCAGTATAAATAAATCGGTTTATATTCTATAATTGAAATGTTAATTATTTTTCCAAATTATTTAGGTACTATACATTCAGATCATTACAATTGGTGCGAAATCAAAATAGTACTTTTTTAAATAATGAGAAAATGATTCTTATTCTGTACTTATCAAGGAGTTTTAAATTTTCAACTTACTTTATCTTATTTAAGCTTATTAATGAAATTTAAATGAACCTTCGATTGTATTTCGCAATAGGAAAAAATACCGACAGTTCGTCTGCAGCCCGGAACGCAGCGCACTGCCATCTGTGGACGGCTGGTCGAACGATATTACTTTCCGTCATTTGGCTATAAATAGAGACGGCAATAAATTATCAGGTAATTCTCGCCGCGATAAACAATAAAATTGCACAAATTGGAACAGTTGACGAAACATCGCATGCTCCATTTTAAAATGGAATGTTCTAATGGAACATCAAAGGTAATTTTAGAACGGGATAAGAAAAAATGTAGGTATACGTGAATAACTATTGATATGAGGCTTGTAAATTCTATAAATATTCTCTTTGTACATTAGGCATTCCCGCTGTGGCTAAATCCAAGATAATGGTCCCATTGCATATACAACGAAAATGAGTATTTCACTATATTATTGAATGTGCTAATAACAAAATGAAAGATAATTTATGTTTAAATAGTAAGTATTAAATAAGATATTACACTTTAAAGTTCCGAAAAATGCACTGCATATTTTGACATTTCAGAGGCAATATATGAGGTTGTTAGGTTTGGTTAGGTTAGATTATTAGGTTTGGTTTGTTTAATTTAGATTACGATTATTTTATTTAGATTAAATTAACAGGACGTTAAATTTTATAGTGAAATATTTATTTTCATTGTATGAACAACGGGACCATAATCTTGGATTATTCCCTCTCTGTTCTCGGGATAAAAACATCCCATCCCAATTATAATAATTCCGTTGTCTGTCAATCCGTTCGTAACGTCCGTAACTTCTTTATAATATAAAAAATTTACTTTTTCGAATAATTTTTTTTTTCGGAATTTTTTGAAAATAAAAAAATAAATACTTTTAAATTCATTTTACACGTAAAAGTACCGTCATTTATATTATTGTTATTATTATTATTATATCCTAACACAAAATAAGTGTAAAATGTCCGTTGGAAATGTCAAGAAGTTACCAGCTGTAACCCGTCAAAAATGACGGTACTTTTACATGTCGATTCCTAAAGAAAAAATATTTTTTTATTTACGTAAAAAAAAGTTTTTATAAAATAAGTTACGGACGTTACACAAAGTTACGGGGAGAGACAGACAGACGGACGGACGGACAGACAACGAAATTATTATAATTGGGATAGCGTTTAATTATTGACTTTAATTTGATATTTGGACACTGAATGAAGAAATGTTATTATTTATTGTAAACAGGGTGTCTCGTAGCCAGTAGCAAAAACTTCTTCATTTACTTTTTTTTCTTAAAATTTTTCTTTCCAAAATTTTTTTTTCGAAATTTTTTTTTCCAAAATTTTTTTTTCGAAAAATATTTTTTTTCATAAAACTTTTTTTTCCCAAATTTAGTTACAGCAAGTATAATAATGGTTACCCTTGGTGAACGTTGTATTAAGCCAGTGTTAATATCGAGCTTAAGATATTTGTAAACTGCTATGCATGACGTAAATTCGCTAATATGATTTATTTGACTGAATTATTTGACTGATTTATTATAACTGAAGCAAAAAATATTTTTACCACGCGTCATTAAATTGAGATTAAGGGTGCGTCAATGGATGAGACTAGTCTCAATACTTTGAATCTATACACCCTGCGAAAAAATACATTCGGCAATGAATCATAGCTCACTCCGCACTCAACTCTATACCGTCCCTTTTCACGCTTTTGAGACGAGTCTCGGAGAGAAGTTTCATCTTTGAATATTGCACCTGATGAATCGATTGGCTCCAGTTGCTAGCTGCGCCACTATCAGCAAATTAAGGATCATAATTATGATGAACTACAATGGATAGTAGAGTGCGTGCTCTCGACTAGGGAATGCAATCCCGATCCCGCGAGATCCCGAGGCATTTTACGAGATCAATCCCGAACCGAAAAATCGGACGAGATTATCGGGATTGATCAGCATTTTTTCTATTTTGTATGTTTAATTGTGTATGTCTATAGAGCTTTTAGTAAGTACTTAAAACCTATGTTCACGTCACATTCAAATAATGAAAATAGCTTTTAATAATATTTGCTGTATTTTATCAACTTAACATAGTAATAAAAAAGTAACCCATAAAAACCAAGTTTTAATTATACTCCCTTTCTTTGTAAAATATAACAACAATTAAAGACGAATTAAAACATATAACATAACACTGAACTTACAGTAATTTAATATATTTCTAAAATATCAGATATTTTGAGCTTTGATAAAACACGTCATGCTTTGAAGATTAAATTCTAAAAACATTTGTCAGTCAATTTAGATTTTCGACATTCGTAGTGAAGTACCTATTATGTATACCGACGGAGTAATTCAAATTTAGAAAATATTCCGCGACGTTATCGGGCCGCTGTTCCTAATCAAACTTTTCGAATGATTCCAATTTGAAAAAAACAATAAAATTTCTAAAAATATGAAATTATACTATAATTATTAATTTTTTTAACGAAAATTTGATAGATCTTCTTGATCGTCGCCACGACTCTACTTGCCAAGTTTCAGCTCGATTGGATCACGGGAAAAGGGTCAAAAATCGATCCAAAGTTTTTTTTGACGGCAAGCCGGCAAGCAAGCAAGCAGACGCCACGAGTTAATATAAAGGGAGTAAGACTACTGAGGACCGGTTGTTTCAAGTTGGATCAAAGTAAAAGTTCGTTTAAAGCATAGATTTTTGCGTTCTCCACCAATCAAAAGATCCGTTTCCGTAAAAATCTATGCTTTAAACGAACTTTTCTTCCTCCTTATCCAGCTTGAAACAACCGGGCCTAACTCTACTATATTGACTGACTGATGCTTGGAAAAACGCCTACAAAAACTTTAATGCAATGATTAATAATGAACATTTTATTAAAATTGCTGCTATAAAAATGCAAGGCGTTGTCGTTAATTGCTATTCAGCTCTATAAACAACAACAAAACACAAAAGTATTCGGGATCCCGATCCCTAGGAATCCCACGGGATTGGAAATTCTAATCTCGAGGGATCCCGAAAGGGCATCCCGACTCGGAACTGCATTCCCTACTCGCGACGTTCCTCGCTTTGCCGGTCGCTCCAGCATCACCGCTTCTCCCTGGTAAAGAAAGCGAGAAAGGGCGCACGCGAGTCTGTAAATAGCCCCACACATTGAAGATTGTTCTCCGGATTGCGCGAGTGTGGGAGAAAAGTAAAACGGTTTGTTTAAAATCCACACACAGCACGTGCATGTCATTCTGCTCCAGTGGTCGTTCAACTGTTCGGACGCTAGAACCCCTCTACTCTGCACCACCCAAGCACGAGCTTCCAAAACTGAGTGAAAAAAAAAGTAACCCATAAAAACCAAGATTTTAATATACTCCATTTCTTTTTAAAATATGACAATAATTAAAGACAAATTAAAACATATAACATAACACTAAACTTACAGAAATTTAATATATTTCTAAAATGTCAGATGTTTTGAGATGTCGAGATTTTGATAGATTCAATTATCATCAATATCGTACCTTATGAATTTCCAGCGTCAAATGATTTAGTCAGAATCAGATTTGAGTAATGTAGAATTCTTCAAAACTTAGCAGAAATCTAAAAGAAATAAATTATTATTTGATTTTTTCCCAAAAAACCCAATTTCGCTGTAATCTGTGAACCAATTGTTTTGTAAATTTTCGAAATTCGTAGTGATGTACCTATTATACCGACGGAGTAATTCAAATTTAGAAAATATTCTGCGACGTTATCGGGCTGCAGCACCGTTGCTAATCAAACTTTTCTAATGATTCCAATTTGAAAACACCAATAAAATTTCTAAAAATCCGAAATTATACTATAATTATTAATTTTTTTTAACGAAAATTTGATAGATCTTCTTGATCGTCGCCACGAGTCTGCTTGCCAGGTTTCAGCTCGATTGGATCACGGGAAAAGGGTCAAAAATCGATCCAAAGTTTTTGTTAACGGCAAGCAAGCAGACGCCACGAGTTAATATAAAGGGAGTAATAAACCGACAAAGCTAGGGTACAAAAGGCATGATGACAGATTGTATAATGTAGGTACACGTCTACTATTACCGAAAATAACATTATTTCGGTAATAAACTAAGTTTTTACGCAAATAATTGCATTTGCTTCATTTAATTGTGTCATGGCGTCAACGTGACGTCAAGCCTACTTATCGCATTTTGTCTACGACAACAGTTCAAGAGACACAGTGATGGTTATTTAGGTGTGACGTCATTCGCTCTGACCGGTGTTTCAGTTAAAATGGCCGAATGTAGAATTTTATACATTAATTTTATTATATTTTTTAATTTTCTTTACATTTTGTGATATCTAGTCCGACAAAACGTCTAAGTAGACGTTTTTCTTCAGGTTCAATTGTACACTTATTGTTAAACTGTTACTAAATATTATTTACTTTATAAACAGAAGAGATAAAAAACAAAACCAATTTAAGTACAAAAACAAACAAAAAAATTTTTTAAGTACAAAGTTAAAAGTTTTAAGCAAATTAAGAAAAGAAAAAGAAAAAATATATATACACATCACTAATTATTCATTGTCATTATCATAATAATACACTTCACATCATTTCAATATTAATATAGTTCATATATAACTCATGTCGTTTACTAATAACCACTTTTTAAGTTCTGACACCGATTTTGGAGTTTTTAGGCCTGTTTAAGTGTCCTCAGACCATATTTGTTTGTTATTCTTGGAATTGTTAAAATTTGATTTGTAGCGCATCTTGTGTCTCTGCCATGTCAACTACCTTTTTGTAAATTTCATTTTCGTGATTTTCTTTTATCAGCAGAAATAGAACTAACCCAAGAATTGGCAAAATATTTACGGATTAATACTCTAGTTCAGTATTTTCTCTTTGTTCAAAAACCTGTGGATTTATGATTCTTTTTACGATGACAGTTTGTAGATTTTGTATCGACTTTATATTTGAACTAGCTGTGCCCGCGCGGCTTCGCACGCGTAGATTTTTAAGTACACTGTTTGGAGCGTCATAGAAAATTCGCTAACCTTCTAGAACATTCTCCTTCCAGAACTTATAGAAAATTTATCGAATGTACGGGAAAATTCTAGACACACCGATACATTCCGCCACTCAGTTTAGAACCTTATAGATCTTTCGGGAATTTTCTAGAACCTTCTCTTTCCAGAACTTTCTAGAGCAGGTTTCTTCAAAACCTTCTAGACTCACCGACAAAGTCAGCGCGTCTATTTTGAAACAATCTGAAGCATTTGCGGCCTTCCCATAACAAAAAAGTGTGCTAGAAAGCACATTTTCGTCACCCACTCCCACCCACGCACAGCCACCCTCACCAAACTCGCATATTTTCGATGTGACACCAAGGGCTATCCACCACCATAACCACTGGTGGGTGGTTGTGGCTGGTTTTGGAGAAAACTTGGCGGGTAGGGAAACACAGGTTTCTTTATATATATATATATATATATACAACAAGCATCTTCAGGTTGTCTTGTTAATAAATTTCCGTCACGAGGGGCAGTGCGAGCACGTCCGTTCGTATCGGAAGCTTATCACCAAGTGAGGTCTGGTAAGTCAAAATCTAAATTTGGGTACTGTGGTCATTATTGGCCTTAATGATTGTTGGAAATTTCGTATTAAATATTGGGTGTTCCCGGCCGTTGCTAGCCTTAATGGCGTTTGTTTGGCTCCCTGTGATGCGCTTTGTACTCGATGTTGCTTCTGTTGTGTCGGTGGTTATATTTAATTGATTTTTGCGCGCTAATGTATTATTTTTACTATGAAATCTACTGTTGAATAAAACTGTTGAATAAAAAATTGTTGAGGACCAGATGTTGACGCGGGTTACCCCCAAAGAAATTAATACTAACATTTCTAACACCCGTGAAAACCTTCATTATAACATATATATATAATATATACATATATATATATATATATATATATATTGCTGGCGAGGCTCCAAGATCTTATACCAGATCATAATATTGATTCTACCAAAGAAAAATACATCACTCTTAAATAGGCTTTAGAATAATGTATTGCATCTTGTAAAATCTGCTAGACACTGCCCTAAGGCTCGTAAAAATTTGATCTGCTGATCCCATTTGAAGTGTTCGTCTATGAGTAGACCAAGTTATTTGTGAGTTTTCACATACTCCACAGTGCTACATAAGCATTTTTTTTCAATACCTTTGTGTATGCAGTTGAAGTCATGCGCAATTATATTAGGTTCGACATTAAAAAGGGCGTGTGGTGATCTTATATGCATAATGCATTTGGTTTTTTTGGCATTGATTATTAGTCCCACGTGATCTTATTTATCTCAATGTGTATATTAAAACTGGATCATTTTTTAGAATCCTTTCAAAATATTTTCTTCTCTAAAATAACTTATTCTTTAATCTTCAATACTGTCATCATGTCTATTAAATTTAAAATCTATCCCATGAGTTCATCTTCTTCTCCCAATTCAAAGTATCCGTCCAACGAGCGTTGGCTTTAATATTGAATATCATCAATTCATTTACCACGGCCATGAATAGCTCTAGAGTAGCTGGCCAAATCATTGTCTCAGATTTTTCATCCCCGATGTTCTCCTTCTTCCAGGGCCTCGACTCCCGGAAAACTTACCCTGCATTATGAGATGCAAGATCTCGTACTTCTCTGGATGTCTCGTCATAAGTCTGAGATGGATATTTACATGCTTTTTATAATTCTCTTCGTCTGTTGTGGTGTAATTGATTTTCACCAACTTCTCGAATAGCTAGAGCTCACCTTAACGTAAATTGAATGACTATACAATATTAAATCATTTTTGACGTAGTTTCGTCATTAGTTTGATTTAAATCAATCATTTTCCATTATTACTGAGCGGGCAGCCGTAAAGTTTAGGATTTAAATTTGGATACTGCGTGGCTGATGTTAAAAAATCGATTACAAATACATGCAAAGAAAATGTATAAAAACATGTCTTTAAATTTTTTTATTTGTTATTGTAATAATCACTTGTTTTCCTTACTCATCCGAACCATAATATCTTCATTGTTAACTCTGCCCATCCAACTTATTTTGACTTTTCTTCTGTAGATCCACATCTCGAGCGCGTCAAGTTGCCTTATCAATTCTTCGGTAAGCGTCCATGCTTCCATTCCATTAAATAATTTCGCGAAAACATAGCTATTCACAGTTGAAATCCAAAGATGAGTTTATTACTGCAGAACTTCTTTTTCATCTAGATAAAGGTTGCATGAGCATGCTGAGTGTCGCATTTGATCTCAACAGAAGGATCCCACCTTTCATTTACTCTGCAACCCATCCATGTACACAATAATTAAAGCTTCTCTAATTTTGTTCCAGCAATATAAATTCTTTCATTGTCAACTGCATTATTTTGTTGTATAACTGTTTGCTAAGTCTATATTTGCATTAGTCATACACATCCTTTAAAACATTCACTGAAAATGCTGTGTGGCAACAATGCTCTCTGACGCACTGACGCTCAAGTTTGACTACGCTGGTCCGGGTATGACCGAATAATGTATCTTCCGAGGTTACTACTATAGCACCGCATTGTTTCAATCAGCTACCCCAAAATCCACGATCACCGGGTTCTAAAGAAGATGGAACAATAATATTGTGAAGACATGAGAATTCGGAAAGGCTAGCCATGTAGAGCTGACTATTTACTTGGTCTAGCAACAAGGAATCGACGATAGCCGATTATGTGCATTTTCATTGGATGTTTAATTATTTTTTATTCGCTACGTGAATTAAAGTTATTTTTAAAGTATAATTCTAATATTATATTTTTATACTATTTATAGTAAAAGCGGCTTATTTTATCAGGCGGTAACATAATACCCAACTGTCTCCACGTACTGTGAATGCCGGAAATGATATGTCGCATGGAAAATGCTGACAACAAGAACTGTGAAAAGCAGAAATAGACAAAAAAAGTGCCGATAGCTCATATGCTAAGCAGGATTCTTGAAAACAAGAGGAGCAGGCAGGAGGAAAAGGCAAACTACCCCTAAGACAATTTTTCATTTCACAGCCCGCGTGACACCTTTCCCAAGGAAAAATTAAATCCGGTGGTTTTCAATCCATCTTCTAACTGTAAGAAACCATTATGCCTAGTTGCAATAGGTAAACTTATCATAATATCTTTGCCTACCGTGGTCCAGATAGTCATTTAAAAAGGATATGGAGTAGCATCATTGATCTAGTAAGTACATCAACATGAAGATTGGAATTTTCTTCTCTGAACTTCTACTTTTCCAGTCCCTACCAGCTTCTCCAATTTATCTTCTCTATGTTAGAAAAATTGGGTGATGCATCTCAGAAAAATTATAGACAATCAATATCGAATCCTTTATTGAGGCTAATCATTACATTGCTAATCATGACATCAAGTTCAATGAGATTCAATTCAATTCAATTTTATTTTTGTATATAACATTTACATAACAAAAGTACATTCAAGTCGTAAATGTTATAAATGAAGAGTTTATAAAATTAATGTTTTAATTAACATACATATTCATGTCAAACGTGTAGGAGAATCCTGCTTCGGAAAACTCTCTCAGAGATATGGAACAGATCAATGTCCAAAGCGATATTGTTCAGCATAGCTGTAGCTCTTCCAACAGGCATAACCATCGGCAGGTTGGTCCTGTTTATTGGAATGTGAAACAATCTATGCTGACGATGTCTAAGGTAATTATCAGGAACATACAAACTAATGCTCTGCATAATTTCAGTATCATCGATCATACCGCGCAACAATGTGTAATCAAATCATCATCAACATCATTCTTGGCTCTACAACCCTTGGTGGGTCTTGGCCTCCTCAATAATTTTCCTACTCATCTTGGTCTAGTGCCAGCTCTCTCCAGTTTCGAAACTCTAAGGCAGAGATATCTTTGAGGACGTTGTCACTCCATCATAATTTTGGCCTTCCTAAGCTCTTTCGCCCTACTCTTTCGGCCTTGAGTTCAGCAGGGACTTTGGTGCTTGACGCTCGGACATTGTCTCCGCATGACCCAGCCACCGAAGTCTTCCCAGTTTTATAAATTTTGTGACGTTTGGCTCCTTAAATAGAGTATCGAGCTCATGGTTCTAACGTCTGCGCCAAAGTCCATTTTCTAGAACCGGTCCGAAGATACGCCTCAAAATTTTCCTTTCAAAAATGTCCAGTGCTCGCTCATTCCTTTTAGTTAGTACCCACGTCTCAGCTGGGTACGTGAGCACTGGTCTAATAAGCGTTTTGTACACTAATATCTTGGTGTATCTATGTGTAATCAAATACACATTCCTTATAGTCTCTAAACTATTGTAGCCAAGCATACCCTGGAGAAACTCGGTTGGGTAGAGCCAAGGATAATGCCCGTACTCTCTTATGTAGAGATATCTCAGAAACTTCTTTTAGACTTTCTCCACCATAAGAGAGTACTGTAGATTATTGTGTAATTGTGATTCATATTCAATTTCGACGTATTCAGTAGGTGATCATGTGACGTGGCTAGGTATTAAGATATTAACAAGATGATAGATTCTCTCGTTACGTTGCACTAGTGCCTCGGTTCGTCGAAGCGTGCGCACCACGGATTGGGGGATTCTGCTCCATGGAATATCCGTTTGCTCCTCTCTCTCCATAGACAAAAGTAGACCACAGTCAATCAATAAGTAGCGCCGGAGCCATGTGCAGTCAAGTGAGGGGCCCCGCAACCAAAATAGACCTCCATGCTGCAGGCATCAGACATGGCATCGAGGGACGTGGCGGCAGGACCACGATGTGTGAAGTGGAAATTAAAGGTGAAGAAGATTTTGAACAAATCGTTTACAATAATGAGCAAATTAAAAAAAAATCCACGGCGCCAGGGACGGATTGGTTTATAGTGCGATTTGCTTATTTATTTAATACACGTTACAACGCACCATTAAAATAAACAATGTACCTATATAAAAATGTATAGATTGATAGGTAATAATAAAAAAAAGGAGATAAGATATAATTCTATCAAAAACAACTCATAATAAAGTGATATATATATAAGAAAATCAAAACGAAAAAAACAAAAAGAAAATATAAAGAAAATCATAAGAGAATGGCATAAAGTATAATAAAATTACATCAAAATGTAATAATTGTTATCAAATAAAATATGAAACTCAAGAATCAATAAAACTTCAACTAATTAAAATAATAGTAAACAAATTAAGTCTGAAATTCAAGAAGCAACACAATTACAACAAAATGAAATAATTATAAACAAATCAAATCTGAAACTCGAGAATCAATAAAAATGACAACAAAATAAATGAAATATGAAATTCAAAAAGCGAAAACAAAAGATACACATGACATCAATAATTATAAATGACCGAATTCGTCCAGAAGAGCTTTTTGTAGGCGGCTATAATATTATTAATTTATGATAACTTATCTAAGATTCAAATAGATTTCTGGTTTATTTAATGTGTTATATTATGTCATGTCATATATATCTTAAGAAAGAAAAAGAAGAACGAAAGTAGACTGAATGCAGTGGAGCTGAGATCCCTGAGGCGTATGTGTGGCTAATCCATTTATGATAGAGTAAACAATGAAGATGTTAGGAATGAATGTAGAGCTGATCTTAGCACAATCAATAGAATTAAAAAAGGGTCGCTCAGATGATTTGGGCATGCCGAGTGGATGAATTAGGAAATAACGGTAAGAAAAATATAAAACACAGGTGTTGACGGTTCCAGAAAGAGAGGACAACCGCGGAAAACATGGCACGACCAGATTAACCAGATACTGGAAGACGGTACCGTTAGAAGCCTCAACAACCGTCGAGCTTGCATACGAAGATATATGAATGTGGATGAGGCGAGAGTTGTATGTCAGGACAGAGGAGTGTGGCGCTCTATTCTACCTACTTACCCCAACGGGGAAACGGTGTGATGGTAAGTAAGTAATATATATGTTTGAATGCGGAATTCTATCATAGAAGTAATATTATGGAAAAAAACAAACCAATGGATAATAATTATGACCGCTAGGGTAGCGGGCATTTCAAACAACGTAAATAAGAATATGTCTAATTGGATAATTTTGAATTAGTGAGTGAATAAGATAGTGAGGCAGAGGATGTCGTACGATGGAGTAGACAGCGAAGGTGGGACAGATATGGTCGCGTCCAGAGGATGGACAGCATCAGACCCGTACCACATTACCAACCTCACGAAAACCGCCCTCGGGAAAAACCTTCCAAAAGATGGAAGGAGAGCTGGGAATCCTCACAGGAGGCGCTATCCTCTGGAAAACAGACCACGAAGGTGTATTAAAAAGAGAAAGAAGAAGATGAAGGATAATTGTATGCGTTAGCTCATATTGTGGTAGACAACTTTAAAATGTTGATTTTCAAAATTCTTCAACTCTGGTTGAAAATTTAATTTTATGGACAATCTTCTAATGGTTGTACAGCCATCAACATTAACCGCGAATCAATCGCTATAATGCAAAGCAAAATCAGTTGGCCAAGCCATGTATGCTATATTATGTCGTGGTCTGGAATGAGACACGGAATGAGAGGGTGATACACACACGATAGTCTTTAATATTGTCACGAGACGTAGCTATGGGGGGAAAAGGTTCCATTAAAAAATATTTAAACTTTTATTTAATAAGCAAAGTCACTACACACGAATTTAATCAGAGCAATGTTCTTCAATTCACTCTAAATTAATATTTCATACACTAGTTAACCCGTTTCGTAATTCGTACTCGCCTGAATAACTTGTCTTTCATATATTGATGTGCGTTTTTAAATCGCTCAAGTCAGCATCAGAAAACTTCTCACCCGCCGGTAGGTACTTCCTTCGCTGGAATGACCACGCGCTAGCAATACACGCCGGACAATTTCGCGTTGTCTGTCGACTTGTCTCTTTCGAATGACTCTGACAATGATTGCGCGGTAGCCGGTAGATCGCTTTTAATAGGTTATCGCTTTCTCGACGTTTATGAGTTTATGAGAAAATCCTGGTTCATTCCAGATTCATGTGGACCACATGAAAGATTTTGATAGGGCATAAATCCATCTGATTTTACCATCGCTTGACATTATTGTGTTAGAAGTAATAACCCACAAGAAAACATTAGAAAATGGAACTTACAAAATAATAATGAACCACTAGCTCATTAAACCTCAAGCTAGGAACAATTATAAGAATTGCCAAATGACAGCATTAGGTTGATAACCCAGCAAAAACGACATAGAAAAAGACTAAAGAGAATGTGGCCTGGAGTAAGTGGAAGAGTACGACAGCAGAATGAGAAGTTATTTCAGTTAAACTGAAATCCAATGACATGTTCTTCTTGCTGGGTCCTCATCTTTGGAGCAGTCAATTCATAGAACCAGGACCAACACCTACACAATAAGTGCTAACAAGCAAAGTATTATATTTTCTTTAAATTTCCAGCTTAACATAGTCGAAGAGATACAAACGACGTCATTTTTCTATACAAAATAGCCAACTCCCTAGTAGACTGCCCAGACTTACTCAGACAAATATCGATTCAAGTGCCATCCAGACCAAACAGAATTAATCTCACACTTAACACTAAACTCCAAATAAAATACATTCTTCTTCAGAGCTACTGCAATTCAAGGGACTTGACTTAATCAACCCAACAATCAGAGCAATCAAATCAAGCGTCAACATAAAGACCATAAACATCCTTCTTCTCCAATCCCTTATCCTATTGGGTCAGGGTCCCTGCACCGCATAGGAGGTTCCAACTCTTCCTATTTTGGGCTTCGCTCTCCACGCCAGCCCAATTTAGTTGTAACCTCGCTTCGAAGCAGTCCTCCAACTGATTCCGTCAGCTCCTCTTAGAACGGCCCCTCGGTCTTCTGCCTTCTGGTCTTGCCTGGAATATGCGCTTTGGCAGTCTATCTGCCGGCATCCGCAAGATATGTCCCAGCTATCGTAGCTGTGATTTCTCGATAAATGTCTATAAGGATTCCACTTCGAGACATTCTCTTATTTGCGTATTTCTGATTCTGTCCCTTTTGGTTACTTCTACTATTCCTCTTAGAAATCCCATCTCGGTGGCCTGTAGCCTTGAGCAGGTTTTTTCTGTCAAGATCCAGTACTCGTAGCCGTACACTAGAGTTGGCCTGAAAACTGACGAACATCCTTAACAATTTTAATTACTATCGCATAGTTAACACCTTGTCGAGTCTTGGGCACCCGATCATACTAGGACAAGGGGATGAATATAGTTCTTAATCCTATGCCCATTCCATATTTTCTTTCGTCCACTCTCTGGAATCTAGTTACCTGGTATTTTTAAGTTAAATTTATATAGTTATTGTTTTACTTTTGTCATTTACATTAAGTATAATATACTACCTCTCTCACTAATATCTGCTCATCAAGTGGATTCATATAATTGGTTAAGTTATTTTGCACATCATATATTCAGTTCTTCTTACAAGCTGCATAAATCATCAGTAAAATAAAAGAGAATAAAAATACCAAATTAAATCTTTTGAGTTACCATATTTATAGCTTATATTAGGTTAAAAACCCGTGGGATGCCCACAAAATAGTCTTGTCTATTACGGTTTGTCGGCGTGGTTGACGCACTCAGACTCGCCCACAACTGGAGTATCACGCCTTCGAGCTTTTTTACGGGGGTAGGAAAGCGATAAATTTAGACTGTAATTATGGAAAGAAAAATTAGCTAAATTAATTAATTAAATTATGGACAGTTGATTTTGGTGGAGATTAATTTTACTAAGAACATTATGTCGGAGTATTCTCTTCTAAGTTTTAATGGATGTAGGAGAGGTATTTGATGATTCAAATGTCTTCTGCTCAAGTACTTTAAGAGAATTTTCTGGTATCTTTCTTCTTCTTCTTTTGGTGTCATGTCAGGTCCCCCCAACGTTGACTATCACCCGAGAGAAAGCGTCCCTGTCCTGGGCAGCACGAAACAGCTCTCCAACACTTCTTATGCCCGTCCAGTCGCGTATATTGCGGAGCCAGGAAATTTGTCTCCTTCCAACACCTCTACGACCCTCTATCTTGCCCATAAGAATCAGGTGGAGCAATTCATATTTTTCTCCTCTGAGCACATGACCCAAATACGATACCTTTCGGATTTTGATATTTGTCAGCAACTCTCTATTCACTCTAGCTCTTTGAAGAACTCTTGTGTTGCTGACCATATCCGTCCAGGGTATCCGGAGCATTCTCCGATGTATCCACATTTCGAACGCCTCCAGCCGGTTCATGCTACTCACTTTGAGGGTCCACGATTCCACTCCGTACAGCAGGACTGACCATATATAACATTTGACCAGTCGCTGTCGAAGTTTCAGGTTAAGATTGTCATCGCAGAATATCTGTCTCATTTTGTTAAAAGCAGCTCGCGATGCTTCAATTCTGCATTTGACTTCGGTTTCTGGGTCGAGGTCTTCCGCTAGGATACTTCCAAGGTATTTAAACTGGTATCTTTCAATCCTATTAATATGTACAAAGTATTGGGGATTCAAAATGATTGATGCATATTCCAGAGTACTCCGTATATATGTATTAAATAAATTTACTACAGTAGTGGGCTTTTTAAAGGGCTTAGATGTCCTTGCATTTTCGGGGCCTTTTTGCATACCGAATCTATATGAGGGATGTAAGTCATCTTACTATCAAGAATGATCCCAAGGTCCCTTATCTCAGAGACTTATTTTAAATTGTTTGACGCTATATTATAATTAAATTCAAATATTTTTTTATTTCTGGTGAATCGAATGTAATTACATTTTTTAATATTGAGGTCTAGCATATTCCCATTGCAGTATTCTGTAAATAAATTCAGATCCTCTTGCAGTTTCTGGCAATCTTGGAAATATTTCCCTAAAAAGGCATGTCATTGAAATTATTGTCATTTCCCTTTTCAAGCTTCTGTTGTCTATTGGTCTCATGTTCAGCAATGACAGGTGATTCCTTTCCGTATGGTCCAACCATGATTTTATTTGGTTAGCCTATAAACATAACCTTTAATTTTCCAGTCCATTAATCACCTGTTATTTCTGTTTTATATCATCGTACACGCGGCATAATAACTTATAAAACTGTGTTTAGAATATTCTGGACGTCTTTTATAACAGTCCTCAAACGAGAATAAATTGTGAAAATGTCAAACGATTATACAGTGTTCCACTTCGACACCGCTTTTATAAGACGCTCTGATTTCAGTTTTACATATTCGTGTCATGTAGCGCGTCTAAAAATGTTTCAACGTCCGTATTTTTTCACACTTGCGTATGTGAATCTCTCCAAGAGAGCCATGCCACTTCTCGAAGATTAAAAATATATCAAGTGTCTAAACAAAGAACATTCCGCAGCATCCCGATATGATGGCATTTCGTCATCGCGTCATCAGGATCGTTCCATTACTCATCGTTTACACAAATATCTCGTATTGGCAACTTGGAAGCCGCATCGAAATAACAAATATCATCGAATGTTGTTTTTCTTGCGTATCGCGCGTCTGAGAGCAACTGAATATTGACAAATCGAAAACAAGTACCTGCTAGTGATGGTCAAACCGTTATTGTAACCGGTTACGCATTCCTTTTATTTGAGATTTGTATTTGATTGTATCGATGATTGATAACTGAGATTTAACTGTTGTCTAGTTAACGTATTTCCATTTAAGAAAGACAATTTATAGGTGTTTACGGGATAAACACCCACAAGGAAACAATGTACGTTGTACGCACGGCTTGGACATACTTTTTTTAAAAGTATTTATTTTTTATTGTTTTTTTTAAAAAGATTAATGTCATTTTACATTTCAAATATTGGGACAATTTATTTTACTAACTCTATTAGAGTCAGAAGACTCTAATAGAGTTAGTAAAATAGGTGTTTGTATATATGTTTTTTGGTTTCAATTATAATTTTTTTCTGATCGTTTGGGGGAGATTATTAAAGGATTTGATACCAGGAAAACTAAAATGATTTTGAATAGTGTTAAAATTAAATATTGGTATGTTAAGTGTATCTCTAAATATTATAGATCGAATATCGTTTCATGTGTTTAATGTTTTATTAATTTAAACAATTTTGATTATTGAATTTTTTTGTACATACCTACCTATTATTTTTGGTACTTTAAATTCTCTATATAGTTGAGCACTTGGTTTCTTCGATTGCCTTTCTTAAATTGAAAGTCCTATACTGATGGTTGTCCGTCGATTTGCAAAAAATCAGTTACCAATCATCGATACAATCAGTTACAAACCTCAAATAACTGTCATTACGTAACCGATTAAAATTTAAAATAACATATACACGTTATTTTAAATTTTTGTACTGTACTACAATACCTACTCGTACTTTATGAAGTCTGCGCATACGAGTTGTGACAATTTAATTCCCGGAATCTTTTGTTTCACGTGGGTCTTCAAATAGTGTCAATGCACTCTGAAAAGAGCCTTTACATAACTTCATATTAGATGGCAATATCTCACCTTAAAGTAACGTAAAAAAAATTATCATCATCTTAACCCCCCTTGTCTTAGTAGGATCGGGGGCCCAAAGACTCGACAAGGTGCTATAGAAAAAAATACTATATTTATTGTTTTACATTAATGCCGCCAATTTTTAAGTTTTATGTTTGACATGTTTTAAATTAATTAATTCAATCAATTTTCTGAATTGATTATTTATAATTGTGGATAACTTTATATTTGTTTACATTTTAGAGTTCTCTGCGAGGTATTTTATTTTTCATTATGTTTCTCTGGCAGATCAACTGACGACACAGTGAAGAATAATAAAACTAGCAAAGGGCTTACGATTTAATTAATAGGTAGATGGTATGAAAAATGAGACACATGGCAGTAGCGTAAACTACTGCTTTAACTGTTGAATTAACTGCTTTAAGGGGGGGGGGGTAAGGTTTTTAACTTTTTTTTTGCATTTTATTTTTAATTTTTTAAATGAACATCGCATGAATATTGTGTCAAAATTCCAAGTCAATCCGAGCAAAACTGACGAAATTATTAACATTTGAGCGATGCTCAGACTGATTTTCTATACCTGCTCGGGCAGCTGAGAGACGCGCTCACCTGAGGACTACCGGACGTGCTATTGTATTGGAAGAGTTTTGCGTAGACCAGGACAAAAAGATTGCTCATGATGAAAGCTCTTTGCTGTGTGAAACTGTAACTATAAAATAAGTATCGAGTTTTATTTAAAATTTTAGAGTGTACAAAACTTTAAAGCGTTTTCCCCACATCTCACGTTTTCAGAGGCGGTGTCCCTCATAACTTCAAAACTACTGCACCGATCCTTTTGAAATTTTGAACAATATTTCTGTACATAATTTACGAGGTAACGCTGGAGACTTTTTTTCAAATTTGTTAATAATTTATATTTTTTAATAACAAATTAGCCGATTTTTTTTTTGCAAAAAATCGCGTTTTTCCCTTCAAAGTGTTCCAAAAAAATGAAAAATTGAAATTTCAAAAAACCCTCCCAGAGTTACCTGGGAAAACCTACTATCTAACGAATGAACTTTGATTTTTTGATTTCAGATGATCCAGCACCAAGTTATGATGGACACCGCAATTCTACTTTTTTCCGAGAATGTCCGAATAATTGCTGCCATTACCGTATTTTTTTATATTTATTCTTGAAAATTTTACACAATATTCTTCGAATGTCATAATTTAATGTACCATTAGTTTTAATAAAGAGATTTTAACTGTGTCGTCACAAAAAATTCACAAAACATGCCTTTTTTTGTACGAATTAACCTTACCCCCTCTTAATGTGATATTTTTTGAATGTCTCAAAATACGGCCAAAATATTTTAATTTTTAGGCCATTATTTTTCTAAATACACTTAGAATTACAACTCTAGAAAAATGAAATTGTTTTTGTTAATGAAAGAGTGAAACAATGATATAAAATTACATGTCATTTTTCATACAGTTGGTTAAACACATAAAACATGTAATCATCATCACTGATGACTTCACAGCCCTTGGTAGGTCCTGGCTTCCTCAAGAGTTTTCCTCTACCGATCTAGGTCCTGCGCCAGCTCTCTCCAGTTCTGGATTTTCAAGGCAGATATATCTTTGGATCACTCCATCTTAGTTTTGGCCTTCCTGAGCTCCTTTGTCCTATCGGTCTTGTGTTCAGCAAGGACATCGGTGTTTGTTGTTCAGTCAGTCTCTCCACACGAGTCAAACAACCACTGGAGTCACAAAGATAAAATAAAACGTAATATATATCTCATAAAAATATCTTCGGAATGAACTATATCCTATTGATGAAATAAATCACTTAGTGTCGGTTGCATCATTTGGTTTATAATAAGTAATTTTTATTTTACGCTTTTTGACAAGCCAAAAGCCCCAATCACGGAAGCGAAACACATCGCAAAATACCCAGGCTTGAGAAAATCACATGTGTGTCACTTTGTCTCCACTATGCATAAAATAATCCTATTAACTTTTACTTATATTATTACAATTTTGCACAGTTTCTCTTTAGGACCCTGCGTGAAATATAGGACACCGTCTTTTTTCATTTTTATTTATTTATTTTTACGCTTCAACAGGCCAAAAGGCTCGATTACAGAAGCGCAACACATCACAAAACACTCACGTATGAGTAAATCTTATATATTAATTGTGAGCTCACGGAGATCGAAACCGGAATCCTGGTGTGAGAAGCCAGTGTCGTGCCCACTGGGCTACGAGGGCCGCCTTTTCTTTCTTTTCTTTTGTCAAAAGCATAGATTTTTACGAAAACAGGTTGTTTAATTGGTGTAAAACGCAAATATCGATGTATAAACGGAAGGTTACCATAAACCAAGGTGATACAATTAGGATGATGTCCTTTTAAAATAATTATGGTAGCTTTTTGCGAGTATTCATTACTGTTTTCGTAGTCATCTCGAACGTGAGATTTAATTTAGCGCTTTTAACATTACATGGTGTTGTTCAGTCGTAAAATAATTAATGTTAATTAATCTTCTTTCAATAGTACGAGTGTGTTTACCCAATACCCAAGTTTTCTTCGCTTCAAATTTCTTGTGATAGTGACCTTGAGGACCGATTGAAATGGAAAAATTGATTAATGGCCGCTTGGTGGTATCTTTGCTTTGGCTAGGTAAGCCACATTAACGGGCGAGGTTAATGAAGACCATATCTCCGTCCGACGAGTGCCAATATTTGACGGTCGTTTTATCGATTTTGAGACCAATTCTCGGTTTATTCCCAAAATCGTAAAATATTAATGATGTAGAAAGAAGAGCGCTGGCAGTGAAGAGATTTGCGCTCAGCGCCGATCCGCCCGCCCGGCTATTTTCATCAGCGCGGCTTCAATATGCCGATGAGAAACAAATATTCGTATTATGGCACGTGTAACTCTTATTCAACCCGCGAGCGACCACAACCCGAATGCAGAGTCAATACTTAAATGATTTAAAGGTTAAAGTACGCTTTAAAAATGTAATTTGCAGTAAATAACAGTTGCTTCCAAAATATTTCTTTCCTAAGCGAATTTATAAAACTTCAACTTTTTACAAAGAATTTGGCAAATGCTGCACATAATGAAAATGTCTTCGAAATTGATACTTCTCTTATATATTGTACTTGTTTATTTATTGCGAATATTAATTTTGTTTATAATAAATTTTGAATGCAGAAATGTTTGGAACACATATGATATTTGTATTTTTATATATTGTTTTGAAAAAATAAATTTCGAACTGCTATAAAAAGGGAGAATTCCAAAAAAAAGAAGCATTATTTTTTAAATCGGTGGTCCAGATAGATACGGATCATCGCGTTCGTTTTAGGTATTCTTTCGTTTGAATGCTCGAAAAATTTTCTCTTTGGCTCAAATTTCAATTTTCATTGTTTTGTGTTTCGTGTTTTATTTAATATAAATATATTTCTAACGACGACATCGCCAGTGAAGGTGAATTTTTAAAAGCTTTATTTGCTTTTGTGAAACATTTGAAACAGATAAACTTCATTTCAAAAACTATCGACGAATCAATTATTTTAGTCGGCAAATGTGAATTAAAATTATTAGAATTTTTTTTTTAAATTGAATATTTATTGAAAATAAAATAGTACATACATGTTAAAGTGAATTTTACATTTTTTATACCTATTTAACTGTCCCCTTAAAAGTAAAACTTGTGTTTGGGGACAGGAGTGCATGATACATAAGAGTATAAATAAATAAGTATGTATAAGTCAATAATGGAACAGTGTAGAGAAATACAAATCATAAGATAAACATTAGTGACTCAAGTATACTAATTATTTTCGGAGTACCGTTATTTTTTAAAATTCTAAGTATTTTTTGTTTTAATTATGTATATTCTATTTGTTTTATGTGTTTAAATTTTTATTGTGTTTTTCAGTTCTGATATTCATTGGTAGTTTATTGAAATATTTGGCACCTAGATAAGTGTAATGGTGTTTTGTGGCTGTTTTGTTATATTTGGGAATGTTTAAACATCCTATTATTTTCGCTCTTTGGCTATGAATATGAGTATTATGAGTTTGTGGTGTATTTATATTTTGTTGAATAAACTTTAGATAATTTAAGTTGACTCTGTATTCGGGCCCAGAACTGTGATCATTTTCCTTATTCTCCTTATTTTTAATCTTATACCTTTTTTCTTTAAAGATTGTCGTCGTATGATCTTTTGCCTTCTAGAGTAAAATTATTGCCTACAATATCTGGAAAGTTTTTACCTCCTTTTGATCTCCATTTCTATATCTAAGATAGATGTGCCTCGAAAAAATTACCACTCCGCACGAAAGTTCCCACTCAATCGCTTGTGTCTATTCAATTCGCCTTTCTATGGTCGCGCGTCACTTGTCAAAACAACTCTTTGTTTAACACACCCGACGCTATTCCAGAATAGTTAAGTTAATTTTAAATTCATGTGGAATGCTCAAAAGACTACGATTATGTGTAGTTACTATTGTTTTAGACCCTCATGATGGGATTTTAGAACATGAAAAATTTGAGGACACGGCATACATCTCTAAATCAATGACAAATGCTCAATGCGTATTTTAAATACACAAAAATTGTGATAACCCTAATATGGCAGTTGTGTTGTAATGTAAAAAAATATATAATATCGACGGTTCCTACGTAAACAAAGGCCTCTACAAAAAAGCAATTTTACAAGAGAACTGTTCGGCTTTACATACAAAAGAGCGTATTTTTTGCTTTTACGTCAGTTTTTTTCTCTGGAAGAAGTAGATTTTTTTCTTTAATTTTGTGTTACGGAGAAGAGTGTTTTCTATGTTTTGTTACAAAAAAGTCAATAATGCATTTAAAAAAATATAAAACAAACAAAAAAATATTTAAAAAGACAGCGACGTATTTTATATTATCCATGCCGTCGTCCACAATAATTATTAGCACCAGTTCTATGATCAAGACTACTTTTAAAGATCTGCAAAACGAAGTAGATTTAAAACGCTTATTAGTGATGGTCAAACCTTTATTTAAACCGGTTCCACATGGTACAATTATTTGAGATTTGTATCTGATTGTATCAATAATTTATATCTCATTTACGTTATATTAACAGGTTTGTAACGTTTTACTTTACCTGTATTACGTGTTTCTGCCAATCCCCATATGCCAATACTCAAAATGGTAATATCCAAACCTTATTACCTACTTAAGTGTACATCTACAGAAAATATTTTGATACTTTGACTAAGTCTGGCAGTCGCTGGCTCCTACTCCAAAACGGTTACAGTGGGTGCAAATGACCCGGCAAGAGCGCCGCCGCTCCGACGGGCCGCCCGCCGCCCGCGGGTTGGATCTGCCGGTGGATTAAGAATATCTCCTCAGTTTTCAGGCCGTCTGCGCCACGCTCGGCCTGTGATGTGTCATGCCACAATTTTTCTTTATCGACCACACTATGAGACGCAAACAGTTACCGATAGTCTCGCGCATGTGTGCGTGGATTCGATGCAACAGGGCCGCCTCGGGATAAATTATATTGCCTGCATAATATTATTATTAAAAAAAAACATTAAAGTACACTGCACTGCAACCAGAGGCATGCAGTGAGAACATCTAAGTATAACATATACGTAAGCATATATTTAGAAAAAATCACATTAAAAGATATATTTCGTGATATTGCGACCCTTGCACCCCAGTGCGAATGATACCGGCTTCTCAAACCGAGGGTTCCGGGTTCGATTCCCGGTGAGATCACAATTAATCTTTGTGATTTACTCCCTTTTCCTTTACTCTAGCAGCCGTGCCGCTTCGCAATAGTTTATACGACCGGTGCGGAGCAGCACGGTCCTGCTTATTAGTAGATAAAAAATGATAACCTGGTGACGATCAAGTAGGACCGATATGGAAACATTTGCTCTTAGAACGGTCCTGGGTAAGCGGTGGGTACCATTCACTGTGATTTACTCAAGTTTTGGCTCCTGTAATTGGGCCTTTTGAATTGTTGAAGCATAAAAAATGTATATTCCTATCACAATTACAATCGTATTATTCTGACATTCTGTCACATAAATATTTTACCTCCAATTATGTTTATTTCCAAAATAATGTCTGCGTAAAATTCATGCTTCAATGTACTCACTGAACGCGCCTGAGTGCAGCATGATTATTTAAATTTCCAGTACTGCCTAGACTTTGAACTAAGGTTTATTTTAAAGATTTTTATTATCACGTCACATTATTTCATCCCAACCATCAACTCCCATAAAGAGAGCGTCCATAAACCATATTATTCCATTTTGAACTCTTTTTTTAACCCCCCCCCCCCCTCCATGCAGCCCTTACGTAAGTTTTTCCCTAACCTTCCTTTCCCCCCTCGAGTGAAACGTAATTTTTTTCTTATTTATTTTTTATTTATTTAATTTATGGTACAAATACTGTTATTGTATATAACATATCAGATTAAAAATAAATAAAATACTTGTTAGTCATGTAGACCTCATCAGTGAAGAGAAGCTCTTGAGTCTGATGAGGGAGCCACAGTTATAACTGGACAAATTATTCCTACTGCATGAAAAAACTAGTTGCCTCCCGAGTTGCCACGATCCCGCGACAATATATTTAAAATGCTCACAATTAATGCTGGAAATTTATGTCGATTAATTTGGGATAGTAAATAAAATGACATGTTGACATGTCGGCTCGATGGTTGCGAATACCAGTGCCACCCTGGCGAGTCTATTTCAGCCGCGTCCACCGGGCGCCCGGAGGTGGTGCGCCGCATATCGGTGTATTTCGGGATTTAATTGAAAATGTCCTGTTTTATGTAATAGCCCGGGCTCGGAGAATTCTGGACAAACATACCGACTGTCTGCTGTTTCGTCAACACCGCTTCTGACGCTTGACGCGGGCCAATCAAATTGAACGCAGTATTGGTGCAGCATTTGCGCGTTTGTTAATTAATTTTAACCTGTCATATGCAGGCGATGATATAAGACAATTTTTTTTTCGAAGGAAGCAAAACACTTGGTGGTGATACATTATAATTTATATAAATAAATTAATAATAGTTCAATAATTTAATTCAGGAGTTAGTATTATTCATAAAAACGGAAGAGGTAATAGACTAGACAATTTAGAGGCATTAGAGATAAGAAAAACCATTAACATAAATCATAAAATAATTAATAATCAAGTAAACTTATATTTTAGTCCACTTTTAAACATGTTCCCTTTTAATAGTAATATTCCCTGCGAAATCCCAGCCCCTACCCCCACTATTGGCACTCCGTCCTTTCACCTTTCACACTAGTATATAAGCGCATAATTTTTGTATGTTTAGGCAGTTAAGATTCTCCCTGAAGAAGCTACGGTCGTAGTGAAACCCGGTTGGATTTGAAAATAAATATAAGTAGTGTTAAACTAAATTAGTTTTATTTATATAAATTACAACATTTTTACTTTCATTTTTATAAATTTTGCGCAACAAGTTTTATTTGGGATTATTAAAAAGTACAGGGATATCAATATTAAAAAAATTAATCTTCAAAATCGAAAGATTCTATGAAAGTCAGGACATCTGCTAAACGTCGAAATTGACGAATTTTACAATGTTTCGAAATACTGCAAAAGCCATGATTGGTTTTTCATCGTTATCTTGAGATTAGGGAGAGAAATTGTCTTTATTATATTTCCATGGTTCCATGATCATAAATGCGTAAGTCAATCTGTAATGATGCATACAATAATTTTTTTTCATCTTATGATCAGTTCAAATATTTTTGAATTTGAAAAATCGTTTGGTTACTGATTTAACTATAAATGAAAACACTAGTTATTTATCTACGCTCATACCAAGAAGAAAACGGACATTTCTGAAACATGAAGGTATATATAGTTTGTCTTGGGGGACTCCAAATTCACCTATTGGTGGATTACTTAGAGATTCATTTGATTTGACTATTTGAGGTCTGTTTGTTGAGTGGCTTTTTACCCGTTTGGAGTTGTGCATTTACTTGATTCGTTCAATTTAGTTTGTATAATGTTGGATGTTTTGCAGTTGCGTCTTTTGTGCATATTCTTCCGGTGAACCCGAATGGATTCTCATTAATTGTAGAACTGACTTTTGTGATTGAATTTAGTCTCTTTTGGACTGCTTATTCAAAATTTTTCGATACATTAGATAAATAGTATATTACCTAATTCCCATTGTTTGTTAAATTAGATTACACTACCAATATGATTATAAGTGATTATCTTCCACCGCACACAAGAATATATTTTTTTTGGTGAGGTATACCTATATAACATATAATAATAATTTGATTGTTAATATTTGTTAGTTAACATTGTTATAAAATAAATCATATGTATTATCTATTAAATAAATTTTTTTAAATGTAGTGATTGATATACTTGTCATTTTTTCTTTGACAATTTGAATTCAATTTATTTAATAATATGTGCATTACAAACAAAGTGTTCAAGGCATACATATTATGAAAGTATATATATCAAAATAACAATACTTTATTAATTGAAAATATCATAAAATCTGATCAAAGGTGTAGGAGAATCCTGCTTCGGAAAACCCCTTCAGGCACACGGAATATTGATATATTATTATAATATAAGACAATTATTCCATCGTTTGGTTCTCCAAGGTACCATCCAATCTGCTGCTCTCATCTTTTTGTGGTGGACCACGTCGAAGAGTCGAGAGGAAGAGAAAGAGTCCCACCTGTTGGAATAGCCATGTGGAAAAGCTACAAGCGCTTTCCTGATGACAGCTCTCTGATCTTCACCACGTCGAGAAAAGTGAAAAGATGAAACCAAGAAGGCAGAAGTGTACGCATGTCTGGTCTAGTCAAACACACAATGCAAAATTAACAATTTATTATCAATATAAATATAATTCACGCGTATAAATCCCAAACATACAGGATTGGAAATGCAATCATCTTTCTAAATTCTCTGATTTCTCTTGTTTACGTGCTTTCTGTGTGTGAAGTTATTTATTAAGAGTGTCCCGATCTATTTCCGTTGTGCGATGCGGAGCAGACGCGTGGATCATGTCAACAATCGACTTTCCAGACGGAATCTGACGTAAAATGTCCCATTATAGAGTGACCAAAGAGCAGTGTGATTGACTCGAATCTTTTAATGATTTTTTGACAATATTTTCACATCATCGCATCGTTGGATGAATTTAGGGAAAAATATTTTTGTCGTCTTGTTCTTCAAGGATAACACACTCTGAACATATATAAACAAGAATGATTTCTTCCTGTCTTGTGGGAATTATTTTTTTTCCTAACAATCAAATCGCAAAATCATCATATTATTATCTCCATCTTAGCTGATGCTTCTGTCTTGCGAAATTCTCTTTTGTTTATCCATCGCTTATCAAGTCTTGGCATTCCTTCGTTTTACTTCGACTTCAAACTACAGTGTGTGAGATAAAAAAAACAAGGTACATGTAGCGCTTCACTATCTCGCGATTGCCTGTTAGGTCTTGTCTTTTGTATGGCTCTTAAATATGTTAAATAATAATATAATGAAAGCGCAATGTCTATTCTTGCAATATTTTTAAGAGATCGTGTACTTAATTTTTAAATTCACCAAGAACCAAGATAAATATTTGAAACATTTGCTTGATCAAGTGGCAATCAAAAAGGTGATGGATGGTGGGAAGAAAGTGCGGAATGGAGGTCTCGCATTGATAGAAGAGTTGGCTGTACGCAAGCGCGATGTAGTGACACCGTCAAAAGAGTGGCGAAAAACGATAGATGAGAAAGGATTGATGAGAAAGAATAGATGAGAAAGGCTGACAACAGAGAGAACTGGCGGTCCTTGGGGGAGGCCTATATCTAGTAGTAGAGAGATCTGAGCTGAAGATGAACTCATAGATCAATCCCACTTTGGATCACCGAATCACCTTAAAATTTAGCAGCTGTGAAAGAAAATAATGAATTTTTCATAATCGATGTAATATACTGTAATGATAGTTCTTTCTGATTCACTTTATACAAAAAGTGAATCAGAAATATTGAAAATAAATGCAAACTTTAATATTCCATAGCTCCATAACTGTTAGGTCATAGTTTCTTGAACATTTTTATTTTTTTATTTTTATTTTTATTTTTTTTTATTTAAAATATAATAGAAACCTAAAAGGTTTATGGATAGGAATATAATAATAATATAATTTAGATACAAAGTCATTTTTTTATAGTTGGCCGAGTTTTAGCATTTTTGTCACATCTGTCTTGAATTTGTCAGTGGTCAGTTGTTTGGTCTGTTGTGGCAGGTCGTTGTATAGTTTTAATCCGTTGCAAATTAGTCGGGATTGTCCTGTTTTTGTTTTGGCGTGTGTTGTGTAATAGTTTTGAGCCATTCTAGTGTTGTGTTGGTGTTTTTCGTGTATTTTGTGTAATTTTATGCCTTCGTCTTGTATTTCGCCAATTGCTAGTCTGTGAATGATTTTAAGTGTTTCGATTTTATATATCGATTGCTTTCGATATATAATTGTTCGACTAACTATCAAGGCAGGAATCCACCTGTAAAGTTTTTGCTACTAGTTGTGAGACACCCCGTATGTAGAATGCATTTTTGTCACCATTCTCCATGCCTCGCGGTATTTCGGTGTTGCCGTGGTGCAGTGAAGTGATTACTCACCGCTGATGCGGGGTGGCTTCAAAGGGACATATTTTGGGGCTAATAGGAATGAGCTATTCTTTCCAGATGGCGGTTAGGCCGGAGACGTCCTGACAAATGACACTTTAGACGTTTACTAATACACGCCTAATACATTACGGCACTATTTTTGGGTGTCGCGAGAGCATTCACCAAAGTTCAAAGTCAACAGGACAGACAATGGATCAGGTAATTCGAAAACGTTATTAAATTTATAATTTTTTTTTATTATAATTAAATTTTTAATCAAGGAAAGAGACCATCGCCTAGCAACAATTAATCGCTTTTGTCTCTATTGCCCAGTATCAATATCCTACTCAATTCGGACCAATACCGTAATATTAACAATTTTATCTATTTCATTTATAATACCAATAAAACATTAAGTATTTTATTAAATGACAATAATTTAACTGTAAATAGTTGCGGATATTTTATACGAACCGTATGTTTTTCCGAGAAATGATCCGACGTTTCGTTGAATGCTTATTCAACGTCATCAGGAGGACGACCTTTACCCGCGGAGGTAAAGGGCAACTGTATGATGTATGCGTATTTTTCTGGTAGTGAATGTTTTACAATTATATTTTTTTTCATTAGTATATTCTATAAACAAAATTACTGGATTTCATGCACAAATAAATAATAATTATTAAGATAAATTGTGGGCTATAAAAGCAAACATAGCAATATCCAAAACAATTTGAATGCAGTAATTTATAAAGTACCGAATTCGAGATTTTGTAGGAAAAATAGCCTATAAATTCATAGAAAATATGACTTTGGAAGGGATAGTTACGTAAAATATAGAATTCAGTACATTTAAAATTAGCATCCTCGGTGATTGCATTCAAAAAGTTTTTTAAAATTTTTTGGATATTCCTTTGCTTTTATACCCCACAATTATAAAAGTCTCCAAGCGAAGAAACATGTACGGAAGATTTTATTTTACAACTTAAAAAAAAGATAAATGTTTGGTTGTTCTTGGGTGTAATCGTGAAGGTTGCATCGTGTAAAGTGATCACTTAAGCCAGCCAAGACAGATCGTAAGCCTTGTGGGCGTCCAATAAAAATTTCCAAACATGCTTCCCCATATAAAATAGCTTCGTCTCTGTGAGACATCAATAATTTATATTAATTAATGATTTACATTTAGTTTTAAGTATCTTGTATATTTTACGAAAAATTTCGTAAATCATGAAGAACTTTAGTTTTCCAGTTAATATAATTCATCATGATTTTCCTTTCTTGATTATGTATAGATGCCCCTTACTTAAAGCTAGAACGATTTGAATGATTTTTTCTATTTTAATATGGTATGAAAAACGAGTATGATCTGGACCATTTGCCGAGTGTAAGATTGACATCTTCACCGCGGAGGGCAAGCATTGAGAGAATCCCCACAAAGCGGTTTCCATAATGGCGAGTCAGCAGATTTGTGAAGAAAACCTTTAATCAAGTCCGCTCTGAGGGGCTCCATTTAAGGGAAGAACACTTTGTCGGTCCGTTTGCCAGGCAGATATTTCATCGGCCCTTTTACAGGGCGAATATGTTCATTGTTCGGAGGTCCCATAAAAGCAGTTTGAGAAAGGTTTTCAGTAAATTTTCACCGCTCTACTTTGCCTCCGTACCCGGACCCTTGGCTTTGCGGGCCCGGAGAAGGGAAGTTTCTTAATGTGCGGGGGTAGTGAGCTCAGTTTATCTGATTTATTTCCAAACTCAAGGCTTTTTGTAACCTAGAAACAGCGGTGTGATCTTTTCATCTCAGTACTTTTGCAGTTTATTTTGAAAATCTTTTAATTTCACATATCTTTAAGAGATCGTGTACCTAATACTTAATGATTAGATTTGCCAAGGACCAAGGTACAAAATGTTCGAAATATTTGTTTGATCAAGTGGCAATCGAAAAAGATGATGAATGGTGGGGAAGAAAGTACTATGGAGGACTCGCATTGATAGATGAGAAAGGCTGATAACAGAGAGAACTTGCGCTCTTTGGGGGAGGCCTATATCTAGTAATAGAGAGATCTGAGATGATGAAGATAAATTCGAAGATCTAATAACGACAATTGTTTTTCAATAATAATTGAAAATATGTGTTTATGTTTTTCAATACATGTGTTTCTTAAGCTTTATTTATTCATGTAAATAAAACTAAAACATCCTATCACGCAATTGGCGAGCAGTTTTCTAGGCGAAAAATTGTTGGCGAGCAATTTTTCGCACACCATAAATAATATTTATAAAAAATATAATCTTATTTATGAGCAAGCATCAAAAAATGCAGCTTTAGCCCTAGGTAGGTACATATATTGTATTATGAACCGAAAGTTCATAAAATTAAAAGCTTCCCTAATTTTATAAATTTTGTGACTGTATGGATAGAAGGGTCGTACAGTGGGAACATTGAAGCTAGACTTACACGTAACAATATATTGAGAAAAAAATCGAAATAAAACATATATCTCTTAATATTCCTGTGACAATTATTATCATACCACACAGAATATTCTAATATTTTAAAATATTAGGTCCTTACATATGAAATTGGCGTTTTGCCGTACTGGCAAATTTGATCTCAAATATCTTCTCTTTGGTTAGGAATTCCAAATCCAAATTTATACAGCTATTTACTCGTGTATTTTTGTTTTGAAAATTATAATTCATTTGTTTTTTCCTCAATTGTTTTTTTCTTTTCGTCTCTCAGTTTACAAAATGAAAAACTTGAAATATCGCGTTATTTACGAGTACGAGTTCCACCGTGGCACCAGTGCTGCGGAAACGGCTCGAAGGATTAATGATGTGTATGGCGACGGTGCCGCAAAAGAAAACACAGTGCGTTTTTGGTTCCAACGCTTTCGTTCTGGAAATTTCGACCTGCAGAACAAGCCCCGTGGACGGCCGGAGACCAAAGTTGATAATGAAGAATTGAAGGCTATTGTGGAAGCGGATCCATCGCAAACCACATCCGAGTTAGCTGCAGGCTGCGGTGTTAGTGATAAAACTGTTTTAATCCACTTGAAGCAAATTGGTAAGGTGAAAAAGCTTGAAAGGTGGGTACCTCACGAATTGAGTGAAGCAAATCAACAAACGCGCGTTGACTGCTGCGTTGCATTACTCAACCGGCACAATAATGAAGGGATTTTAAATCGAATCATTACCTGTGATGAAAAGTGGATCCTGTACGATAATCGGAAGCGCTCATCGCAATGGCTGAACCCTGCCGAACCAGCCAAACCATGCCTCAAGCGAAAATTGACTCCAAAAAAATGACTTGTGAGCGTTTGGTGGACTAGTGCTGGTGTCGTTCACTACAGCTTTCTTAAATCTGGCCAGACGATTACGGCAGATGTCTATTGTCAGCAACTGCAAACCATGATGGAAAAGCTAGCTGCTAAACAACCGAGGCTGGTTATCGCTCTAGGCCACTGCTGCTTCATGATAACGCTAGACCACACACTGCACAACAGACGGCTACCAAATTAGAGGAGCTTCAATTGGAATGTCTAAGACATCCACCGTACTCTCCGGACCTTGCCCCAACAGATTACCATTTTTTTCGAAATTTGGATAACTTCTTGCAAAGGAAAAAATTCAACTCCGATGGGGCAGTCCAAACCGCCTTCAAAGATTTTATTGATTCCCGTCCGAATGGTTATTTTAGTAAAGGGATCGATGAACTACCTATGAGATGGCAAAAGTGCATAGATAGCAATGGTACATACTTTGATTAAATAAATATATTATAATAAAAAAAAATCGGCTTTATGTTCCTCCCATACTAAACGTCAATTTCATATGTAAGGACCTAATACTTAATGATTAGATTTGCCAAGGACCAAGGTACAAGATGTTTGAAATTTTTGTTTGATCAAGTGGCAATCGAAAAAGATGATGAATGGTGGGGAAGAAAGTACTATGGAGGACTCGCATTGATAGATGAGAAAGGATACATAAGAAAGGCTGACAACAGAGAGAACTTGCGCTCTTTGGGGGAGGCCTATATCTAGTAATAGAGAGATCTGAGATGATGAAGATAAATTCGAAGATCTAATAACGACAATTGTTTTTCAATAATAATTGAAAATATGTGTTTATATTTTTCAATACATGTGTTTCTTAAACTATATTCATGTAAATAAAACTAAAACATCCTATCACGCAATTGGCGAGCAGTTATCTAGGCGAAAAATTGTTGGCGAGCAATTTTTCGCACACCATAAATAATATTTATAAAAAATATAATCTTATTTATGAGCAAGCATAAAAAAATGCAGCTTTAGCCCTAGGTAGGTACATATATTGTATTATGAACCGAAAGTTCATAAAATTAGAAGCTTCCCTAATTTTATAAATTTTGTGACTGTATGGATAGAAGGGTCGTACAGTGGGAACATTGAAGCTAGACTTACACGTAACAATATATTGAGAAAAAAATCGAAATAAAACATATATCTCTTAATATTCCTGTGACAATTATTATCATACCACACAGAATATTCTAATATTTTAAAATATTAGAATATTCTGTCAGGTAAATAGCTATTTAATATCTATTTTTTTTAATAATAGATCTTTACGTGAAAGTCAAGCTTCAATGTTCTCACGCACACGCCTGAAGAATAGTTTGTATAATGGGAAATCCCCGAGACGGCTACCCAATAATAAATAATTTAATGTGGAAGCGTTAGCTTTGTTTTAATCAATTTTTTAAAAATGTGAATGAAAATACTAACTTTGTTTTTTCCACATTTCTTATTTGATACGCGGATATCACTACTAGATATTTCGGAAAGGTAGATTTCCTTCTAAAGGTCAGCGTAAACCGAAGTGTGTGTCTCATGTATGGGTTGGTTTACAATGGAAAATATGCATAATGCTAGTTCTGCATCTCTACGCCACAAATAATATATATATTATTTTATTTTCTAACAACATACCGTCAACAGGTAATTATCGACCCTAATAGATGTTCGTAGATTGACATTAGAGTACAAAGTATGAATATTTTGTGAACATTTTGAATATGATATAATTACGATAAATTAATAATAAATAATGACTTAATGATAAAATCAATTGTAAATGATATTCAGAACAATATATAGACTAACGCAAATCAATAAATACAATTTTAGGAATGACTTCCAGATTAACAAGCTTATACACACTACGTAATACATTATTTATGATAAACTAGCTGTAAGCCGTCAAAAATGACGGTACTTTAAAATGTCGGTTTCTAAAGAATATGCATGCATTTATTTTATTTTAAGAAAGATTTTCCGAAAAAAAAATTTAGAAAAAAAATTGGGAAAAACAAATTTTTGGGAAAAAATATTTTCGGAATAAAACAATTAGGGGAAAAAATTGGGAAACAATTTTTCAAAAAATAATTACTATCAAAAAGTTACGGACGTAACATGAAGTTATGGGGACAGACAAACAGACGGACGGACGGACGGACGTACAGACAGACAACGAAATTATTGTAATTGGGAAAAAAAATGTAAAGTAAATAATTTTCAGAAAAAAAAAACTGTAGAAAATCAATAAATTAAATAATGAATATCAAAGTAAATTAATTGTTAGTGATTTCCGGGACAGTTCATTTCTCTTCTTTCACTTTCCTATTTGTTACACTGTTCTGATTCACAGACTTCCATTCGAAACATGTCTTAAAAATAATCATAAAAATAACGAGAGTTAAAAAACATAAATAGCGAAAATGGGATTGTATCTCCGCTAAGTTGTCGCATTTATCGGTGATGCGGGCCGAACTAGGAAACCGCACTAATCTCACCTAATGTGTCCCGCTGCACAACATTTGATTCCGGAGGTTGCACTGGTTTAATCTCCGTGCAGTTATTGACCCAGCTGTTAACCCGAGGGTGGAACCCGCCCCCACCCGCCCTCCGCGACCTGGAACTGTTTGACAGTTGAGCAGTGGTACTGAATCCAGGAGTTTTTTATTATTTTTTTTATTTTTTATTAAATCTATACATATTTCTAAGGTTAAAGATCGTGTCAAGCCTTGTACAGCTTGTCGGCACGTTTCTTTTCCATTTTCTTGCATTTAGCTACTCGACAATGAATTTACCTGTCATATATAGGTATATTTCGGGTAATTTTTCATTTTTTAAGTCTATACCTATATTTAATTTTTTTAATTATTTATTTATTTTGTGGGTGGGGGCGCGCGAGAGGATATTTGTTCTCTGGTATTTTTTGTTTTTTATGGCTTTATTTTTATTTAAGGGGTCACCACCAATATATATAATAATAATGGAATATATATATAATTCGGGAAGCAGAGAATAAAAAAGAAGAATTTGGAATATACTTAGAAGATTTATTTTATTTTGAATACACCGATTTTTAACAATACTTTTTAATAAAAACTTAAGACTAGTTATAAAACACTGGATGAACGGGGTCTACGAGGAGAGTGTTAGAAATCGCGTCTCTCCCTCTGTTTATAGACATTTGCGAATGCTTCCAGAATATTCTCCCAAAAAAGGTATAGGGCTGTGCTGTCTGCGGCTTCCGACATGATCGATATCTTTCGATGAGAATATCGAAAAATATCGATCCAAGCCTCAGACTACAATTTCGTGTAATTTTATACATATAAATGAAGGTAACTGCTTCACTAGACAAGGTCTGTTCTGAAGCAACTACCTATACAGTTTTTTTTAAGTTAAAACATTAGAAAGATTACGTATTAGGAATGAAATTTAAATAATGCACGTAAGAAATATAACACAAACACAAGAAAGACTACATATTAGAAATATATTTTTAAACATTATATATAAGGAATAAAAGGCTCCGCACATCGAATGTTCAAGCTCCAATATTACGTTGTACATAAACCGTAATAATTAAGTATCATATATTAGGTCCTTACATTTGAAATTGGCGTTTAGTATGGGAGGAACATAAAGCCGATTTTTTTTTATTATAATATATTTATTTAATCAAAGTATGAACCATTTCTATCTATGCACTTTTGCCATCTCATAGGTAGTTCATCGATCCCTTTACTAAAAAAACCATTCGAACGGGAATCAATAAAATCTTTGAAGGCGGTTTGGACTGCCCCATCGGAGTTGAATTTTTTCCTTTGCAAGAAGTTATCCAAATTTCGAAAAAAATGGTAATCTTTTGGAGCAAGGTCCGAAGAGTACGGTGGATGTCTTAGACATTCCAATTGAAGCTCCTCTAATTTGGTAGCCGTCTGTTGTGCAGTGTGTGGTCTAGCGTTATCATGAAGCAGCAGTGGCCTAGAGCGATTAACCAGCCTCGGTTGTTTAGCAGCTAGCTTTTCCATCATGGTTTGCAGTTGCTGACAATAGACATCTGCCGTAATCGTCTGGCCAGATTTAAGAAAGCTGTAGTGAACGACACCAGCACTAGTCCACCAAACGCTCACAAGTAACTTTTTTGGAGTCAATTTTCGCTTGGGGCATGGTTTGGCTGGTTCGGCAGGGTTCAGCCATTGCGATGAGCGCTTCCGATTATCGTACAGGATCCACTTTTCATCACAGGTAATGATTCGATTTAAAATCCCTTCATTATTGTGCCGGTTGAGTAATGCAACGCAGCAGTCAACGCGCGTTTGTTGATTTGCTTCACTCAATTCGTGAGGTACCCACCTTTCAAGCTTTTTCACCTTACCAATTTGCTTCAAGTGGATTAAAACAGTTTTATCACTAACACCGCAGCCTGCAGCTAACTCGGATGTGATTTGCGATGGATCCGCTTCCACAATAGCCTTCAATTCTTCATTATCAACTTTGGTCTCCGGCCGTCCACGGGGCTTGTTCTGCAGGTCGAAATTTCCAGAACGAAAACGTTGGAACCAAAAACGCACTGTGTTTTCTTTTGCGGCACCGTCGCCATACACATCATTAATCCTTCGAGCCGTTTCTGCAGCACTGGTGCCACGGTGGAACTCGTACTCGTAAATAACGCGATATTTCAAGTTTTTCATTTTGTAAACTGAGTGACGCAAAGAAAAAAACAATTGAGGAAAAAACAAATGAATTATAATTTTCAAAACACAAATACATGAGTAAATAGCTGTATAAATTTGGATTTGGAATTCCTAACCAAAAAGAAGATATTTGAGATCAAATTTGCCAGTACGGCAAAACGCCAATTTCATATGTAAGGACCTAATATTTGAGAAAGAGAATGAGAATATTAACTCTTACCCACCTTTAATAGAAAATGTAATTCTCGTGTTGTGGTGGGCATTGTTATATATATTGTTAATGTATATGTATTGTTATTGTTAATGTTATATTGTTAATTAGAAGCATTAGATTAGAATAGTGAAAAAGGATGTAATGTAAGACAAACAGAATACATTTAGAAACATTAGATAAATTTATAAAAATTAAGAAGGTATTGTAATAACATTCAAAAGTATATATATATATAGATTATTTTTGATAAAATTTTTTTTCACAGCGTTGTTGTGATTGATTTTTGTAGTAGATTTTTCAACTTAGTTTTGAAATTTTTTACAATTTTTTTTGTTTTCATTTAATTGGGAAGACCATTAAATGAAAACTAAAAAAAATAAAAATTATACTCTTTGACAGGTGAAACGATATTGGGCTGTGCTGGTATTATAGTATCAAAGTATTTCCAGCTGATCTCTGATTTTTGCCGAACCCCGATTGAGGACTCATCCATATTGTAGGCCTCAGATCACCGCATTTTCATTCTATAGAGGCACATAGCAGTGACCACCCGAACCTGTGTTGTCTTTGTGATTAAATTTTTTTTCATTTAATACAATCAAGCTTTGACACCGCATTTTTGTGGTTTTGATTTTTTTAACTCGGCCGAGTAAAAAAAAAAAAGTCTTTATTTATTCTTAATTTTCTGGTCGACATTTCCCTCAGTCTCGAGGTAAAACATGAATAATCAAATCTGTTAAAATACTCAAAGACGCATTTGCAATCTCCTATTAGCAACCCCTGGTGTGCCTCCCCCTCTCTCACCCCCAACCAACTCCAACGTATCTTCGCAACTATCGTCGTCCCGCTCTGTTGCGCTTTTCTCTGTGATGAGCCGGCAAATGAAAAGTTTCCTTTTAATCTTTTTGCTTCCATTCAATTCTTGATCTTTCATTCGTCATATTATCGCCAAATGCCGAACGTCTTATTCAATAAATTTAATCGAAAGTTTTGCGGATTTTCCTTAAAATAAAAAAAGATTTAATGTATGGACTCTGACTTAGTTCACAACCATTACTTTCTACAAGTTCTGGTCATTGATCATATTATGACCAGAAATATGCAATCTGGACTGTCAAAGGTACGCATGGTTTTATTGTTCAATATAATATTTATTATACAATTGTATCATTCATAGTTCCTCTCCATTTAAGAGCATCGCTCTTGTGCTCGGAAAAGGAACTATGAATTTACATTTAATTACTTACATTTTATTATTTTATATTATATTATATATCTAGGATGAAGTAGTAGAGTGAACGTCTTTGACTTTGAAGGTAATGGTGTCTAGTTCAGTTCATAGAGATGTTCTTTCAATTTGCTCTTCAATTGTTCCGTATCCTTTATCTTTTTCATTTCGATTGGGAGGTTGTTAAAAAATTTCATGTCTGAGTATATGAAACCTTGTTTTTTTTTTTGTATTGCATTTTGGGATTTTAAAATTGTCTCTTAATCTTGATGTGATTTTTTTCGAAATTTGCCTGATCGTTTTTTTGATAAGTTGCATAATTGATACTCTTTTATATATAGATTCCACCTTTGGGACCGGAAACATTTTTAATAGTGTTTGTGTGGGGAATGTTGATTTTTTTTTAAGTATAACTTTAATAATTGTTCTCCGAATACTTTAATTCGATCTTCAATGACTTTCGTTACAACGAGTTGTATGCTTTTCTAATGTCAAATGAATACCTACCCAGTATTCGTATACGGCTCAAAACAGTCACTCGTACATTCGTGGCTATTCTCATTGGTTTGCGTTATTTTAACAATCATGTCTCGACCGCTATCATACAGCATTATACACTTCGAAAAAAATGATGTTGATGATGATGATTGATAAAAATAATTAAGAATATTATATAAAACATTTACTAATAAGTCCGCAATGATGATAGAAATATTGATATTTGATAGATGTCTTGACATTTCCCAGAAAATTTGGGCGTACATTTATGTATAAGTAGCTACGGACTATCTAATTCGTCTTAAGATATTACAACATAGTTGTTATCCTGAGATTAGGAGGAATTGCCTGAGTCAGATAAATAAAAACGATTTTTTTTTAATTGGGGATAAATTATAGAAGTGTCATAGAGACGAAGCTAATTTAAATATGGGAAAAGTGAATGGAAGTCTCTTATACGATGACTCAGAGCTTACAACCTGAGCTCCACACAAAGTTTTCCGATTCCATTGTAAGAACATTAACACATTGTCAAATTTTGAAAGTTATATATATATATATATATATATTAGGTCCTTACATATGAAATTGACGTTTTGCCGTACTGGCAAATTTGATCTCAAATATCTTCTCTTTGGTTAGGAATTCCAAACCCAAATTTATACAGCTATTTACTCATGTATTTGTGTTTTGAAAATTATAATTCATTTGTTTATTCCTCAATTGTTTTTTTCTTTGCGTCACTCAGTTTACAAAATGAAAAACTTGAAATATCGCGTTATTTACGAGTACGAGTTCCACCATGGCACCAGTGCTGCGGAAACGGCTCGAAGGATTAATGATGTGTATGGGGACGGTGCCGCAAAAGAAAACACAGTGCGTTTTTGGTTCCAACGTTTTCGTTCGGGAAATTTCGACCTGCAGAATAAGCCCCGTGGACGGCCGGAGACCAAAGTTGATAATGAAGAATTGAAGGCTATTGTGGAAGCGGATCCATCGCAAACCACATCCGAGTTAGCTGCAGGCTGCGGTGTTAGTGATAAAACTGTTTTAATCCACTTGAAGCAAATTGGTAAGGTGAAAAAGCTTGAAAGGTGGGTACCTCACGAATTGAGTGAAGCAAATCAACAAACGCGCGTTGACTGCTGCGTTGCATTACTCAACCGGCACAATAATGAAGGGATTTTAAATCGAATCATTACCTGTGATGAAAAGTGGATCCTGTACGATAATCGGAAGCGCTCATCGCAATGGCTGAACCCTGCCGAACCAGCCAAACCATGCCCCAAGCGAAAATTGACTCCAAAAAAGTTACTTGTGAGCGTTTGGTGGACTAGTGCTGGTGTCGTTCACTACAGCTTTCTTAAATCTGGCCAGACGATTACGGCAGATGTCTATTGTCAGCAACTGCAAACCATGATGGAAAAGCTAGCTGCTAAACAACCGAGGCGGGTTAATCGCTCTAGGCCACTGCTGCTTCATGATAACGCTAGACCACAAACTGCACAACAGACGGCTACCAAATTAGAGGAGCTTCAATTGGAATGTCTAAGACATCCACCGTACTCTCCGGACCTTGCCCCAACAGATTACCATTTTTTTTCGAAATTTGGATAACTTCTCGCAAAGGAAAAAATTCAACTCCGATGGGGCAGTCCAAACCGCCTTCAAAGATTTTATTGATTCCCGTCCGAATGGTTTTTTTAGTAAAGGGATCGATGAACTACATATGAGATGGCAAAAGTGCATAGATAGCAATGGTACATACTTTTGATTAAATAAATATATTATAATAAAAAAAATCGGCTTTATGTTCCTCCCATACTAATAACCCTCCCATATGTTCGACATCTAGAGACTTGATTGATTTTTTTCTCATTAACAAGTTCGTATAACGCACCTTTCGCAACTAGAAATGATACCTCTTTATTTTATTTTTTAAAGTGGAGTTTTTTTTTTGTAACACGGTATTGTTGATAAAAAAAATTAAGCAACATTTATTTATAGCAATTAAGACTGTCATTGCTTCGCAATATTCAGCACTTGTTGCTCGTCGTATTTCAAAAATGACAGAATAAAGGATGACCTATTTTGAACTTGGATTTTTTCATAGATCCAGCCGTAAAATCACACTGCACTGTAAATCGATCTGGATTTAATAGTTGTTCTTGATACAATGAAGAACTTTCTTCTGATAAAGTGAAAATGGGTTCGTCGCAAGATAATTTTGTTACAAAATTCAGCATCACTTACAGCATACTCTAAGATCGAGTAAGCAAACCCATCAGGCTACCTATGGTTTGCAGATTTAAGCCTAATTGCGTTGGAAAATGACGTGATTTAGTTGATTAATTAGAAACTAAAATTAAAAGATATGTTATAAATTAACAAGTAATGTGAGATATAAATAAGCATATCAATTATTTATATTTTTTCAATTGATTCAGAAACATTGTAGATTGACATTGTAGATGGAAAGGTTTTTTCGAAACATGTTGGTGTAATTAATCAAATAAAAGAAGTAGATGTATACAAATAATACAATCAATTTATCAAAATTATTTATATCTCACATAATTAGAAACTAAAATTAAAAGGTATGTTATAAATAAACAAGTAATGTGAAGTATAAATAAGCATATCGATTATTTATATCTCACATAAATAGAAACTAAAATTAAAAGATATGATATAATTAAACAAGTTATCTGAGATATAATAAGCATATTGAAAATGTACTAAATTGGAAGATTTATAAATAGAACTTTTGTAAATACGATTCAAAAGCATTAATAGCTTTGGATTTTGAAATAAAGCAATCCCCAAATATCTGATGACGCATGTTTTGTGATGTAGGCGTAGACGGCGCAATAGGTACATCCAAAAAAGCCTACTTTGAACGCCTACGACAGACCTACCTACAAGTCTCACTTCGTGTCAACCATTTTATTTGAAGGCATCTAGGGGTAGATTTGAAAAGAAAGGACTAAAAATACTTTTAAATAGTTTCCGATTCATTTAGAGTTGTGGCGACAAATGAAAAACTCGAAATTAAGTATTTTTTTACTTAATCACTATAGTCACCGGACACAAATTTAACTGGAGCGGTATTATGTAATTCGGACTAATTTCACACTCTTCACTCGAAAATCTTCCACTTGTCTGGAACAATTTACATTCGTCATCTAGAATATTCGCACGCCTGCGATCGTTCTTATTCATTATCCAACGTCTGGTAGATACTCGCGTAATCTATTTCGCTGATCGCTTATAATTTGCACTAGTCGCTGCTTTTGCTAGAATTCGTTTCTATGAAATCGCAAAACTGTCACAATAAACTAGAGGTTATGTCACCCTTTATATAGAGAATATCGGGTATATTCTTGAGTATTCAAAACCCTTCTAGTAATTTCTAATGATTCTTAAACATTCCAGCCCCACGTGCAGCCGTGCAATTACTTGATTCTATGTGCTACTTCATAATTTAGAATCTCGTGGAGATACAATTTATTCGTACTATCACAGTTTGAAAATATACTTCTGTCTTCCTTTAAATAGTATAGAAAAATATTGATATAATGGATTTATTCGGGCGAGAGAGCGTCGTATGTTACTTTATAATTTTTTTTATTTTTTTTTTGTTAAGTGTGGGGTATAAAAGCAAAAACAGTGATATCCAAAAAATTATAATTTTTTTTTTAATGCATTCACCGAGGATTGCTAACTTAAAATGAACTGAATTTTAGATTTTATGTATCTATCCCTATTTATAGGCTATTTTTTCTATATAATTTCGAATTCAGTAGGTACATTATAAATTAGTAAGCCTCGACGACCGCATTAATTTTTTTTTGGATATTGCTGCCTTTGCTTCTATACCCCACAAGCAATGTTCGTGGTTAGTTCCTTTTTTCATTTTTTCGCTGCCTAATTATTTTATTCATTTTACAATATGATAATAGCGAAAAAGAGATATTTTTATTTATTTATTTATATATTATCACAATTAAACTTTTTTACATTTGGCTTACAACGCCCCACTAGATAAAACCTAACCCTCGTAGACCAGTGGGTATGACACTGGCTTCTCACACCGAGTTATGGATTCGATTCTCAGCGAGGTCACAATTAAACTATGTGATTTTCTCAAGTCTGGGTGTTTTGTCATATGTTGTGAAAAAAAACCTGTTCTGGGGCTGATATAAAATGATATGATTTATTAATTTGCGTATTTCAATAAATCAAACTACTTTTTTTTTCTAAATCAATGTTTTTTAAGCTTTTACAAATACTATTATTTTGTTTGTTTTATTTCATGAACACTATAGAAAGAAAGGTTACATAATTATTTCAGGCATACTTAGTTCAGGAGGTGTTGATTAGATAATAATTTGAAGCACATTTCGGTTCAGGCCTACAAAAAGGTAGCATTTTGTGAGGATGTTTTTTCACATTCGGGGTAAAGGCTAAAATCGTATGACCCCACTTCAAACAACTTCGATCATGACCTTTATCCCCTCCGCAGCCTCCCGGGCGGAGCGGACCCGAATATAATTCCGTCAGAGTAATCTGAACGGGTACTGGGATTTCTCGTGCTTCTGTAAATTATCACCAACTATTTGATATTACCAAATTGATTTACATTACGAAACGGTTAGGTCTTAACTTAATTATAGCATTATGTATACCTATACACAGTCCCATGACAATTTATTATAGCCAGCCTCGTATACTCGTAATCTTAATTCATTTAATATTACCAACATAATATGAACCCAATTTCTTTAAATGAAAATATATCATATTATTGATGGATTTTTGGCTTTAACTTTATATATATTAATCACGATGATCAGTAAATTGGGTAAAAATATACTGAAAATTAATTATTGATCTATAAATTATTTTAATAAATTCACAATGTTACTGAATACGAATTATATTTAAGCACTATTCTTTAATTTACATTATTTCGCAATTAATCACTCGTCTGTGATACGCTTTTTTTCGCTTGCTAGAATATTCAGTTTAATTCTCCGCGTAAATACTTCGCCCGATATCTGTCGCTCCGATTAATCTGTTATCGCTGGTATCACACACGCTTTGGTAACACTGTTTTTGTTAACGGTTTTATCGCTGGTTTATGCCACGCCGGTAAACGTCAAAATAATCACGATTCGTCGCGGCACTGGCTCTGCTTTTTTAAATAAACACGTTGGTTTTTCGAACCTCCGAGATTATTCTATAATTTTCCAGTATTTGCGAAAATATTTCCGTCACTTCCAAACTGTTCTAGAATGTTGTAGATAACTCCAAAGTTTTGTAGGGTGTCCCAGAATGTTATCGAATGTTTGATCGTGTTGTTATCCTCCAGAGGCTCTAACGGTGCTTTACACTATGTTACTTCTACGTGAGTTTTATTAAATTTCAGTTTCAGGAGTAACAGGTTTGGCGTGTTAAGTATCGACAAGTTATGTATTAAACTGACTACTTCCATATATAGAATTTTTAAATGGATTGAGTTTAAATACAAGTAATTAATTGATAAATTAAGCTGGATTTAATGGTGTAAATTTGATTGTAACGGGAACACATGTAAGTATATATAAAAAAAATCTAAATTGTAATTTAAGTAAGTAGTAATTTCTAAAATTAGCCTTATTGGATAGCCCTGTGGAGGTCCGTAATGGTTAAAAATAAGTCATACGGTGAGTGACGTCACAAAAACGTAAAGGCCATCTTTTATTTCCGGGTTTTTAAAAGCGTTTCACAAGGTAGTATTTTTTTTACGTGCGTAGTAGGTATTACCATAAACTCAAAGTGAAATTATTCATTAATCTTTTCAATGAAATGACTCAACAAAATATTCGCGTTGGTAGATTGAAGCAGGTATATTCGTGTCTCTAACAATCTGAAAGTTTTGTATATAACTCCAATATGCAGTCTGAATCCAATATTTTAATTTTTAAATATTTTTTTTGATGATATATGCTTAACTGAACTTACACACTGATCAAAAACAAAAAAAAACTGGTCCACAATAAGAATTTAGAATGAAAAATTCCACAACTCAGGTATCAAAGTAATATTATTAATTATATACGTGAATTTTTCTTTAAAAATCATACTTGACTATTGGCATTTTGTTTCTTACATTCTATGTTATTTAAACGACAAAAATAAAATATGTTTTTGACAGGATTAAATTGAAAAATTTCAAAACTGAGAATTGTAGGATGTCCAACCGATACTCTTTTTTCTCTCAACTCAAAGATTAATAATTGTAATGTAACAAATACGTTTGCATATTAACATTTTTATTTCGTTATATTTTTGATTTATAGATAATTATGAGGTTTATATTATTAAAAACCCGACTTTCTATTTACCATATCATTACTGAAAATATTTTACATTAAATACTATTGGCACAGTTGATGACTCCTCGAGAAAAACAATGAATGTCAAGAAATGTTTATTTAGAGAAAAACAGTTTTTTATAGTTTCAAAGTCCATAATTTTTTCATTTTTTATATAAATATTAAATCAACTTATTACTATACAAACATATTCTATGTATGTACGTATATTAAATCTTTGTACTTTCAAATTGACAACGACGTTTTTTGACGTTCGGTGGGCGGTTATTCCTGTTTCTAGCGTTGGATAAACAGATATAAATTTAACTATTACAGCGGACCACAACGGTTTTACCCGATTCTGATTTTTTGTATAAAATAATACCCCAAAAAGTCAACAGATGGCCTTAAAAGGTCAGTTAAGAGGAGTCTTTAGTTGGGGTGGGTGATGATGGTCATATGGTCACCAACGAGAAGTGTGAGAAAGATGTTCGACTCTACCCACCATCCGGTGTTCATGTAAGGCACAAGGTAGTAAGAATAGGTTCTCACGGTTGTAAATTATGTATATATGATTGCAATATAAATGTTACAAGTTTGTGGTGGTCTAGAGCCGTCGCGACTCTAGCCGCACGCATCGAGCGATATCCGCCAATCAAGGTATCGATGCTGCTAACCATGTCCCAGTTGCCAATAGGTATATCTACTCTGTCATCGTGTTTTTCTTTTTTTTGTCATTATCCCCTTGAGGGGCAGTTTACATTGTGACTTCAAGCCATCCACTGCCGCCACCGTGGGACTTTTCTTTTATTTTCTTATTATTGTTGCTTTTATTTATTATACACTGCATTTAATTCTGTATTGTTTGGTTTTGTTTTATTCATGATTTCGTTAGTGTTTTATTTTTGAGTTATACGACTCTTGTTTTGTTTTGTTTTATTTCATGTATTTTTTAAATTTTTTTTAAATAAAGAATTATTTCACGTTAGGAAAAGTGAATGGTTTGTTTCCGGCCGTGCGGTCCCGCGGTAGTTTATACGACCGCTGCGGGGTGGCACGGTCTTGCAAATTAGTATTTAAAAAATTTCAACCTGGAGACGATTGAGTAGGACCGATAAGGAAGCTTTTGCTCTTAGAACGGTCCTGGGTAAGCGGTGGGAACCTTTCACTACTCTGTCACTGACCGCCCTAGCACTCGCAAGCAATATTTCTGTACTCAACGCCACTTATGTTAATTGTTTCCAATAAAATATCACTGTTAATCGTGTGTATAATTTACGCCCTGTAATCATCCACTCATCCTGCTTTTGCTAAATCATCTCACACATACCACGCGCCACTCACACAATACACGTCAAATGCCGACACGAGAAGGTGTCTCTGGACGGGTGGGCATTTTCTCCCAAAACACCTGTACACACTAATCCGCCAACAGGTTATAAAGCAAAACCGTTTAAATGGTCAAACGGTGGAAAAAAAAATGACACAAGTAAGCGGTGTGAGCTACGTATCGCCCGATTGATCGACCCACTTTTTCGTTCACACATAGCCCCAGATCACCATTGGTTCAATCTACAATTTAAGAAGTAACTCCTATATCCCTAAGTATCTATCTTGAAAATCCAGAGAAAGTCATGTGTAAATGACTTACTATCCTAAAGTCTTTATTGCTAATTTAAAAATATCTACACATTTGATCTTAAATCTTTGAGTGTTAGTGTAATGGTTATGTACACGAGTATTGCTAAAAGCGTGGGTGAATTCATGGAATCCTGAAATGAAGCCGGGAAAATTGGATTAGACGAAAACGTGGGAGGAAGGTGCGATACAACCTTCCAGGGTTGACTTGGGGTGCATGGCGGCCACGATTGCTTATCTTGGAGATCTTGGGATGAGACTGGCGAGTGGGAGTCCTTATCTCCAGCTATTTACAATTTTTAGAATATGAAGGGATAATAAAAATGATTTAAATATTTATTGGGTAACGTAATACGGGGGTAACTTTGAATCTCACGGCGACTTTGATCAACGCCGCTATCTAACGATAATGATGTTTTGTACTATGTAACTATAACGAGAACAAGATATCGCAAACATTCATCCCTGCCGAGAATACACATACTGGGCATTGAGTTTGAAGATGTATTCCATGAGGTTGATTAGTTTCAAATGAAACATGCATATAAATAAATGAATAACTATAGGAATTTTCAGTTACATTCTAATTTTTTTACGATGGTTGAGGCTTCTAAAACAACTATAAAGGTAATTGTTTTCAAATGATATTCAGTCAAACTAATAATAATAATAATTATTATAATTTTAGTTTTTTGTTATATACATAAAAAATTTAGTTAAAATCATTTAAATAGTGTTTAAAGAAATTATAACATAGGAGCATTGTTGCTAAGGATTTTGGCTGCTAAGTATAACACTACATTCGGTGTCCTGCCTACTAATTTAGTACTTAACTGTATTTTAGCATATTGTTATGGGTCGCGGCGATGGGAAACAAATGAAACACGCAATGTTATTTTTATTTTATTTTACACACTAAAAATCACTTAAAAAATAATTTATCTGGAGTACTGTTCAGTCATTCACGCTAGTCGTCACTCGAGAATTTTCCACTTGTCTCTGGAACACTATTACAGGGCGTTTAAATCACATTGACTCGCCCACTCAGGTAGGTAGTCTGGTAGGTACTTTATTTCTCTGGTTGATTATATTCGCAACCAACGCCTGCTCGCTTTATCTCTGTCCTCGTCAAGACAATCTATCACCTCTTGTCTGCTGCCACGCATTACATAGAAAATGTTCTCTCTCGAATGTTTTGATACACTTCCGTGTGTTCCAGTTCCTTCCAAGTGTTTCTAATTTATTCCAAACATTCAGAGTGTTGGGAAATCTTTTTCGCGAAAGAAGTTATTGCTCTTAGTTTGTATTGGAAACACATGCTCAGCTTTATTTATCAATTATAAATTTTCCCGCCAGGTGGTTATAGTTAACACGTTACAGTAGCCGGCAAACATCTTGAAATTTTACGGCGTTGTGGGGGGAAGTTTGCGCATGTACTTTCCACCAAAGATACCCAAATTTTGTCTTCTGCGCATTCCCTCACTACGCCAAAAAATTTCAAGAAGTTTGCCGGCAACTGTACCAAGGAAACTTTGAAATATTTTTTACGTGGACATACATACTTAAGGAGTTACATCAGTTAGATGCGTCAAAAAATACTTTCAAATACAATTTTAGTGACGTAAAAATTGCAAAATTATTTTTTTAACTAATATTGTTTACGGCATACATGTGTTAGTAATTTTCATTGACAAATTATTTTTAAAATTTCAAAATGGTAGCGTTATATGCTGTTCCACAAAGGTCCTCCGTGACGCGCGTAGATGATGGAGATAACCATGTCGCCAGGATTTGAATGAAAATAAAAAGTCAATTATTTTCTTCTTTAAAAAATAAACTTAATGTTTGTGTTGTAAAAAATTTTTCATTCCAAATGAGATCAGTTTTAAAATAATTTTAATTTTTTTCTTAAAAAAAATTGAAATTTAAAATTCATAATTAGCGAACAACACATTTTATCGAATGAATCGTATTATAGATAATATAATATTATTGTCTAAAAACGGAAGTGAAGAGAAAAAAAAACTAACCCATTAAAACCAAGTTTTTATTATACTCCCTTTCTCATTTACTAGTGGAAACTAGTTTGGTGCTTAACCTACGCGTTAGGTCTCGGTCGGGCGATGCTACGAAAGTTAGTAATAAAAAATTTCCAAAAATCCAAAATTATACTATAATCATATTCCGTATCTACCAGATGCGTCGGAATCTCCATTCAACTTACTGAGTTGTATGAAAAACCATTAAAAATTAGAAAAATCCAAAATTATACTATAATTTTTTTTTTAACAAAAATTTGGTAGATCTCTTTAATCGTCGCATGAGTCTGCTTGCAAAGTTTCAGCTCGATTGGATCAAGGGAAAAGGGTTAAAAATCGATCCAAAGTTTTTTCGTCAACCAATCAATCAATCAAACGCCACGAGTTAAAATAAAGATAGTAAGAACATGTAATGTAATTCGTTATTACTAAAACTCAGCCAATTTTTGGAATTTTCGAATGAGTGACAAATCTAATTATTCATAGAATTTCAAACTGTAAGATAAAAAAAAATTAAAAATAGTGTACACTAAAGTTTAGGAACAAACGAATTCTACTAATTTAGTATTGTATAATGACGTAGATACTAAACTTTTCTCTCGAAGAAAAGGTATGGACATCAATAGAGTCGCAAAGCGGACACCAGCTGGCATTGAGACGAAATCAAAGAGCCTTCGGAAAATTTAATATTTCAGGAGATAATTATTTTATAATTCTAGGAAAACAGCGTTCTCAGGGGAATTTCTTGTTTATGTAATCAAGGGAGCAAATATAAAATGAGAATTTCCAACTTTCTCCGATGTTTCGATCAACTGGAAGGAGATCTCATTTGAATTCCGCGAAAGAAATATTTTTTCGACTTTTCTCAAAATACCTCTTGTAGTTCTTATTGATATTATGATAAAGGTATGTACCAAAATTTGGTGAAAATCATGAATATCAACATTAAAAATTATTTGCTAGAACAAGGTATAAAACACAAATACATAGGATATAGAACATCATAATTTAAATCTTTGAAATGATTATTGTTCGATCTTTATGAACAAGACCAGATGTCACTGAATTCCCCTTCCACACACACATTCCACCTTCCCTACACTTTTTCATAGTGCACGCTCTACAAAAGTCTTTTTTCTAAGATATATTTATTCAACTTTGAACTGTCTTGTTTGCTTGACGTGTGACATCTTGACTTATCCAATTCACATTCCGTGTTCACACAATTATCATAATTTACATAAATCATAAATTAATTTTTTTCGATATTATATAATGTTTTATTACATTGTACTGTCTGTTCCAAAAAAAAAAAATTCAGACTTGAATATTACAAATAACTCTAGAATTCATTAATCTTTTTTAATACTTGGTGCAAATCTTCATATCGCTCAAGGATTCGTTAAATTCTAATAATAAATAAAAATTAAATTACAAATTGCCAAAAATAACAAATGTCTTAGGCAAGTTTTGTCGTAATAATTATTACTAGCAGCAAGCAATCAGTTATCGTTGATTGTTTGCTGCTAGGCTGCTTTTCGTATGATCTCGTTATTTCTTGAAACTGGCAACTGAAAATATGTTGGGCACTACATGCGTCGTTTAAATATACTTGCCTGCAGAAAAAATAAAATTGACCTAAGAAAATATCAATGTGAAATTATTTATTCGTGATTGACGCGAATATTACATTGTGTATACTTAATTTTCACTGTACACTTCATTTCTTTAAAAAAATCATATATTTGTATTATTTTTTTAAACTGGCAATGGCAAAAATACGCATTGCATTCTGCGTTTTTGAAGCAATACATATATATCTTCGCTAATAATTAACTACTTATTATGGCGAATGACTAAAGCAAAGATATAGGCACTTGAAAACAGGTTACGAGTTTTTGAAAACAAACCGAAAATTTTCGAAGGAAGCAAACACTCGGTGGTGGGACATTATAATTAAATAAATAAAAATAACTTAGTTAAACACCACTTATATTTATTGTCAAATCCGACCAGGTTTCGCTTCTACCGTAGCTTCTTGAGGGAGAAACTTAATGTTTAGGCAGTTATGATTCTCCCTGAAGAAGCTACGGTCGTAGCGAAACCTGGTCGGATTTGACGATAAACATGTGTGATGTTTAACTAAGTTATTTTAATTTATTTAATTAAATCGAAAATTCTTGCGTAAGATTCTTGTCCTATAGGAGATACCCAAAATGGAGAACGAAAGACGTTAAAGAAACTAGAACTCAGTATATATTACAAATTTACACTGAATAAAATCTACGTGTATTTAGTCTAGCAATACATTTTTTATTATTATTATTTAACAAATGCGAGTAGTAGTCTCATTCGATCTCACCGTTGCCATCTCTGGACACAAAGGGAAAGTGAATTAGCCGAGATCGCCATCGGAAAGGCAAAAATCCATATTTCAATCATCCCCGAACAATGCGACGGAGATATTCCCACTCGCTGCTCCTTGATAAGTGGGGGATGAAAGACTCTTTTGGGGTGATTTCGTGGGGAAGGGGCGAGCCACTGTGCGCGGAGGGGGGGGGGGGGCGGCAATACAAATACAAGCATCTGTAAGTAAGTCTGTCACCCATTTGTAATAAACTGCTCGGGCTCAGATCGCCGCCCCTAACTTATTCCGAAGATGACCCGAGAAGCCACCCTTGAAATTTTGCGCGACTGATGTATCGAAGAGAGCGGATAATGGCGGATTATTGTGATTTTTTCCACGGTGATACAAAATATATTTAAATTCTAAATATTGGTAGCTACACAGGCAATGAGATTGAAATCCGACGGCCGGTTGACGGACTAGACAGTTTATTTATTTTATTTATTTACTAAATCTCAAAAGAAAATATACAAAATATAATATATATTACATACATTATGAGTATATTAAATCCTATAAACGTATACACATATACCTGTACATACTAAAACCCAATAAAAACAATAGTTCCAACATCTTTATTTATTTATATAGTATAAAGTAATATTAAATAACGAAAATACAATTTTGATTAAGAAGTTTATAGACATGTAGTGAATACTGTATAATATTTATATATTATTTTATTTGTTTAGATACCTACAAGTTGGTGGCATTTCAGAGTATAAACAAACACTATTGAACATGTTAACTTATATCAGAGCATATTTTATATAGAAATAAGTTTTAAATAGGTATACACAAAAATAACCAAAGTAAACAAAAAATCAGAGTAACAACAGCAAATAAATCATAATAAAATAAAATTAGTTTATATAAATAATACTAAATAACGTAATGAAATAAATTAACATATTAAGATAAGTTAAATTTTGTTTACATCTTGCGTCGCAGAATACTAATTAAATCTTGAAAAAAATAAAAATAAGATTAATGATAATAGCATTTTTCAGTAAGAATTAATCACAATTTCAGTTATATCAACTTACAAATAGTAAATAACACACAATTTAATTCAAAACATTTTATTTTATAAGTCATTTGTGCATTACAAACTTATATTTAATGCGTACATATTATTACCTTTACACATATGTTTTTTTTTTTTTTGATTTGTTTAATTTGTGGATTATGCCACTCTACTAGGCTACGCCTGTCCCAGAGTGGCGTTATAGAACACAATTATAATATTTTTTCGAGTTCGTCAGTAGTATTTATTTTCATAAGGTAGTTATTATGTATCTACAGAGTATCAAGTGGAATGTTAGTGAAAGTTGAGTTAGTCATAAGTCCAAGTGTAAATATGTGTAGAATAATAGTTTAATGTAAAAAGGTTAAAGTTTTGTTTAAGATTATTTTTTATTTTCCTTAATTAATTAATTAATTTATATAGGTATATATTTTTATTTTAAGACATTATTATGCAATTACAGTAAGTAAATTTTCAGTTGCTGTTCTACCTTTGGAGGTAAGCCAGTTGTTTGCTAAAGCTTTTATTTTATTAATTGAGTATATTCTGATTTCCGGGAAGTCTGTTTTAAATATGTTAAATATTTTAGGCCCTATGTATGAGTAATTTTTCTGTCCATGTGTTGTCTTAGTTTTTGGTATTTCGTCAAGGTTTCGTAATGCTTGTCTAGTATTATGTGAATGCGAGTTACTGGTTGCTGTTAGGTGGTTTGTGTTTTTGATGTAGAAGATGAGGGTAGACTTAACGAACAGCTGTCTAACGTCCAGTACATTAAATTCTCTGAATAGTCTGTCTGATTGGTATGTAAATGGTTTCTTATTAATGACTCGGAGCAAGGTTTTTTGTGCCGTTATAGCTGGTTTTAATGTGGTTTTGTAAGTACCTCCCCAACTTGGAATCGCATAGTTCAAAAATGACTGGGCAAGAGCATAATAGATAGTTTTGAGTTGCTGTTTATTAAAAATATTACGTATGGATTTAAAAAGGTAAATGAGTTTTAAAAGTTTTCCCGATAATAGTTCAATGTGAAGTTTCCAGTTTAGGTGCCTGTCTATTATGATTCCCAAGTATTTCACACTATCTGCATTTTCCAAGGGGGTGCAATCACAGTTTTGGTGTTGGCAATCATGCATAGTCAATTTTAAATCGCTAGATGGCTGCCCTCTTTTATCTATGCTGAATGTCAAATACTTAGTTTTTTTGAGATTGACTGTTAGCAAATTATTTTCCAGCCAGTGTTTTACTATGTTGCAACCCAGTTCAGCTGCTTTGAAAACAAGATCCCATGATGAAGCGTGGAACAGGAGTATTGTATCGTCTGCAAAAGTAACTACTTTCCCCCCCGTTGTTAGCTTGCATAAATCGTTTATGTATAGGAGGAATAAAACAGGTCCTAGTGTACTTCCTTGAGGGACTCCGTATTCGATGTAATTAATGTTCGTCACTTTTAGTTTTGTCAAGTTGTGTAAATTGTGTTCTGTCTGTAAGGTAAGTTTTGAACCAGTTGTAACTTGCTTCCGAAAGTCCAGTCTTTTAGTTTAGTCTGTTTTAGTTTGTGAAGCATTTTTTCATGTAAAACTGTGTCAAAAGCTTTCGTCAAGTCTAGTGCTATTGCTGTACATTTTTTATTATTGTCAAGTTTGTCTGAAATATAACCAATAACTTCCTGTATTGCTTCTTGTGTACCCCGATTTTTTCTAAATCCAAACTGGTTGTTGGCTAAAATTTGATATTTTTCTAAAAAGTTGGTGAATTGATTACAAACACATTTCTCTAGCAGTTTAGATAGTAAATTTAGGATGGATATAGGTCGGTAGTTATTTGGATCGTCTTTATTGCCAGCTTTATGTGCGGGTGTGATTTTAGCCGTTTTTAGCTGGGACGGGAAAATACCTTTTGTGATGCTTAAATTAAATATATGAACTATAGGTTTTAGTAATATTTCTTTGAACGATTTAATTACTCTAGCGGATATTCCGTCCCGGCCTGGAGAGCAGTCTATGTTCAGGTCATCTACTATTTTTTCCACATCTTTGTAACAGATAGGGGAGATCTCAAATTTGGGAAGATGGGGTCCGTTAGTTTTTATATTATTATAGTGTGACTGCTGTTTGTATTTATTTAATACTTTACGCGCTAGTGTTTCACCAATTGTGGAGAAGTGAAGGTTTAGTTTATCTGCTATTTCTTTCTTATCAGTGATGGTAGTGTTGTTGTGTACCAAAGTATTAATGTTACTTTTTTATGTGTTTCAATACCATTTAATTCTTTTACGACATTCCATATGTTTTTAGTATTATTGTTTTGTTCGATTTTTTGTTTGTAGTGTTGTTCTTTCCTTTTTTTTATTATGTCGTTACATATATTACGGTATCTTTTATAATACTGATATAGTGAATGGTTAAATGGATGTTTTTTTACTTGCTGATGAAGTTGGTCACGTTTGTGAGTGCATTTTATTATATTCGGTGTTATCCAGGGTTTTATACATTTATTTATTTTTCTCACATAAGAGGTAGTATTTTTTTCAATATGTTTATTAAGAGTGTTTAAGAATCTAGATAAAGCTACATCCGTTTGTTTTTCTTTTAATACATCTATGCAGCTTTCTGTAATTAGATCAGTTTTAAGTTCTTCGAAGTTTATTTGTTGGATTTTTGTTAGATGTTGCTTACGTTGTAGTTTTGTGGTATTGCCGTGTAGCCCTAGCACAGTACTGTAATGGTCGGTAATTGTTGATTTAATGACAGCAGTCTGTATGCTTAGTTTTGATTTTACATATATGTGGTCAAGACAAGAACCTGACTCTCTGTTTTCCCGTGTTGCTACGCTTATTGTTTCAAGATAGCCATATGCTGACATTAGACACTCGTATTCGTGTGCTTGTTTGTGTTTGAGACCAATAGTGTTGATATTGATGTCACCCGCTATAATACAAGTCTGATAAATGTTAATGTTATGTATGTTTTCTTCTAGTGAGTTAATAAATTCCGTAATACATGCGTTGCTAGGCGATCTGTAGATAGCTAGTATTGCAAGGGTGTTGTTAATTATTATTTTTAAACAATTTGCATGTAATAAGGTAGGTTCATAGATAGTGACGTTTTTTACTTGTTTATTTATATATACAACAACACCATCCGATCTGTTTTGAGAAATTTCTGTCCTGAATGGTTCATAATTGTTAATGGGTCTGAGTATGGTGTTGTCTGTCGTCCAACACTCAGTCAGGATTATTATGTCAAATTCCATGTTGGTGTCAGTTAGGAATATTAATAAATTGTCAAAGTTTTTTTCTAGCGATCGGATGTTCAGATTTTTATGTTGTATTGCCTGTTAAATGAAAGTGAGCATTTAGAGGCACTGTCTAGCGTGTCGGTTTTTATTTGCTTTATTGTATCTAAATTATTTATACATGAGAAAGCCATTTTTGTTTGGGAAGGTAATGTAGTATTCTGGCTTGTCTAGCTTTATTTTGCATTTAAGACTTATAACCATATTTATTTTTTTGTATTGTAAGCAACTAGCACTTTTGAATTTATTATTTTTATGTTTTGGTATTACTACTTTTATTTAATTCTAAATATTCACAATGAATTCTTGTCAAAGTTGTATGAGAATCCAGCTCCGGAAAACCCCTTCGGAGACATGTAACAGATCAATATCCAAAGTGATATTGCTCAACATATCTGTAGCTCTTCCAACAGGCATAACCATCTACAGGCTGGTCCTGTATATTGGAATGTGAATCAATCTATATTGACGAAGTCTTGGGTAATTATCAGGAACATATTACCAGTGCTCCGCACAATTTCAGGATTATCGATCATACCGAGGTGTTGCTTCTTCGAATCGAATCGAAATACACATGCCTTCTGGTCTCTAAACTGTACTGTAGCTAAGCAAACCCTGGAGAAACTTGATTGGGTAGAGCCAAAGATAATACCCGTACTCTCTCATGTAGAGGTGTATCAGAAACTAATGTAAAATCTAAGGTATTTTGTAATAAAACTGTATTTATTAAATTCATGCATTACAAAATAAAAATATTAATATCTTACAGCATTATTTTGCAATCAGTTATAAGGCAGATTTAATGGTTATAATCATCGACTATATAGACACAGTATAGAAAGTATATAATGCTTTTTTAAAAATTATACTAAAGGAATTTTTACCAGCGCAAACGCAAGTTAGTTTACATTAAAAAAGAGTTAACTATTGATGAGTTACATCATCCATGTATCACATTTATTCAAAAATACGTTATAAGTCACAGACATATGTATCATATTACCCTTGCATAGTAATTTTAAAACAAGAAAAAACATGAATATGCTCCAGCCTACCTCGTATACAGATCATTGTATTTTCTTTGCTCTCTTCAAACATAGTTTGAATTATATTTCAAGTTCTTACGGTGCTATTTTGTTTTGTGTAAATATTTATTTCTCATTACAAACCCACCAGTTGACTTTCTATAAAATGTTACGCACATGTTTGATGCATTATTCTTAACGCAGTTTCATGGCACATGTAAACGTATGTTAACTGTAAATGTTAACGGATATTTATACAAACCTTAAGTTTTTCCGAGAAACGATTCTCGACGTTTCGCTGAAGTCATATTCGACGTCATCAGAAAAATGACCTATGGCGGACTGATTAATGTTTCCGGGGGCATAAATTATATGTACTTTGTTGTGGAGTGTTCACTTCTTCTACGATAGAGGTCGCCGGTGTGCAATATATACTACTCTCGCCCCCGGAAAAATTAAACAGTCCGCCCTACACCTCCGCGGGTACAGGTCGTTCTCCCGATGACGTTGAATACGACTTCAACGAAACGTCGAGAATCGTTTCTCGGAAAAACGTACGGTTTGTATAAAATATCCTTAACCATTTACAGTTAAATATGTCTAACGACTGTAATAATTACCTTAACTCTAATATGTTAGAAATATTGATCAATATACTGGGAATTTTTCTCATAACTTTCTAAGGATACTTTTTTGTGTACTTAGGGTAATTCATGTCATCAAAATTGTATATAAAAAATGATTCAGCTAACGCTAAAGTATATACATCAAGACACGTGTGTCCCTAAATTAGTTTTAGCATGGGAGGCTTAGCGTAAGGGGAATGTGACCCAAAGTTCGGTTGTGCTCCAGGTCTCCGAGGCGCAGTCCAAGCGCCAGGACGCGGAGCCGGCCCAGCGAGGGGAGGTTACGCTGTGAGTTTAGGCGGCGTAGGGGTGAGCAGTCGACTCGGGGGATGGTGACACTTTATTTGCTCACATGTCAATGTTTTTTGTATTGATTTATAAGGCGGGATTCGTTTCAGTCGGTGGGTACAGAAAGTCTACAGTCGCCCGATTCTGTCACGTTGCGCATCTTTACAAAATATAATAATTTAAACGATTACATAACAAAATTTGAGAATGGAATTTTTCGTAAAAACTTTCCATGTTTATAGTACCGAACTATATAGACATGAACTAACGGAAATTTCTTAATTAAGGATGAATCATAGAAGTCTCATAGAGACGAAGCTAATTTATAAATGAGAAAAGTGGATGGTAGTCTCTTATACGATGGCTCAGAGGTTACAAACTATATGAGCTGGCTTTAGTGATCACTCTACACAATGCAACGTCCACCAACTCCATCGTAAGAATATCCACACATTATCAAATTTTGGAAGTTCTACTCAAGCACCTTTCATATATTACTATGGTCTCTGCTAGAGGTATATTGTCTAGGATGTAGATGGATTCATTCATTACCTTTCGGAGAGAAGCTCCGAGGGCTAGTTAAAATGTACAACAGAACAGAAATGCAGACATAGACAGATAACAAACAGAAAATGAACGAGTCTGCCCAAGTGTGGCAGGAGCGTGGCGTGGACTCCTCGAGACAGTAGCACGGTGCAGACTGATATCGTAGGTGACGGGAAAAGCCTTCTCCTCTCGCTCTCACAATTCCTGCTTAGCATTCCAGCTGTCAGCACTTTCCATACGATTAATCTGAAAATTCGGGCCCTAGAAGAAAGAGAGTAAGTACCATGGCTTAAGAAACTAAGGCAATGAATGCATCAGGCCGCAGTAAACTAAGTGACGACAATCAAAGAAGAAAGCATCTAACAAAAGCTATTACATATGTTTATATTTATTTATAAAATTTTTGGTTTAGCTTGATAAAAACTAACAAATATAATTAAAAAAATAGAATCATAAATTGGTTAAATTTGCACATTATTTATGGCAATTCGCCCTCGCACCTTCTAAATGTATAATTTCCTAATTGCTCCAAAAAATGTGCTAATTAACCCCCGGTGTACTGTCCTAAATGAGCCTAACTTGGTTAATTGTAACACCTCCCCGTCTCTTCGCTCAAACGGAAGTATTTTTTTACAATGAGACCTGGCGGTACCATGGCAAACGTTTTTAAAAAATCTGGTAATTCACATTCAAATACAGTGAAATTTCTTTTATAACTAGACGATAAACTCGTATTATTCAAAAAACCCATTAAATACAACATATAACATACATTACATTATCATCAAAAGCAGACAGATTAAACATATAAATGAATCCATTTGTAATTGAATTTTAACAACGCGTCTCGCTTTATTTATAAATGTCAAAATTATGCGACATCTGTTATTAGTTTGTATTTTTTGATTTGTTTCTTTTTATGAGATATATAATCATCGCGCAATGATTGAGTACATGGATTCCAAGGTCAATGTGGTGTTATAATGTGAGTGTATTAAAAAGCCAAACTTTGCATGATACTACAAACAATAAGCGTGATTACACGTTATTTTCGACTTGACAGAAACGGGAAATAAACATGATTTTCAATATGGTATGTTTTAAGATTGATCGTAGTTTTTGATAGATATGTATAAAATTAATATTCCAAGCAACGTAAAAAAATATTAAATTGCTCGGTAACAGAAAACTAAGAGTTGTATGGGAACTTGAAATCAACTAGTTTGTTAAAAAAACACTTGAAAGTATGCCTTTATCGCGTATTTTACTACATTTATATCCAGTTTGAAGTAATAAAGTTACGTTCATTCTATGTATTCCGGACAGATCCGGGTGTTTTTACTCGCATGTAAAATAAAACGAGAGGAACTGCACATAATCGAGGGTTTCGAATAGTTTTAGTCATTTTTAAAGATTTTAGAAAGAACTGGAAATCCGTCGAATTTTCGAAATTATACCAGAAGTTCTGAGAAATCGAATACTTATAAATTATGTCGCTGCGGCGGATTCGAGTTCAGTCTTGTTTGACAGGTAGCAAAAAATATAGATCCGCTGAATAGATAAGCGAATTGTGAATCAGTGCATTAAACAACGAACACAAAGTGGTTATTTTCTTTCGACGATATCGTGACGATATTATAAAAATGATAAAATACTAATAAACAACTAAATCTTTAAAAATGATGTATCTCATTTGATTCAATAAATTTTTGGTATCTTTACTCTTCCGGCGCCCAAGGCCTGAAGCTCCAGTATCCGCCGCTGTTTCTCCCATATTTATTTATTAAGAGTTTATTGGTGCGAACTAATCATAATGTCTGTATAGGGCAGATTGCTCCGAGCTTCGGTACTAATATGCTTCTTAGCCTGGCATTTATTAATCTGACCAATGAATGGTATATCCATAAAACAATAATCGTAAAATGGGTAATTCCCAATATCATATTTGGTGTCATTGGTTGAAGGCTAAATTACGGTCAAATAAAAAATGGGGTATTGAAGGAAAATTCATTATAATATCTTTAGTTGGAAAATTTTCAGAATATTATTTACTATTTAATTTTATTAGCAATGAACCTAACGTCTGATGTAAAAAATTAAGGTTACCTAATAAAATTGATCAAATTAATATGACAAAATCCACACTGGGAACATTTCTGCAGAATTAAGTAAGAATATGTATGCAATCAGAGATGGAGCATGAGCGTGATATATCAGGAAGTAATTTAATGAAGGAAAATCTCTGACCTACAGTGCAAAGAATATCTGGAATGGAGGAATTTAAGAGGAAATAAAAAACGAACAAATAAATTCTAAATAAATGATTTCTAAATTTCTTCTTCTTCTTCAGCCTTCCTCTCTACTGCTGGATATATCTTCCATACCCTTCCATCCTTCCCCGTTGTTTGCTAATTGTAACTATTTTTTTCCCCCCACAGCGGCTATATCGTCGACCCATCTCTTTTGAGGTCTTCCGATGCCTCTTTTATTCTCCCAAGGTCTCCATTTCAGAACTCAGTTAGTCAAGCTGGGTAACCATCAAAGATTTGACCTGATGATTTTTCATCAAATATGTAAATTTGTTAAGAACCACGGTAGTATAGTGTCCACTATATCCCAGTTAAGACGCAAAACAGGACTGAACTTAAAAAAAACCTGAAAAGCTGAAAAAGTTTATCCTACATCCTGAAAGAACTTCTCGAAGATTTCTAAATATTTTATGGCTTTTATATATCTGTGCGACCTTTTGGTTAGCAACGCTCACACACGTTGACTTCTGACATTTGACAGCTGATCCAATGACACATTTCAGATTTCATGTAACATTGTTACGCCGATCGCAAAAGGTCATTTTTGTTATAATACTCATATCGTGTCTTAAATGAATATTGCATAATAAAATTTGATTCATCACGATCGTATATAGTAGGGCTGAATTATATGATCGCGATTTGTTTGAAGATTAATGAACATTTATTTTTTACTTATTTTATACAAAATTGCAAAATTGCAACATCAGTGCCATTTATAATAGTTGTTTAACCTTACTTAATATATAAGTTGAACTCAGCTGGAGATGAAAATTATTACATAGTTAAAGTCCTAGAAATACAAAAAATCACATTTAATTAAAGTAACACAGTTACGTGATTATTTAAGAGTTGGTGGCTTCCGGCGGAAATAGTGAATCGTAAATGAATCGGTTAAAGCTCCTGTAGTGATTGCATATTTTCGTTATTTTTTTTCAGTTTATGTTTCTCGATTAACTTCGGAATCTTACTCTCTAGTATTATTTATTAGCAGCCGGTGTCTCTCCAGTGCTTTTTATATATGTGACCTCGCAAACGGCTTCCCAATTATCTATCTACATCTTCTTTCTCATCCATCTGTTAACAGTGATATTCTTTAATACCTACGCCTCAAAGTATCTTAGCGAACTATTTTTACAATACACATATTAAATATTTTTTCCATTGCAAATAAAAAACATGAAAGGAAACCTCTTGTGAAAATACAGGGTGGTATGATTATTTAGCTATTTAACTCTGAATACTCTTCTTCAGTTAACTAAAAGGTAGGAACTCTTCGTAGAAGCACCGTTAAATCTGGGATAACACTAAAACAGACGCATAGGTTTTCGCTATCCTCAGATATTTTTTTATAATACTCAATTAGGTCGGGCTTTGTCGTAACGCATTTCGGACAACATTTCAGTAGAACCAGGGATGCCTTCAGTATGAGTATTATAAAAAAACCTAAACTATTAGCCTGATGATTTACCGCCGCTCTTCTCACCATCATTCTAGATCCATCGATCTCATCTGTAAAATGCAACGCACCTTTTCACGTTTCACACTAAAAAAGTTTTCCGATTATATAATACTGCTTATTTATTGTAGATATCACTAAATAATTAAAATTTGAACAAAATATTAAAGAACTTCTTCAAACACAGCAAAATTATTTTGTGGTAAAATTATAATTATAATTTATAGAAATAAACTGTTTTATTAAAAAAAATTCACCATGTTTCAAAGTCAATGGCTTCTTCATCATGATAACAAATGTATAATTACATGTTAAGTAGGTTCTTAATTAGTATTCATTTTCCATATATAACTTTTTAATATTTTGATTATCTACACTTCGATTTTTAAATTTAATTTTGTTATTATATATTTGTTATCCTGATGAAGAAGCCATTGGCTTTGAAACATGTTGAATTTTTTTCAATAAAAAAGTGGTGTAAACAAACTTTGTTTCTATAAATTAAAAAATATTTAAAATTTATTAATAATCCTTGTGATGACGTCAATCAAATGGTTTAGCAATGGACGCTGTGAGATAATTTTTTTCATCTCTGAGGTGATCTTCGTTACTAAATCCCTCGGTAAGTTTTTAAAGATCAATACATTTTCTCAGACGGCGGTCCGTTGCCGGCTCAGATTATAATTAAGGAATTCTTAGAAATATGTCTTAAACAAAGTTCCCGGAATAATTCTAGACCGAAATGAAAAATACTTTGAAAGTGTTTCTTGGAGTTTATTCTTGAGCCGTTTCTTGGACCAATCATCCTTTACCTACCCATTTTCCAAAAATCAGTCTTTCTATATATAAGGGTATCATCAAATATGGTTTCCTCGTGTATTTAAAAATATGTGTCAAAAATTAAAAAAAATATAATCGTGATCTTCAAAACCCATTACAAGAATATCTTAAATAAAGAATTGATCAGAAAAAATAATTTACTGTCTTTTATGTTTATTTTTCATTAGATACTCGTATATAGATTCTTTAATTATATCCATACATCAAAGAAATCAATTATTTATTTAGTTAAGAATATTTCAAATTTTTCAAGACACAATACTGGATTTTATCTCCAGGGAGACATCATTAATCAAGATATATATTATAGATGTGTCAAAGAGACGAAGCTATTTTTTTATTATATTTTAGTGTAATGTTTATAATTCGGAAGAATGTCATATAGGCAAATAAAGAATACCTATTGCTTTTAAAAAAACTCCAATCAAAATATAGAAATACAATTATCAATGGCGACATCTGTACTGGTTTAAATGAATGACTAAGTTTTCGACTGCAGGTGGCGGTAGTAAAAATACGATTCACATATGAAACAAGGTGTGCGAGTAAAACATACATACAACTTTAAAAATTTTGATAAATGTGGTAGTCCATCATGGGTGGAATTGGTGAACATTAGATTGTTTATAATGGCGAACAGTGAAGCTGATCTTCAGTGCCTGGTCTCCAGGATGTCTGATGTACGCATGCAGAGTGAACTTATGATGAATGTCAGCAAATCGAAAGTGATGGTGTTTGAGAGTGAAGAAAGAATGACTAAGTGTGATGTTATTGTAAACAAAGAAATTTTAAAACAAGTGAATGAATTTGTGAACTTGGGAAGAATATTTAGTAGGATATCGAAAGAAGAGTGACTGCGGGTAACAAATTTAATGATGCTCTGAATACAATTACGGCCAATAAGAACCTGTCAAAAGAAGCAAGACTTGCGATACATAAGAGCGTTCTAGTGCCAACTTTGATGTATGGAAGTGAAGCTGGAATTGGCAAAAAAGGAATGAAAGTAGACTGAATGCGGTGGAAGTGCGGTCACTACGCTTGTGTGAAAAATCTTTGGTCGATATAGTGAGGAGTGGCTGCAATGTGGTAGACAGAATAAAGAAAGCAATGCTGAGACGGTTTGGTCATGTAGAACGTATGAGCGAGGAAAGGATGGTTAAGAAAATATATGAGGAGAGTGTTGAAGGCAACAGGTACTTGTTTTATTTTCACACTATAATGGCGTTCTAGTGCCAACCCTTATGTATGGAAGTGAAGCCTGGAATTGGCAAAAGAGGAATGAAAGTAGACTGAATGCGGTTGAAATGCGGTCACTAAGACGCTTGTGTGGAAAATCTTTGGTCGATAGAGTGAGGAATGAACAAATTAGAAGTGAATGCAATGCTGGCTGTAGTGTGGTAGATAGAATAAAGAAAGGAGTGCTGAGATGGTTTGGTCATGTGGAACGTATGAACGAGGAAAGGATGGTTAAGAAAATATACGAGGCGAATGTTGAAGGCAACAGGAATAGAGGGCGTCCGCAAAAGACCTGGCATGATCAAATACTACAAATATTAGAGGATGGCCTTGCTAAAAGCCTCAACAATCGTAAAGCTTGCATGAGAAGATGTATGAATGTAGCCAGTGGTATGCCAAGATAGAAGAACATGGAATTCTATCCTCTCTGCCTACCGCTGCGGGGAAAGGATGTGATGGTTAGTTAGTTAGTTAGTTAGTTACATTGAACACCCAAAAAGACTCCCATATAAAAAAAATAGCTTCGTCTCTATGGGACTTCTATAATATATCTTGATATGTAATATACAGTATACACCTGCTAATTAAAACCGCTGTGTGTATCCATAACAGTCCCCATCACGCCACGGACGTCACAACACAATGCGCTGATGGATATCATAAAGTGTACAAATCTGGTGAACCGATTACGATCCGGCCTGTCGACGCGTCCGCGCGTGTGTGCTTGCGTCGGCCCTAAAATGGATCGATTGATGCATAATGGAATATGCAGATGGACAAAAATATGCAGCGCTGGCTGTAAATAAGAGTTGGGGGTATTTTTTGTGTCACAGGGGTGGTTTTCAATGCCCCCTGACCCTCGCGGACCGAACCGAAACTGTCTACACACCCGAATATGAACCCGCAGTAGCGTCCGCGCTCTCCGACCAAATCCTATACTTGTATTATGATACAATACGAACGTATGAGAGAAGGACTGCGCTTTTGAGTGGATTTTTACACTGAATTTCCCGCTTTGCGGATGGGAACTTATAAGTTTATTGAGTTTTATAAAATAACTAGAAGTCAGGTTAAGGTTGGAAAATTAAAAGTTTGTGTAAATATTTATTTTTAAATGTTAAATAATTTAACTCCATATCACACATATGGATAAAAATAATAGTTCTTTAGGTCTACATTTTTCATTTTTATGAGACACGTTTCGCTTTATTCGAGATTGATAATGCCCTCATTTTTTATTTTATTTATTTATTGTATTATAATTTTATTATAATATTATATTATAATATTATTTATATTATAACGCCCTATATTGCTTTTACAATAGATAGGTTAAGTGTACATTGATAGAATATATAGTTTAAAGAAAAAAATAACAACATGTAAACATAATAATGACATAAAGTGGAAAGAAAATACTTAAAATACAGATACAAATATATAAAGATAAATATAATATAAAGTAAAAAGCAAGTATGTAACAAGCAGAAGCATAAGGAAAACATAATATAATAGAAATTAAAAAACAAAAGAAGTAATAATATAGAGTGAAAAACACTAGCTGAAGCTTTGAAACTCATAATATAATAAAAAATTAATATACAAATACAAATCAATTATTTAAGTCCAATTCAAGAAATACTAGTATTCTTTCAATACACATTTTAATATACGTTTGAATAATATACAGGTATTGGCAAAGACGTCAAGTTACTCGTATCTGTTTGCTAGTCTAGGAAGCGTTTGCAGTAAGGAATTAAAGAAGTAGTTAGTAGCTGCAGTTTCCACGGCAAAACCTGCATGACTTCTAGTTTTGCGAGACGGAACACGCAAGCAGATAGGTTCTAAATAGTAGTTGATTATACTCATATCATCGTACATAATTTCATGTATTCAATAAAAACACTTTACTCGCCATAAAAGAGTTGACCCTCGTGCTTATGGAAGAGGTTATCGCATCAGCTCATTTCATGGATATTACTTACTTATATTACCATCGCGCCGTTTCCCCGTGGGGGTAGGCAGAGAGAATAGAGCGCCACACTCTTCTGTCCTGACATACAACTCTCGCCTCATCCACATTCATACATCTTCGCATGCAAGCTCGACGACTCATGAATATTAAAATTGTAATAATAAGATGTTAAGAATATTGAGAAGCAAAATAAATAAATAAAGTGATTCATATGGGAATTTCTAGGGCTTTTTTTATTTAAATTCTTAAGTTCATTTTTAAATGACGTAAGGTCTTGATTTTTTTTTTACTTTTCGGGTAATGAATTGAACGTTTTAATTATTATAGAAGAATAATGGTTCTGGATATGCTTGTTTTATATTTGGGCGTTATTAAATTTACAAAATCCATTATATGTTTTTCTTTAAAGGTTTGTAGTAATGATATTTTTTTTAATTTCCATAAGAGTAGGCACACAAAATTCTTGTAATAATTCAATAATTGGTTTGTAGGGTTGATTCATAAAAAAAACTAGTTTTTATATTTCCATATGTGTGAAACACGTCAATTTTTTTTCAATTTCTTGATCAGTTACACATTTTTACTTCGATATACGGATATGTTTTTAATTTAGTTTAAAAGTTTGTAAGCATCTACTAATTTATTGTAATGTTTTTTGTGAGTATGCTTTTATTATGTGTTGCTGTGCAGTAATGGATGTATATTTTATTATTTTATTAGTATTATAAAATATAGGATATTTTTTAAATGGAAAGATATTTGATTTGATTATGTTTATGTTAATTTATATAGCGCCGTTTTTGCGTAAGAGACGCTTCAAGGGTGCTTCACAGGTGTGACATCCTGAAAAAATGAGTTTTTAGTCTCTTGCTGAAGAGTTCCCGGTTCTCCATAGATCGCAACACTGGAGGCAGCCGATCAGCGAGAGAGTTTGAAATTTGCCCGCTCCGGTTGGCGAAGCCAATGTAGCTGCTTCAGCATTGAGGATATCCGCGAGAACTTTGATGCTTTAAATATAAGCCCCGCCGTAGCATTCATCACTGACTGAAGTCTGTCGAGCCGGGTCCTAGGCTATCCTGCATATATTGAGTTACAATAGTCCAGCTGCGAGATGACGTACGCACTAATCAGTGACTTTGCTGCGTCTGAGGGAAGGCATTTTTTTACAGACTTGACCTGTCTTAAACCATAGAAACCAGCGCCGACAGCTTTGTCAATTTTATTTAAGTTAATTTGTATTTAATTTTTGCTAATTTTATTAATGGTATTAGGTACCAAAAATAATCGTATCAAACTTTTTTTAATTTCTCCTTTTCTTATGTTTGTATACGTTTTAAATATGCGAGTATTGTCTAGAAGTGTATTGATGAAGCTGAAGTTATTGAAACCCCCCTCAAGTCAGGGGTTTGATTTCCCAATTGTTGTCAATGTCAGTTTTATTCTCACGACAAAAGCTCTTTTGCATAGTTAGCGAATCGGCAATGGTTGGTGATGATGATAATAATGCTGACGACGATTTATTCAATGAAATTTTTTAAATGATATTCAGTATCGCAATGAAAATATGACGTACTCGGTAGTGAAGCACGGTACGAGATCAAAGTGAAGATTCTTACTGGTGCGCATTTTACACGTGATGCAACCCTCCATACATCGCGCCACTGAGAAAGGGGATGGAAAAAGAACTGGAGGGATGTGCGGCTCTCAACCGCTTCGAGACGGGTGACCTGAAATAAAAGACTTTTTGTATTTGCGTAAAAAAAAGAACCCCTGCATTGTACAACAAAGTTACCCCTTGCTATAATATTCTTCCTCTTCTTCAGCGATCCCTTGTTGCGAAGATGACGTCTGCCGCGTTGTTGAATGTGGCTATAGTATTATTATATTTTACAATATTCATAACATTACCACCGATCACAACATTTTAAATATAAATATGAACAAAAAGTAAGCTGACCATAATGACAGGAAAAAATTTAAAAAGAAAATAATTTACTTACTTAGGTACACATCAATGAAAATACAATACCAAAAATATTTACTTTATTCGACGCAATTGTCGCACACTTCCACGTGAAACATTTGACAGCAGGTTTTGTTTGATGAAATGTAAAAAATTATTTTCAAATCCTTGGAGCTTTATGTAGTTATCAGATGATTTATTTATTAGCTAATTTGTATTTAAATTCAAGAACACATTCATATTTGTGAAGTTGCAATTTTTCAGAACAAAGTTCGGCATGCAAAGCTTTCAATAATAATTGTATCGATATTGACCTCTTCAACATTGGTCTTACTGAATTCAAAAGAATGCTTTAGATTACATGTACTAAATCGACTTTCACTCACTGTACCTAATCTTCTCTTCCTCCATCCCTATCCTGACTCCTACCTCCTCATCCTTTTTCACCCATTATTTAACTTATTTCTTGATATACTTTTTCATTTTTCACATTCAATCACTTACCATTATTCATTCTTAACATTGTTTATTGCTTATTACTATTCATTAAATAATTCAAAATATCTTATCTAATTTTGATCTTAACATCTATGAATCTTTTTAATTGGTCTATGAAATGAACACAATGTTTTTACATTATATGTTTAAAAAACTGTTAAGATTCCTTAATAAATAAATAAACTTTAAAATTAAAAATTAAATTCTCTCCTTTTCTTACGTTTGTATGCGTCTTAAATATGCGAAATTGTCTAGAAGTGTACCTATTGTGATCACTTTTAAGCTGATTGATCTATCCCAGCTGAAGTTTCAAATCAACGTTCAGATAATGCGTTGTTGCTCTAAAGAAATTGTGTCCGTTTTCTCCAAATGGAGAGGACAAGAGGACACAACCACAGAAAATACAATAATTTAGTTCTTCATTTTTTACAACTTCTTGCCAACATTCTACAAGTTTTTAGAAGCCTGTGCAATAAAAACCACCCGGTCTTGACTCGAAGAATTAAAAGGCACCCTTTTGTCCACTTGATATTAAATTTTAAAGGCCTGCAATCAATAAATAAAATAATAAATGTAATATAAATATTGATTGTCGAGCAAAAGAAATTGTTCCACATTGGCGAATTTTTTAAAATTTTAAAAACACGAACATTTTAAAATTTGACTACATCTTATTTATGTTTCTGTTAAATATAATATGTATACTCCCATAAAATGAAATTATCTTGTAAATGAAACATTGTTCTTTTATTATATATTGTCTTAACAAAATCACATATTAAATCGCATCTATTGTTGCAACAAAATCAAGCCAAAGCTTTATTTTTGAAGTTTTCCTTCTTTTGGCCCATTTAGGGTAAAATGTTTATTATACTGTTTATTGTGCAGCATGTAGCGAACATGTGAGACCACGGAATACGGAATATGACAAAAATTTATTTACCTGAATTTAATATAGTAATTCAGTACCTAATTTAAATAATGTATTGTAGACCATTTTGAATCGAGTACCAATCATAAAGATGCTCAATTCAAAAGCTAACGAATGATTGGTTATTGGTTTGAAAATTAGAACTTTTTATTGAATAATGTTTTTATCTGTGTAATCGAAATGCCAAAAGGAGCTTCTAGTAGAAATTTCTGTACTTCATGTTATTGTCGATGTTTTTAATTAAGTCTTTATTTGTCACCATGCCAAAAAGGATAAAAGGTAATATTCGAGAAATTATTTATTGCGAAAACGCCGTTATTGTTAGATACTCTTTCAATGCGGCTATCAAAGATGTACAGTTAAAAAAAAATTGAATACGGAACCGTTTTAGGCCGAAAATCGATAAAACATAAAAGTTCGTAGATACTTTTTTTAAAATGCACACGTTTTTTGAAAAGGAACAACGTCTCAATAACGAAGCCACATTTGATTCTTGACAGCTGTCGGATTCTGTTCACTTGCGAGTTCAAGAATGTTTTGATCGTTTTTTAGAAAGTTTTTGTATACCCCAATTATTTTAAATATTTGAGATTACATTTCTGCAAGTATGGGTTTTAATTCTTTTCATGAAACGCAATAAAAGAATCGACAATGATCACTGTAGATTTTTACAACATACTTTAAAAATCATTAATATTTAATTTTGTATGTATATATTTTAGTTAAGTATAACTTCTACCGCGCATACATGAGTACATGCACGAATTATTTCTTTAAAATAATCGGCTTCGATACAGTTAGAGGAGGGATATATAGAGATAAAAGGAGACGGATCATTGGGAGCTCTATGGGGGTGAATCTGTATTAGTGTAAGTGCGAGATTGACGTGTTGAGAAGTGAGTGAGTTGATGCTGACAGGGTTGACTGTCGGTGGGGGGCGTGGGTTGGTTATGACAGTGTGCGTCAGCCTGGGGTTGATTGTGGCACTAGTTCAATATTCAAACACAGAAACCTATAAAAAAAGGCCGCCTGGCGGATTTACGAGTGGGGGTCTCAAAGGGCTTATTAAAGAGGCTTTGAAAATTTCTGGGAATGTTTATGGTATTTTGTCATTTTGCTTTCTGAAAATAGAGATGGCTCACCTGAACGCAAATAACACGTGCGATAATGTCGAAGCAAAGGTTATCGGAGAATGGGAATCACGTGTTTGAATATTTGATGTAATATTGTATTCCGTGAAATCTTTAATAAAATATTTAAGAATGTGGCTTCAGTTGTTTTATGCCATCATAGATTATTTTAAAAGTGTAAAGAACCTACCTGGTACCAACAGAGAATCAGAAGAGGAAATAAGGAAGATTGTATTAGAAAAGATATCACAAATGCGTATACGTGTTAAGCCCATCAAATAACAAATTAGAAGAGAATGAAAACTTAGATGCAGTCATTAAGGTGGTTTGTATACGTAGAACAAACATGCAAAGAATGGTGAATTAGGCGGAGGTTGATGGCATCAGAAAACGAAGATATCCGCAGAATATTTGACATCTGCGAGCTTGCGCGGGAAGACGCTACGCTACGCTGGATGGCGGTGTTTTCATAGTCTTACTACTAGATTGTGCTGTTTATACGCTAACGCAAGCATACTTCAATTTCGCGATAATTTTATTTGCTGTGAAAGTTAAATTTTAATTGGCGTTTTGTGAAAAACCGAAACAAATTAAGTTTAATTTCAGCAATTAGATATCATATGTAGATCATTTGGTTTAATGGGAACGGTGAGTTCATTCATATTGTTTGTGTGTTAATATAAAAAAATGTTTATATTTTAAATTAATATCGCATTACTTTTTTGCGACTAATTAATGTAATTAAAAGTCCATCAGTTTGATGCATTATAGCCGGTTTAGTTATAAAAAGAATCATTTACACAAGGAAACGGAGTTTTCTCATTTGATCTTTCACATATTAAGCTGGTTTCCATCCATTTTTTGAAGTACGTTTATTACACCGTGGATGTAACCACAATATTCAAACAATTAAAAAATATTCAATGATTTGATTTCTTGTCCCCTCCGAAACACTGAATATATAACCCTAATAAAACAATCGCATACAGTCCCTCTTGTTTAAACAGATTATAGTAGGTACATATTATAGAGTCGCAATCTATGTACCTTTGCTATGTTTGGGTATAAATGTGATACTAACCATCATATGATTTACTATCGCAACAGACAAATAACTATCTTGTTTACAAACTTTTTACAAAGCTTATTTTGTTTATTATAGTCTTCATAAATCGTATAAGATAACATTATTTTTCCACATATGAAATAAAAACACTTGTTTTTTAAGATCTGCATTTTTAATTTTCTGAGACGCGTTTTGCCTTATGAGGGCATTATGAATCTAAATATTTTACGTTCAACAACTAGCATTTATATGAAAAGTATTGAAAAGAGATGCTTTATAATTTTAAGAATTAATGATTAATTCTGTATTTTTACATGATTCTTAGAAATAATTCTATTCAAACACTAATGAAAGGTAAAGCATATACGGAAGAGGATAGATTTACTATCTGATATAAAAGTGATATTCTTGGTAACAAATTATGTTTGTGCACTAATGATAATTAATTGTGCACTAATGATAATTAATCGTGCACTGATGAAAAGAAGCATCCGAGACACCAATTTGGAATCCCCGCATTCGAAAATTATCATTAGTGTAAAAACATAATCTGTTACCAAGAATATCACATTTATATCAAACTGTAAATCTATCCCCTTCCTTATATGTATTACCTTTCATGGTGTTTGAACAGAATTGTTTCTGAATGTAAAATATTTAGATTAATAATGCCCCCGTAAGGTAAAACGCGTCTTAGAAAATAAAATAAAATAGAACTTATAAAAACAAGTATTTTTATTTCCATATGTGTGATCATGGTATTCTATAAACGTACCTCTGAAACAACAAAAACATTATTATTAAACTTTTTACCAAAATTTAATCTGGATCACTGCATAATGATTATTATATGAATATCTTTGCTCTCGCAAGAATATGAACAAATAAATATGACAAATGGTGAATGCGTATTTTATATCAAAAATATGCGTGCCAAACGCATGTTGAAAAATTAAAATATGTTCTCTCGCTTCCCGAGACATATAATTAAAGATCTTCTTTGCGATATATTGTTATTTATAAAAAATAACTAATATCTAACTTTACAAAGTATAACGTTAAGCAAGTGTATTCTAACTAATGAAAGCTTAAAATATTAAATAAAAATACCATATATATATTTATTTTTAATAGAGATGCGAATACAGAATGTTCTTGCTTTTTCGGATTAAACTAATCACTTGTGCTTTAAAAATAAGACTGACTTGCTCCTGAAAAGGGGCTCGAACCACCGACCGTTGGTGAGAATAATAACCACTACATCAATAGTCTACACGATTGAATTCCTACCCATTTCAATTTGTTTTTTTTCATTTCAGTGTGATTTTTACGAAACGGGTTGTTTCATTGGCGGAGAACGCATATCTATATTATAGACGAATAATTACTATAAATTAAGTCGATACATCCGGCCTTTAGTGATGGTATTTTAACCAGTGACACACTAACCATTATTAGAGATTTTTATCTGATTGCGTCACAGATTGGCAACTGATTTGCAATTCGACGGGCAACCATCGCTACTAGATAAAAATTATATCTTAGATATCAATCATCGATACAATCAGATACAAATTTCAAATAACTGTACCTAAAATAACCGGTTAAAATAACGGTTAAACCAACACTACCAGCCTTTAGTAAAGCACAATTTACTTTAGACTGGACACCTTCATCTTGTAAATAATTGAGTAGAGATTACAGCGTAAAATTAAAATAATTATTAGAAATTTAATAAAATCATAATTGTTTAATGCAATAATAAAAAAATGTATATAAAATACATAATTCGCGGTTAAACAACGCTATTCGTCATTCATCGCCACTTAAATCCGAGATATCTGTCAAACACAACCCCAGAAAAATAAACCTACCCGAAAATATTGGACAAACAGTATCCTGTGCGCGTTACAGACGCACGACTGGGAGCTGCCCAGGGGTGCCACCACACCGTACGAAAATGTACAGTGATGAAATAACTTGCTATTTAGGAGAGGAGAATGTTCACCCTCGCGCATATCTAAGACACATGTATACTGCAATTAAAGTATCTTGCATCTTTAAGAGGTTTTAAACCCTGGGACAGTAACATTTATGTAGGAATTGTGTAATTTCTTACAAATACGTAGGTGTTTAATTTTTTTTTATTATAGTATATGGACTGTCCAACTGAAGTCTGATTTGAAAGAAAAATTATCTTTTAACAGATTATACCATTTAATTAATTCGAATTTTTGAGTATGAGGTATAATTTTTTGAATATTTTTATATTAATTACGGTGAAATTTTCTTAGTACGCATGTAAAATTTAATTAAATTAATCGATGTTTTAATGGTTTTATGGATACTGAAATACAGGAAACAGAAGTTTAATTTTTGTCTTTTTTAAAACGATATATTTCACAACTTGTCGAAAAATATTAATGTCTGAATAGCACCACTTCTTTTTCAAACTTTATACAATCAATTTGTAAATAAAATATATGGTCTTTATTTGAAAATATAGAGATTAAATGTACCAAAGATAACTGTATTGTATGAAAACTAAAATTGTGTTTCAGGGTTTATAATTTTTTTTGATATTGTAAAAATATATTTGTTCATATTTTTTTAAGGAAATTCTTCAAGTGTAAATCTATCATATCTATCATAATAAAATTGATTAAAAGCCTGTTTAGCTTTGGGTTTTGCAAAATGATTTAATAAGTTTACGTTAAATTTAACAAATCGAGAGCAAATACGAAAATCGTGTACTGGGGCCTCTTAAGGTATATATTATTATATTGAAAATTTTTTGAAAAAAATGCAAAATGGCCGCATCATGTCTATTTCCGCAGAGCTTGCTGTCTTAAACAAACGACATGTCCGTCGTTTTTCGAGACAGAAAAGACGATCATATACTTATTATGAAATGAAGTATCTATAAGATTTGGTAATCTGAAAATATGTCGTATCTTATTTTTAGTTTTTAAAACTTTTTTTTTCATTGTGAATAGGTATCATGGGATCATAATCTCTATTCACAAAACAGTAAATAAATTAAAATACGATAAGAAAAGTTGCCAGACCACTATCAATATCTGATTTGGAAAAAAGTTTTTCGTAAAATTGGGAGCAATAGGCATGATGACAGTTATTAAAGAATTAGAGAATATGTGATTTTAGAGAAGAAAATATTTTGAAAGGATTCTAAAAAATGATCCAGTTTTAATAAACACATTGAGATTAATAAGATTTTCAATAAAATAAAAGTATAAAATTGTGCAATCCGTAATTTTAACTGAAACACCGGTCAGAGCGAATGACGTCACGCCTCAGTACTCATCTCCGTGTCTTTGAACCGTTGCCATAGACACAGTGCAATGTTTAGTGAGGCTTGACGTCACGTAGACGAAATGACAGCTGCGGGCGTTTTTGCGCGAAATTAAAAATATGTAGGTGAAAATGCAATTATTTGCGTAAAAACTTAGTTTATTACTGAAATAATGTTATTTTCGGTAATAGTAGACGTGTACCTACATTATAGAATGTAATTTGAAAATCTGTCATCATGCCTATTTGAAAAGAACAGTAAAGAATTATTTTTTTAATTAATTTATTATTATTTATTTATACAGAGTATTCACAAGTTCTCAGTTACAATAAATCAACAAAAAATGTAATCTTGAAATATTCAACTGGAGCTCAATTGATAAAGATTCATATACCAATATGATTTCAAATCTTAAACGCTAATCTAACCAACAGTACGAGAGAAAAAGGAGCAATAATACAGAATAAATAAAAAAATTCATCCCTTAACACTCCCCGATCAGAGAAATCGGATCACTGCTCGTCGATCCTCGAAGGTAAATGATGCGATTGGGATCAAACTTCGCACATGTGACCGAGTAATGAACACCTTGACTACTTTCAAAAGAAACATGCAGTCCATTTTGAAACCGTGATAGTTTTCACCGTAGTATTTTATTCAATTAATTTTCTGTGTATATTTTTTTAATTAAATGAATTATTTTAAAGTATGTACTGCCTTTGTGATTTTTATTTTGATTGCTTTATTTTGTGTTATTTAAATACTGTTTAAACTGTAATGATAACACAATGTTTATAATAAAATATACTTGGATTTCACCACATTTTTATATTGAAAATGTCACAAGTTTCAAGGCCTACGGCCGCTTCGTCAGGATACAATTATATACTAAAAAACATTAAATTTAAAAATCCAAGTAAAGACAGTCAAAATATTAAAAAAGTTATATATGGAAAATGAATAATAATAAAGAAGGGGCCGTAGGCCTTGAAACATGTTGATATTTTCAATATAAAAAAGTGGTGAAAACTAAGATTATTTTATTAATTATATTAATAATGTCATCACAAAATTATTTTGCTATTTTTGAAGAAGAATTTGTTTATAATATTTTTAATGGTGTTGTGCACAGTATGCACACAAATAAATAAATAAATCAATATTACCAACTTTAAGCATGCGTGCGCAGAAGACAGTATGACAACTTTGAAGGTGTTTTATGGTGAAAGTGTACATAATTTTTGACTCACCCTCGTTTACGCAATAAAACTAAGATATAATTCTGCTCCTGAAAATTATTCAACCCTGATTGCAGCCACGGTGTAATAAGGGGTAAATCGTTACTCCGTGGACACAGCCACCCCAGATGTTAAGAGGGAAAGGGGTGAAGCACGGAGGGTGAGCCGCGCTCTACCCGGAGTACAGTACATAATATGCCGTGGCTCGATCACTGCGTGTACTGCACTGTACTACATACGCCTGTACCGCCGGATAAGTACCATTTCCTTTGAGCACGTGTAGCGTCGCTTTATTGCCGCTTTCATTATGATTTAATCATTTTCATTGGCGTCACGTCAATTATTCTATGCGGGGGCAAGCTGTAATATGATTAATTTAAGAACGAGAAGCGTTAATCGTAAGCGTGGGAATTTTAAAGAACACTTTTTATTTTATGCTGTGCTAAAATTGTAATATTTTATGCAGCAACAGGTGATGAAAAATAAAATTTCGTCTATTTTTACTCCCTTTATGGGCGTGGCGTCTGCTTGCTTGCTTGCCGGCTTGCCGTCGAAAAAACTTTGGATCGATTTTTGACCCTTTTCCCGTGATCCAAACAAGCTGAAACTTTGCAAGCAGACTCGTGGCGATGATCAAGAAGATCTATCAAATTTTCGTTAAAAAATAATAATAATTATAGTATAATTTTGGATTTTTCAAATTTTTAATAGTTTTTTCAAATTGGAAGCATTACAAAAGTTTGATTACTAGCAACGGCGGCCCGATAACGTTGCGGAATATTTTCTAAATTTGAATTACTCCGTCGGTATACATAATAGGTACTTCACTACGATTATCGAAAATCTAAATTGACTGACAAATATTTTTAGAATTTAATCTTCAAAGCTTGTAGTGTCTTATCAAAGCTCAAAACATCTGATATTTTAGAAATATAATAAATTACTGTAAGTTACGTGTTATGTTATATGTTTTAATTCGTCTTTAATTGTTGTTATACTTTACAAAGAAAGGGAGTAAAATAAAAACTTGATTTCTGTGGGTTAGTTTTTTAAAAATTCATTTAAACACTTAGATCTATAAGCATTAAAGAAGGTATATTTTTTATATTAATTGCAAAAATATAGTGGCCAATCTGTTTAAATAAATTTTGTTTTAAGCACTTGAATTTATTTATCTAAATCATTCCGTTTCGTAAAATATCGTTTTCTGCATCCGATGATAAAAAAACTAGTAATAAATAATGAAAAAAATCCAACGATTGAAGAAAATGAAAAAGATCTTTACTTTTGAATCATTTCATGGAAAATGTTCATACATTTTGTAAAAAAATTGGGTATAAAATTCGGTTATTTGGAATCGTTAGAAATACAATAATTAACAAATGAATTTAAGCATAAATAATATATTTACAATTTTCTTTGTCAAGTACTAGAATTATTTATAATAATTAAACAATTTAAGCATAATTCTGAGATGGCCACAAATCTTCTAATTATTCTTGTTCTTCTTTAACAGCCAAATAGGACTAAGAGGTCCATGACTATCCCTTGACATCCCTCTTGTGGCACAGTCTACTGAGAAGTGGCCATCGTCTTGTGGGTTTGTTTCAACCTTCGGCGTACCGTGATAATATCATTAGTGACCTGCAACAAGATGTCATAGATCCTGATAGATTGTCTTAGTTTAAATTTATTTTACTGGATCAAATTGCTTTAAAATATGTCGTCGTTTAAAATATGTTTACTTTAAATATGGAGCACTAAGCGTGAAAGATTGATATTTCTTTAAATATAATTCATTTAAGATATCCTCACAACAAAATGCATTCATCAGGTCCCCGCCAACATGACTTTCCTTCAAGCTCGCTTCATTTAATTAATTTTCTTCGAGAAATTAATGTATTTCTCTCTTTTTATCTTACTCTAAATGATATTTTTACCGCACTTAACATTTAACGTATCAATTAAACATCGTATTGAATTAAAAAATAATTTAATAAATAAAAATAATTGAAAAAGTCATAAATAATTGTTTTTAATAATTGTAACTGAACGTGCTGATTTTCCTGTCCAGTTTGTCATTTCTAAGGTCTATTAATTCTTTCGATGTCAATTTCATTATATTGTTTTCTTTGGATTAGCTAAATGAATTTTATATTCCACATATTTACGGAAATATTAAAACTGCGATAGTTCTGTAGTCTTGTGTTATTTGTGCATGGCAATAGAAGGGTTAACATTTTCCATCCACCTAAGTCTCGTTCTTGATCCTATTGGATAGTAGGTATAAGAGTGCTTTGTGGGTTTTACGGGTATTATTAATTTTTTTATAGTAATTTTATTTATTCGAAAAATATTTTTTTTACGAATTATTTAAGAATTTTTTTTTTCGATTTTTATTAAAATGTAAAAGTCCCGTCATTTTTGACGGGTTACAGCAAGTGAAATAATAAAACCACATTTAAAAGTAGAATCAAAAATATATGCTCCTTAGAAATTTTCATTCCGCATATTTTTGTCGATTTCTTTTCATTGAATATATATTTGTATGTTCGTACAAAGAAAATCACCCTAATCATCGGCCATACATACAGCAATGAAATACTTAAGGAAAATCTGTCATCTTCTACCTTATCCTAAATAATTCCCTTTATTATTATTTATTATTATATTGATATTAGTGATTTGTTTGTTACTCGTTGTCTATTGCTGGTCGAAGTGGTCCTAGATGGAATTCTTATCCATTATTCTGATCGACTTCTGCGAAAGGTGATCCTGTCAATTAATTTATTTTATCTGTTAGTCTTATAGGGGACCATTGGACACGTGTGACTGAGACATTTAATACATTTAAAAATATATTTTATCGCATTTATTTTTTCTGCAATCTCACAACATGATTTAAATGCAAAGTCAGCTCCTCAGTGTCACTAATATCCTGGATACTTGAGGACCGCTCACCCCAAACAAATGTTCTATAATACAATTACAAATTCGTTTATATGCAAATCAAACAGCAGTTCGTCGTCCGAACCACCCGCAGTCACTATTATCCCCCATTTACCATTTAATGCAGTGAATTTTATTTACGACACAATCGGAGCAGATTTCATCCCCGAGCCGACGTGACAACGGGCCGTATCGCACGTGCGAATAGGGGTCACATTGTCGCGCCGGAATCGCGGCGGTTACGGCGGCGGGGTCGAGGCAGGGGTGGCTTTTTATGAATCGAATATTGAAGAGCAAAATTAAGGGGAGGCCGGGCGATGACGGAACAATTAAATGTTTATTCATTCAGTCGGCAAAAGGAGCACGCGGTTGAATATTGTTCGCAAATTATGGAACAGAAAGAGATCATTCTAGAATGGCGGAGCGATAATTCGAATTTTAATTGAAAAAATCCAACAATCAGATGCCAACCTGAAGATCATATCTCAAAATATTCATCGTTATCAACAAACCACTGCGATACAACATTTTTTTTTAACTCTTGAAGTGACTCTTGAGTTTTTTTGTTTAACTTTTGAAGTGACTCTTGAGTTTTTTTGTTTAACTCTTGAAGTGACTCTTGAGTTTTTTGTTTACCTCTTGAAGTGACTCAAAAAATCCAAAATCGCATAACTGCAGTCAACATACAGAGTACCATTACTTGCCATCCATATATTTTAGAAACAAAGTAAATGGCGCTGATAAGAATCTCTCAAAGAAAGCAAAACAAGCGGTACATAATGGCGTTCTAGTGCCAACTCTAATCTATGAAAGTAAAGACTGGAATTGGCAAAAACGGAATAAGTCAATTAAATGCGCTGGAAATGCATAAACACATTAGAAGTTAACGTAATGCTGGCTGTAGCGTAGTAGATACTATGGAGAAAAGGATCGTATGAGTGAGAAAAGGATGGTTAAGAAAATATATTTGGCGAGCGTTGAAGGCAGCAGGAATAGAGGGCGGTCGTGATAGATTATCAAATACTAAAAGTATTAAAGGATGGCCCTGTCAGAAACCTCTACAATCGTAGGGCATGCATGAGAAGATGTATGAATGTAGCCGAAGCAAAAGTGTTGTGCCAAGATAAAGTAATATGGCGTTCTATCCTCTCTGCCTAGCCATGAGGTAACCGGCGCGATGATTAGTCATACAGTTATTTTGGAAAAAATAGCATAATTAAATATATATCTGACAGAATATTATGATATATTCTGATCTGAATAATACGATAACATTGATATTAGATACATTAGAGGGCATATTTTATCTCGGTTTATTTGGTAGTAATTATTTTTAAGCATAGCTAATTTCAGAGTACTTACTAACTGCACGCTGTTGCCCGAAGTATAAAATAATATAACCACATTAGAAAATTAAATAAATAAATGAAAATAAATAAAAATGTGCTCCTTTGACATTTTTATTCCGCATATTTTTGTCGATTTCTTTTCGTAGGGCGTATATTTGTACGTCCAAAAAAACTAAATCACCCAACTCATCTGCCAGACAGCAATGGAAAATCTATCATCATCTACCCTATATTCGATAATTCCCTTTATTATTATTTTGATAGAAACTTAGTGATGTGTTTGTTCCTCGTTTCCCATTGCTGGGCGTAGCGGTCCTGAATGCATTTCTTATCGATTATTTCTGATCTTCTACTGCGAAAAGTGATCCTGTCAATTAATTTAATTAGTCTGTTAGTCTTGTGGGGGACCAGTGCATATGTGTGACTGAGACATTTACTAAACATAAAAAATATTTTTATTGCATTTATTTTTTCTGCAATCTCACAAGATTTTAATGCACTCTTAATCTTGATGCAAAATCGATTTTTCAGACAGAATGTCCCTTCCCTTTCCAGTTCGTGTGCAGCAACTGCTACTTTTTGGATGCCTCATAATATGGCGGGTTTTCATCCAAACATCACATTGTCATTAGCATCTAACCCCATCAATCCAGCTTAGTTTAAGAAGTCTTCTGTAGATCTATATCTTAAATGTTTCAAGTCGATAAGAAGATGCCATCATTAGGTTATTCCTTGCTCTGGAATGTTCTGGAATATTGCATCACGCGTTAAGCCCACGTAAAGAACCTTGTGGAAGCACCAAGATAACATAATACAACTTAGTATGCGCGACAGATATATCGATTTTTTACTTCCTTTCTTTTAACTCGTGGCGTCTGCTTGTCTGCTTGTCTGCTTGTCTGACGAAAATACTTTGGATCGATTTTCAACCCTTTTCCCGTGATCCAATCGAGCTGAAACTTTGCAAGTAGACTCGTGGCGACGATCAAGAAGATCTATCAAATTTTTGTTAAAAAATGTAATTATAGTATAATTTTGGATTTTTCAAATTTTTAATGTTTTTTCAGAAAGTTGTATGGAAATTCCGACGCATATGGTAGAAACGAAACCCGAAAATGTGAAAGGGAGTATTGTAAAAACTTGGTTTTTATGGGTTACTTTTTTTGTTTGTTCGAATCCATTTATGCATGCAGGTTTCGGTCCTTAGATAAAATTACATGAATAAATTTTTTGTATGTTTACATATTTTTACTTGCATTAAAATGAATGAATTGAAAATATTTGTCAAATTCAATTTAAAATTTGGACACCTTTGATACACCACACAAACATATATTATATTCAAGAACACATTCTTATTGAGCAGTTATTTATATTATTAAATTTATTAATCAGTTCGAAAGATATACAGAAAAATCAAATCAACGAAAAAATATTTGGGGTGGTGTCGCATCCTCAGGGCTGTTCTTAACTTCATTAAATCAATAATAATGCATATTGCTTTTTTATATAATTTAATATTTTTATAATTACATAAAATATAAAATATTTTTATAGATAAGCATATAAAAAATCAAAATCTTGGTCAATATTCCTGATTTCAGAGCTCAGAGCTATCACGATACAAAATGCTGGGGAATCTTTGAGAAAAGTGTTGTATTTTGCTCACGTTCCCAGAAAATTAAAATATGTGTTTAAATGTGTATTTTTCATTAAACATAATAATTTCGTTGTTTTTTTGTCGGTCCGTTACTTACTGGGATTAAAATTTTAGTTAAAAGTAAATAAGAGTGTGACACGCAATTGATATTAGGTCATGATTGCTTGAACATTTTCGCCTCATAATTAAAGCAGGAATAGAGTCCTGCTAGATTGTTAATGTTTTCCAAATAACCCTGTATACTAGGGAAAGATGCGAACCGATGTAATTTCTGACGGGTTATTTTTCATTTTTTCTATTTATTGTTTCTACTTGTTATGTTGATGTCTCATCGAATCTGTAAATAAATCTTATACAACGACACATCAATGACCAATGAAATTATCACACACACACACCCAGCGTTCAATTTGCCCTAATTATGTTTACTAGGTAAACCGTCTCAGCGGACAATAGTAATTAATTACATCACCACCCGCACACGTGCATAGTGCACTTGCACACATGCAGCCGCACACACATGCAACGCGATGCAACGGTTACGTCACTCGAACCTTGTTGTGCGCTGCTCACGTGAGCCGCGCGCAGTCTCCGTAGACGGGCTGCGCGTGTGGCGGTAACTTAATGCACACATACTACAATGCCCATATGCACGGGAGCGCTGCATTTCCACTACGATTTAGCTGTATTACGTAAGGCAGCGGTTCTCAAACGACGCGCTGCACCATCCGTAGCCATTTTGTTTGCAAAGATTGTTGAAAATATCATGAGAGAGGAAAGGATGGTTGAGAAAATATATGGAGCGAGAATTGCAGGCAGCGGGAGTAGAGGACGTCCGCAAAAGACCTGGCACGGTCAGATACAGCAAGTATTGGAGGATGGCCCGGTTAAGAGCCTCAAAAACCGTAGAGCTCTCATGAGAAGATGTATGAATGTAGGCGAAGCAAAAGTGGTGTGCAACGATAGAAGAATATGGCGTTCTATCCTCTCTGCCTAACCCTGAGTAGAAACAGCGTGACGGTTAAATTACCTGTGTACCTAAGTTATCAAACATTTTTTTTATACTTCTTCACCTGTCGATGAGAGATTCTGATTCAAAAAACTAAAAAACTAAAACTCAGGTACAGATAACGTAGTAAATATAATAAAATATTTTATCTATCATTATGAATCTCTACAATGAAAACGCTAAATCGATTTATAATATAATTTTTATATTAGGAATGAATGTAAAGCTGATCTTAGCATAATTAATAGAATTAAAAAAGGGTCGATCAGATGGTTTGGGAATGTCGAGCGAATGAATGAGGAAAGAATGGTAAGAAAGATATACCTATAATACATGTGTTGATGGCGCCAGAAAGAGAGGGCAACCGCAGAAGACGTGGCATGACCAGATTATCCAGATACTGGAAGATGGTCCCGTTAGAAGCCTCAACAACCGGAGAGCTTGCATGCGAAGATGTATGAATGTGGATGAGGCGAGAGTTGTATATCAGCACAGAAGAGTGTGACGCTCTATCCTCTCTGCCTACCCCCACGGGGAAATGGTGTGATGGTAAGTAAGTAAGTAAGTAAGTAAGTAAGTAAGTAAGTAAGTAAGTAAGTAAATAGTGAATAGTTTTTTTGGCATTTTAGTTAAGCAACGAAATGCGAGTGCGAGTCCACGACTCACCAATGGAAAACTTAGATGACGGTTTTGAAATGATATTTAACCAATAGCTTTTGGTGTAGTGGTCATGATGCTCACTTAGTGATCTGGTGGTCAGTGGTTCGAGCCCTATTCCAGGACACCAGCAAGGAATTCTTTTTTTCATAGCACTCCAGGTGTAATCTTTATTGTGAACAAAACAAAACTATGTTTTGAAAATTGCATATGCTCCGGGCGCTGTTATTTTGTTTATTTTCTATTGGCTGGAGGATTTTTCAAAATATGATTGTGATCAAAATCATAATGTCTTATGGCAGCTAATGATGAGGAAAAAAATATAAAAGAACCCTAACCAATTGTCTAGATTCTAAACGACAGTACGAAAATACTCAAATAAGCCGATATTTTGGTATACTCGTAAAAAACTTCCTGACATTGTGTTTGAATAAGAACTAGGTGTGTATTAGTTGTTTTTGGTATCATCTATCTACCGTGCAGGTATTCAATTTACTAAATAAGTTCTTAACCTGCCTACTAAATATTTTTATATTCGAGAATATGCTGTGGCTCTTCGATCAAGTGAATTTCTTAAACAAGTTTCAAAACGTAAAGCTTTAAATTTTGTAAATTTATGATTTGTGAGTACTAAAGAAAACATACGTCACCATGTTAACAAGTACCTACTATCATTTCGTCACATTTCTTCTGATATTACTTTGGTACGACGATTTAGTATGATGTTTGCACATTAAAAATTCCATCTCAAATGCAGAAGCTGGGAAATCGTCCATCACTTAAAAACAAACACAAATTCGAAAATTTTATTTTCAAATTGATCTGATTTGTTTGAGAAACATTGGTATAGCAGTTTATATATCATAGTCGTAGGTACATTGGCTTCAATAAGTTGAGGATAGGTGTACAGTCAACTAAATAGAACAGTACCAACGTGTTAGATAAATATTTTGACACAATATTATTATTACAAAACCAGTGTTTATTTGCAGGATTTCAAAAGGAAATGAAAATTGTAATAATGTTTCCATGTCATGAGACATCCAGAGAAGTAGTAGATCCTGCATTCACCATTCAAGTGAAAATTGCGAGCAGAGGAGGTGCTGGAGGACGAAGGATCTCCTGGCTGAGGAATCTGAGGCAACAGATCGGGAAATCTACGGTCCCAACATTCTACACATATTTACACTTGGACTTATGACTCACTCAACTTTCACTAACATTGCACTTGATACTTTGTAGATACATAATTACTACCTTATGAAAATAAATATTACTGACGAATTCAAAAAAATATTATAATTGTGTTCTATAACGCCACTCTGGGACAAGCGTAGCCTAGTAGAGTGGCATAATCCACAAATTTAACAAAAAAAAAATGTGTAATTTATCTTATATATATATATTTTTTTTTTTTCAAGTGTAGCAAATTTATTTTGTGGTAACATAATTATAATCGATATAAATTAAATTTATATAAATGAATATTAAATATAAATTATCATTTTCCATTTAATATTTTGATCTATACTTCGATTTTTTAATATTATTTTGTTATCCTGACGAAGAAGCCATTGGCTTCGAAACGTGTTGAATTTTTTCAATAAATAAGTGGTTTTAACAAAGTTAATTTATATCAATTATATTTTATTGTTAAATTAGTATTAAGTACCTTTATTTGTAAACAAGGATTTTTTGAAATACATAAAAATAAAAAAATACATTTGCAGCTACGACAAGCAAGATAATGGTCGCCAAAATGACTGCTAATTTTCGGTAAACAAACAATATATGGTAATAACCGCAGTAAGGTTATTATTGTCTAAAGGTCTGTGTTTATTCTACTTAACTTATTAGTTAAAATACTTACTACTACTAATACTTTGTTACTTATTGCATTTTATTTATAGATAGCATTGAAGTCTGTAGGGATCGACATTTTTCGTAATTCTCAGCATGTAAATTGTCAAATAATATTCGTGAGTATAAAGGTTGCTTGCTGGATACTCATAGATGATTGCTTATAAATAAATTTTCTTTAACAGAACACGCAATGTAATAAAGATTTTTTTTATTTTCGAGTGGAATTAATTAACGAATTCATTACTGGTGTAACCTGCGTTAAAATATTTTTGCATTTATGTCTCTTGTTGCTTATACGAGTACATTGCCACTAAATATTTATTACGATTCGAGACTGTATCAACAAAAAATGGATTGTCTCGAAATATGACATATTAAGAATTATGAATAATAATCAAGAATGTATTTTCTGTCTTCAAATTTTGGACGGTTCTTTTACAGTTGTGATATTTTTTGACCAGATATGCTTTCAATATTGACCCGTTTCGTGGCTAGGGAGGAATAAATGAAAACACTGGAAATTAATTAGCGATTTATTAATTCATTATTCAATGTACAAAGTCACTTAACACGAATTAAACTTAATGCTATTTTTAATCTACACTATTTCGTAATATATCACTCTTATATGGACTCTTTATTGTCGCTGGGTAACACCACGTATTTATCGCTCGTAGAATATCCAGTTCTTGCACATAGAAGTTGCTTTTGTTTATTTCGCCAATTAGGTAAATCGTTCGATTATTTTGCTTTATTTATCACTTCGATTATCTCATGATTATTCCACCCTGGCCTCGCGGCTCGCGGCAGACTTCGCACTGAACTAACTGTCAAACATGACAACTCCAATATCTTAGATTATTCTATTGTTTATAAGAAGAATATGGTCGCTTCTAGGTTTTTCCAGGTGTTCCTCGAATGTTGTAGCTGATTCCAGAGTGTGGTAGTGTGTTCCAGAATGTAGTGGAAGGTCCAAGAGGTTTCGATATTATTATCGTCATTGAAATATTACAATTAATTCTGTAGGTAAGTTATCTTTATTGTCATTTCGTTACAATATTTTTACTCCCGTTCTTCTATCTCATAGCGTCTGCTTGTCCGCCGAAAAAACTTTGGATCGATTTTTAACACTTTTCTCGTGTTCCAATCTGAAACTTTGCAGGCAGACTCGTGGCGTGGATAAAAATAATCTAACAAATTTTCGTTTAAAAAATTTATTTATAGTATAATTTTGGATTTTTCGATATTTTAACGGTTTTTTTCAAATTGGATACAACAGAAATGAGAAAGGGAGTATAATAAAAACTTGGTTTTTATGGGTTAGTTTTTTCATTAAAAACTCAAATATTTAAATCTTTGACTTGTCATAGTCTAATGCTGGGGGTGAAAATTATATATTTTACAAAAATATTTTGTATCAAATGTAAACCTCCCGCGGCTGACCAATAGGAAGGCTGTACGGAGTAAATATGTATGCGGATAAATTTAGACGCCACGTGATTCGCTGCATTTGAATTAGTTTAATAAAAAGGGCATTTTGGTCCCTCCTCGAAGTTATAGTGTAATATTAAATGCGTAATCATTATTACTAGTGTTGCAAATAAAATTAGAAAACGAACACCAGCTTACTATTGAATGGCTACGATTATGAAGCAAATCAATATTTTTTTTATTTTTAGATATTTATTTTTAGAAATAATGGATACCTGTAACCGCTAACGTGATCCGAAAATATATAACTGTGATATAAACTAAAATAAACATCACTTTAACTACGGACATTATGTTTATTTATTTACTAGCTGTACACCCGTGAAAAATCACGGAGTAAACGTAAATTAATGGTTTGAGTCTCAGCTAAGCCTTGCTTTTTGAATAAACTGTATATTTTTGACGGGCCACGGAGAAGCGACGGTGGCCATGTCGTCTAGTCGCCGCGCTGCGGTCCGCGTGTTCGAGTCTCTCTCCAACAGCATAATTTCGTTTTTTTGCTGTGAATTCCAAGAAGGAATAGGAAATTTCGGAGATAAGCAAGACCAACAGGGCGCAGAAGTTTAGGAAAGTGTAAGATAAAATCCTAGAAATACAAGATTGGAGAGAAATGACGAAGGATAGAGGTCATCTGAGAAAAAAATTGAAGACATCATGATCGACTAGTATTGTAGAGACAGTATTGAGGATGATGATACATACTGTACATTATTTAATGCAAGAAGAGCTACACCAATATAAAATATTTATCATACCTTTTTTTTACTAATCTACATTCTTTCTTGTTCTCGTTTATTATTTCTCGTTATTCTATTTTTTTATTCACCCTTACCACTTCTTTTGTGTATCCGTATGAAACATGCCGTTTCGATATGAAATGTAAAATTAACTCTTGCATTTCATTTCCTCCCATTTTTTCTTGCTCTTTAGGAAAATATAATAAAATCAATTATTATTTAAAGGTTAAAAAGTACCGTTAACTAAATACAGATATTTTTTATAAACATAGCAACGTGTCGCATTCCACCCCTGTGAAGTGAAACACGGCACACCAGTGACATCTGTTGGCCGGGAACACAATCGCCAACCAAGGAACAGTGTTGCCAAAACGGATACATTGCGTAATTATGTATGTGATATAATGTTAAAACCCTTTTAGTGCCGAGCTAAGATTTAGCCAAGCGATAATAATTCTCAGGTTCACACGGAGATATCAATTTAAGGATTATTTTCGCGTGAAGGCAACAACGACATTTCGTCGCTGGATGTTTTAAGGGTTAGGTACGCAGTCCAGGTGCGTACCTGGGATTTGGGTTTTGGGGGGGCGCGTGTATGTTAATTATTCAGTGACCGGGGAGGAAGGGGGCCGCGCCGGGGTAAATCTATGTAGACATAAGGGATGGATCGTATTATTATAAATGTTTGGGTTATAGTCAAATGCCAAGGTATTCCTGTGAACCGTGTAATATTATTCATTCATTGAAATGAAAGACGGCCTTGCGTGGTACGTATCTTGTACATGGTGCGAAATATTGGACACTCGCCGAAACAACGTTGAAGAAGCTTAAATCTTAAGAAATATTGGTCTTAATATAAGCACCGTAAGACATGATACCGGATTAGTCCGGTTTCATCATAATCATTAGATTATGATGAAAAAACATTAAATCACTCGTGCCATAAAAATTAATAAATTGACATACTTTTCATATAACTTGACAATACAGTACAGTACAACACAACGACAATACAGACAATACAACAAGACAATACAGACAAACACAGGATCAATCAACTAACGTATGAGTCCTAATAGTAGAAGAAGTTCACGGATCAAAAACACTATTTTTTTTATAAATATTTAAGAATTGTATTAAAATATCTACGTGAAACTTGCTTTAGGGCGCGTGTCACCACCAAATTGTTTAAATTGAGTGTCAATGAACTTTTTTTAAACGTTTTATCTAGTTTTATTTCATGTCTGAACTGCTAAGAAAATATTGACATAGATCTCGCAGGAAACAGGTCACTAGGGAAATCTTTTGTCTCATTTATGTTACGCATTAATCCCTTTATTTCCTTCTTTTGTAAAACAGTATTTAACCAATGGAGTCAGACAAAAGGCATCATTATTACTCTTCATCTTGTACTGTTCACTTCACTATAATTATATAAATCTTTAAATAAATATTAGTAAAACTGCACTCTATGAATTGATTTTCCTAACCGAAGGAGAAAACTGAAAAAGAAAATCTGCATACGAAAAGTCCGCGACAACGACATATTTTTAACGAATTTGAGACATTACCCAAACCCATCTCATAAGTGTCAGACAAGACTGATAGTTCTGACTGACACTTAAATCTTTCATTTAGGAAGCTGAAAATAATATTAAATCCTGTAAAATAAAACTGTTCTAAAATAGTATATAATAATTATAAAAAAATTTATCTATTTTGTGCAAATTTTTTTCGTACACGGATTACATGTCACAACAATATTATTACTAATTTCGAACTAAGCTAAACGCTTGCGCTATGAAAATATGACTTATTGTAGTGTCTTTACCATTAGTCAACATGCCTCTGAAATATTATTTTATGAAAAATATTTTAATACTCTCACTTAAACTCATACTATCAGCAAAGACCAGATGGAGAAAGCATTCAACATATCTATTTACCATGTCGCAAAGTTTATGTTAGTCGATGAAAGCGACGGTATTTTTATAATTTATATACGGGGAGTTTCATAGCTAGTAGCAAAAACTACGAGGGATTCTTCTTCATTAAATTTTGAATAGGAAATTTCGATAAACTTTGTGTTAAATGCTAACAGACTATGTTCTATTATCTATTATAATCTATTTTCTGAAAAGTATCAAGAAAGTAACAATATATAATAAATATGGAAAATTCATTTGTTTTTAAATTTAATTATTAAAACAGCTCAGAAATTTGAACCAAACTTTTTTGCAAGGTTTCAATCATTTTATTTGAATTGTATCAAAAATGTTCATAATCAATAGAGAATATTTTTTATTCAAAATTGAACGAAGAAGACTCATTCAAAGTTTTTTATACTAGCTATACCTCTATATCTATAATGTAAGAACGCACAGCTGTATACTCGTAGTAGAGTTATGCGGTAATGTGTGTTTTGCCACCTGTGTGGAACAACAAATAGTTATATATGGGATGTAATTAACAAAATTATTGAGGTACAATTTTTTTTTAAATAAATAATAAGACAACCATTTTCTTTTTTTTTTAAATATAGGTACTTCAGTTGAAAAAAGTAACTCATAAAAATCAAGTTTTTATTATACTCCCTTTCTTTGTAAAATATAATAACAATAAAAGATGAATTAAAACATAACATAACACTATACTTACAGTAATTTAATATATTTCTAAAATGTCAGATGTTTTAAGCTTTGATAAGAAACTTCGTGCTTTGTGTAGTGAAGTACCTATTATGTATACTGACGGAGTAATTCAAATTTAGAAAATATTCCGCGACGTTATCGGGCCGCCGATGCTAATCAAACTTTTGTAATGATTCCAATTTGAAGAAACTATTAAAAATTATACTATAATTTTTAACGAAAATTTGATAGATCTTCTTGATCGTCGCCACGAGTCTGCTTGCAAATTTTCAGCTCGATTGTATCACGGGAAAAGGGTCAAAAATCGATCAAAAGTTTTTTCGACGGCAAGCCGGCAAGCAAACAAGCAGACGCCACTATTTAATATAAAGGGAGTAAAAATAGAGAAAAATTGTTTTCACAGAATCCAAGTCACATCAATATTATTCTTAATATTTTTAAACTCGACTAAACGATTGTGCTATTAATAGTATTTACTGGTCTCCTGGAATAAGTCTCGAACCCCCGTCTACCTACTATAGATAACTAGGCAAATGTATTAAACACTACATCAACAAGCACGTTTACGATTGTCGAATATTTCTATTATCTTAAAAATGGCATAAAATTATCTATGTAAATACAATCACAATCTTAATATTACAAATTTATTTATTATTTAAATTTTACAACTTCATAGTATTGTAAGTTATTAATAGCCAATACGTGTATATATACAAGTATATTTCAAATATACTTTACCACACATTTTAATAATGTAATTACATTTTTAGAAACAAAACAATCCTCCGACACCCACCATTCCGAATTTATTACGCTTAAAAATAATTTAGTCGCTTGAAGTAGAATCTCAAACTGTAGCCTTTCACTCGTCATAAGATGGGCTTACTTCATTTATCCTAATATCTATAATTTTACTTTACATTTTATAGACCATAGACATGGAACAAAGACACAGAATAAATAAATTATAATAAAAATAAGGTCATCAAACTTCTTACAAATGTTTTTATTACAACGTGACTACCCACCGCAGTTTTCAATTACCTACTGCAAGTACTACAAAAAATACGAAATGTGCATTGACAAAGAAATGTCAAATATATACAAGTATATTGATAGATAATGTTACTGTACCTACATGCCAGAACGTACAAACAAAATAAAATATTATATTATATTGTGGAATTAAAATCATTTTTATCTTTTTATTTTTATGTTTCTGCTTTTACCGATCTACGCCCAGTAAATTACGTTTTTTTTTTACTTTTTGCTATTTCGTCTATTAAAATTTTGAACTGAAACTTCCCTAATGGATGATTAAAGTGGTCATAATAAAAAAAACGCGAGAGGGCCTGGCGCGGTGCATTGTTGAGAAGGCAATAACGAAATCACCCGTCTCGCTGGTGCGCATGTATAGCTATCAGCGCAACAGAAGCGTTTTTGTTATAAATATATAGATTGCATAGCGTACCAACATTTATTGTGCGACTGTACAAGATGCAACATTTAATAATACTGTAAGGGTATTCTGCGAAAAGATGAACATTTTTTTAATGTAAGATATAAATAAACCTTCCGCTAATGAATTGATCGTGACTTTTAACCTCCCCTTGATGAGCGGTTTCGCGCTCCCACGCGGCGTCACGCGGGCGTCATTTACCTTTGTTTGTAATGACGACAAAACACCCGGTTATCCCGCGTGACGTCACGCCCGCCTCCGCCCGTCCGCGAGCCGGATATTGATTATCCGCCCCCGACTTCCCCCGGCCGCCCCTGCCCCAGAGGCGCCCCACCCCCCGTACAAACAGGGCTGTGCCAAAACTTCGAATCGCGCACATCCAACGCGATCATTTGATTGAACAATGCCGTAGAACCACGATTGAATAATACTTTTACGCACAACTCAAACAAGTTGTACTTAAACAGAACATCTTACATTAACTTTCAATAATTGAGGCAAGCGTTATTTTAATTCAAGGTGATCTATTTATTTAAATTTTGAGTAAATTCCATTGAACATCTCTATATTTATGTATGTTGTCTGGGTAAACAAAATTAAATTTTATATAGGTTTACAAATTTGATATAATAAATAAATTAAGATAATAATTCAATTTTTATAAAAATTCTGTCGATGCATTTCGACAGTTAACAAAATTTAAGTGATAATGATAAGCAAACACAATGGTAACTGATAATCATATGAACTATTATATTAAAAGTTTCGGGGTTCGATTCCCGGTGAACTCACAATAGGTTTGTGTAATTTTCTCATGTCTGGAAATTTTACTAATATATATCGCTGCAGTATTCAGGACACGCGATCAGTTATCGATAAAAATGAAATTAAAATAAATATTCATTTTTAATTTTATTTATATAAACATTCATAGTGAGTGCAGAGTTATATACTTTTACATTTTAGTAATTTAAAACTCTTTAATATCACACTACTTACATTTCCAAATTACTATTTTTTATATTGTTAGTATATAATTTTATAGAAAAATGAAATACAATAAAAAAAGCTTAAAATAATAAAACATGAGTATGTTTTCAGGTTTTCAAGGTGGTTCAGAATCTTCCTTGAGTATTTTTTTAGGATATTCTTCCGTATGTATCTTACCTCTCAAACCGAAGTTTCGGATTCCATTGCAGGGTTCATCATCAGGGCTGATCCTAGACCTGGTGATGGTCCGGTGCTAAGCGGACGTCAGCCCTGATGATGGACCCTGCAATGTAATCCGAAACGTTGGTCAGAGGACAGATATACATGGCAGAATATTCCAGAAAAATGGAAGAATAGATGAGTAATCTGTTCATAGTAAAAAAAAAAATTTATGGGTGCAGAATATGATTTCCTTTGTTATCCTTAGTACAAACATTTTTATATATATGTATACCTATTTATATTACAAAGGTACCAAGGGTATACATAATGTGTGATAATCCAATTATAATAATCCAATAACAAAAATATTATTTTTTTTAGGTATACATAAATTATATTTTTATTAAATTAATATTTACTCAATTATATTTTTTTATTTGTACATATATGAAATTATTTCAACATGTGATGTAAGTCAAATTATATATTTTTTATTTGTCTTACATTTATATAAGACTAATAATAATAGTTTCTGTTAAATAATATATTATTTAACAGAAACTATTTGAAATATGTAGGTAATATGTATGTTAGAACATATCCGCTTTCTATATTTAAGGATTTGATTTTTGTACCATTTAACTTACAAGTAAGTATAGTGATGTTGTACCATAGTGATTCTTAAAGTTGGTATTTTTATTTGCCCCTTTTTTAAAATCTATTTTTTATACATATTTTAAGTATGAAAGATCAAAAGAATAATGGAGATAAAATTACTTAAATCGTTTTAATTTTATTTTTAAAATATAAAATACACTCACAGTTTGGAGGCATTTGTGTTTATAAACGATTGTTCTATACAATTACACTCTTCTTCACTGAATCTCATCCTCATTAAATACTTGTGAGCCTGGATATTTTACTGACACCCTTCCTGGGACTAAGGTCACAAAATTAAAGTGGTGAAAGTATGAAAAAATGTGATTGTTTAGATTCGAAGAAATATGAGTGTTTTTCGCAGCCCTGCTCAGCTCGGCAGCTCTCCCTCGTCGCGCCAGGCCGTAGTAGCGCCCGCCCCTACGCTAGTCGGGACGAGCCGCTACGGTGAGACCCACCCTCGACCCTCGCTCCGCGGCCTCTACGCCGCTACGGCATACTGAAACAAAGTTTAACAATGAATTAGCGGGGGTTCCAACATTTACTTTACTTTTTATAATTACCTCGGTGTCAATGCTTTTTTAACTTAAACAATTGTGTATTTGTACTTACAAATGAGCATTGCAAAACGAAACCAATAATGTTGGGTATTTTTTTACTAATGTTTTGTTTTACATATTTGTTTTATTATTTTCTTCCTTCGCATTACATGCAATGTTTTTAAATAAAATATTTAATTGCTTTGCGATATAATTTACGAAGAATGTGTTATTAATATAGACGAATGATATTTAAGCAAAATAACAACTTCTAACCAATAAAATAATCAAATAATTACTATAAAAAATATAAACTCTCTATACTGGTTGCGTCATAGATAGTTGCAAAAACCTTACAGGTAGATTTCTTTCTTGATAATGAGTCGAAAATGTCCAAACAACTATTGCCTAATATCATAGTTATGGAGATATTCAATATCAAAGTTTGCATTTCTTAAAATATTCCTGACGTATTTTTGGAAAAAGTTAAACTTATATCGATTACGAAAAATTTATTCGCTTCAATACAACTCAAATTAAATGATAAATACCTTGTAAAAAATTCTAATTTTAATCTTCGTAAGGTTTTTGTCATTTTCAATTAATTTTTCATAAATGATATAAGTTACTACGATGATACTTCAACTATTTGCAAAAAATAAGTCAGAAATATTGAAAAAAAATGAAATCTTTGATATTACATATCTCTCTAACTATTAATAATAGGTCATGGTTGCTTGAATGTTTTCGACTCATTATTAAAGCAGGAATCCACCTGTAAAGTTTTCGTTACTAGCTATGATACACCCTGTATAACCATCTATTTAACCCACATCCCTCCCACCTTTCCCTGATAGGCTTAAATTATTCTCCGTGAAAATATAGGTACCTCAAATAATTGGCGTACTTCTTAGTCCAGTATATAGAGAGATAAATTGATACTCTAAAATGTACACCTACTGAATAAGATTAGTATTAATTGATAATTTTAAGGTCAAAACGTGTTCACAATGTAATATATTTTCAATTAATGTATAGTATTTTTATGTATAAAGAAGAGTAGCTTGTTGGTGTAGTGGTTATGATGCTCGCCTAGTGTTCTGGGAGTCTGTGGTTCGAGCCTCATTCCAGGACACCAGAAAGTTAGTCCTATTTTCATAGCACAAGAGTTTAGCTTATTTTGAGAATACTAAGTATATTGATGTGGCACGCATTCCGTGTTAGCATCTCTATTAAAAAAAATTTTTCAGTACAGAGTTTCAAAAAAATATGTAGTATAAAAAAGTATTTTGAACATGATATCTGATTGGAATAAATTTTTTTTTTTTTAATAAATAAGATAGAATTTGTCTTTTGTCCTTTGAAATACTATAATTTTTACTTTGAAATTCTAAGTGACATTTAGGTATTATAACGTCGATAATATAACTCCAGCAAAACTGCATACTGTTTGTATAAATTTTTCGATTGTTTCAATACCTAAATGTATCAAACGACTGTAATATAAATGTTTAAATTCCAAGTGACGCTAATTGGTTAGATGGATAACTAAATTCAGACATGATATGTTAACTAAAAACAATTAAATTATATAAATTTCCTCAAATAAATAAAGATCGATTGAAATAAACTTAATTGTAGTAAATCTGTTAAAAATCACATTTCGCACATAATCCGGGTTCCGACTTTGCAAAGTATCTGATGCGAGATGGCAACAAATTAATTAGTTGTCAGAAAGTTCCCTATCACCCTACAGTCGTGGAGTTCCCCTCCCGCGCCGCTCCACGTGTCGCCCCCCGCCACCCCCGCGCCCTGTCGACGCCGCCGCCGCCGCCCCCAGCGCACCTCCACAGGGCGAACCGAAAAACGCAACCAGATTGCTCCGTCGCGCCAACAATGACGCGGCCGTCAGATAATACGGACAGGCATAAACAAATCAATCAACATTTGTGGGTCATCGCTTCGAATGGAATAGTTTGCCGGTTTTTCTAACGGATAATCATCTGTTTCATAAAATGTTCTTATTTATTCATGTTTTGTTAAAACTTTATGATAAATATCTGCGTAATATCGAAGCAATATTCTGTTACCTACTCAAAATTTAAATTTTTGCCATCAAAATTCTGACGTTGATCTTTTATTATTAGAAACAACGAGCAAATGCAATTATGGCCAATAAGAATCTGTCAAAAGAAGCAAGACTAGCGGTACATAATGGCGTTCTAGTGCCAACCCTTATGTATGGAAGTGAAGCCTGGAATTGGCAAAAGAGGAATGAAAGTAGACTGAATGCGGTGGAAATGCGGTCACTAAGACGCTTGTGTGGAAAATCTTTGGTCGATAGAGTGAGGAATGAACAAATTAGAAGTGAATGCAATGCTAGCTGTAGTGTGGTAGATAGAATAAAGAAAGGAGTGCTGAGATGGTTTGGTCATGTGGAACGTATGAACGAGGAAAGGATGGTTAAGAAAATATATGAGGCGAATGTTGAAGGCAACAGGAATAGAGGGCGTCCGCGAAAGACCTGGCACGATCAGGTACTACAAGTATTTGAGGATGGCCTTGTTAAAAGTCGCAACAACCGTAGAACGTGTATGAAAAGATGTATGAATGTGGCCGAAGCAAAAGTGGTGTGCCAGGATAGAAGAGTGTGGCGTTCAATCCTCTCTGCCTACCCCTGCAGGGAAACGGCGTGATGGTTAGTTAGTTAGTAAGTTAAAAACGAGAAAATCAAATAGTAATTTAGTAAGACTTGTCATATTTTTATAATAAGAACTGTTAATATGATTTTAATAGAAAATTTATAACGACAACCCTATAAATGATTTGATGATGAACAAATTCACCTCATGGATGACGATTTTCAGTAATGAATATTTAAAGCTTTGAAGATATGTCAAATTATTGATAGAAGAAGCTTTGATTTTGTTGATTATTCCATATGATTTTAAAATGGATGGAATAAAAATATGTTTACACTACTTGTCCTTGTTGTGTACATGTACTTGTTGAGTTTAATTATACATTATGCTACTCTTGAGAGTGACAAAATCTCTCATCGACAGGTAAGGTATTAAATTAACTAGTCTAGGCCTTAGGCTTAGAACACACCTATGCTTAATTAAGTTAATCAGAGAAAACATAGTTTTAATCCATCCAGTTTGAAGATCTGAATGCGAGTATGTCAGTTTGGTAAATAAATATACGCGTATAACAGTAAATTTCAGATGTTATTTCACGACCAATGCACAAATCTGTTTATTTAATTTTCCGAATAATTGTCAAGCGCTGCCGATAAAAGCCTGAAGGCTTGACTTTATTCTACGGCGTGTAACAGTATTATTAGAAAACTAACATTTAAAATACTAAAATGGGATGGTTTCTAAGATATGTTTCCAAATATAATTTTGCACACAAAACAATCTGAGTTATTAATTATTTTGATATTTTATTGCTAATATTTTTAAATCAAAAATTTAACAAAATAAATAACATTGTACAATATATTTTATACAAAAATGATTTGATTTTGAGAAAGTCATTAAAATGTAAACCAAATCTCATTTATTGTATTTCAATTTCGGCCCGTTCGATCGCATCATTCGGAGCAAGTATACACAATCGATATAATAATTCAATTTACATATTGGGAACCGCTGCCCTGCGTCTGTTTCGCTCACTCGAATGAAAATTGTTATCGAACTTGTATCTCCGTCTCTGCCGCACCCGGGGGGAATGGGGGCAAATGTCCTACATGCCCCGGTGGGAAAGCGACACCCATCTCCGTCGCACTTACGGACAAATCATCCGGCCGCGAGGACTCCGGTAGCGGGGCAAACTTGTATTATTATATGTGGAGAATTTGTAAAGTTGCTGTAAGTTTGTTTGACAATTCAACGTTTGTTTATTTGCGTATAATATTAATCGCCATTTAACTTTTGCTAGTGTACATATTTTTAAACAGTGTTTTCAAACGGCACTTACGTAACTGCAATTTCACACTCATTCATTTCGTACTTCGTTCCAGACCAGTTAATTATTTTGACAAATGTTATATTGTTTACTCCATTATTTACATAAATTACACAAATTGCAGTATATTGGCAACGTTGTCACGATCTGTATGAGGCAAATGAAACACTGGAAATTAAATATCGAAATATTAATAATTTTAATAAATTCACAATGTCACGGGACACATATTTAATTTGAGCACTGTTCTTAAATTCACACAAAATTTCGTGATTCACATTCAAATAGCCTGTCTCTCATACATTGACACACGTTACATAAATCACTCACGTCGCACTTAAAAAAACTTCTCGACTGTCGGTAGGTACTTTCTCGATTTATTGTCGCTGGAAAGTACGCGCTAGCAATACTCTGAGCCACCGCATTACCGTATTAGCCCACTGTCAACAAAATAACTCATTTGTCACGCGCGTGTAGGCCCTTTATACAAAACATGTTGATACCGCGATGCCTCGAGTACGTTCTACACATTTCCAGTAGAGTCTTTGTATTTCCAGAAGCCTCTTCATACTTCAGTGACTAGGAGAATAGTCGTTGATTCCAGATTCGTGTGGAACGTTCGAGAGATTTCGATAGTGCGATATTCTTCCTGATTCTACTATCTCATGACCATATAATTAATTGCTTATTTTTATTGTGCCAGACTTTGTCATTTAAGTTGTATCAAAGTTAAGTTTTTTTAAGAATTTAATTCCATTGTGTGATTTTGCATACAATTTAACAAGTTGATTACTTTTTAATTTAGAAATTTCATTAACCTCTGCGTATTCCATCACCTTCTTCATAAATTCATTTAATTTTAAGTTCGCTCATCATTGTATTCAGTATTGTTTTTAAATGACAATAAAACAACTTGACATCATAAAAATTAGAATCAATATTTTGTATCTAAAAATTACAAAACATTTCTCGATTTGTACCCTAGTGAAAAATTAAATTATATAACACTTTTTCATCATACTGTATATATTATTTCCAATGTTTTACCTAATTTTCTATCATTTAAAAAGTAAAATAAGTTATCTACATTTTTTTATTTATGTTTATCAAATTATTTCATTTTAAGGCATACCTAATTTTCGATTAAAATAAGCTCTTTTAAATATCTGTTTTAATTTTATTTTTTTTAATATATATTAACCGAATTCATAAGAATAAAATAGAATATTATAAACCGAGTACAATACTTAAAATCTTATTTTAACTGTAATGCGGAAAGTTTGTTTGCGGGAAGCAGCAAAACGGTAGGCTCTGGCATCGCAACGTTTACACCGATTATTCCATCTTGAATTTCGAGGTTAATGCGACTCTTTCCAATTCAAAACATCATTTCCATCATCAGCCATGATGCTTTCAAATTTATATTAACCAATGGAAACATAAACCATAACATCACATATTTTTCTTTTTACTGTGCTGTATTTTACAAGAAAAATATTTTGAAAAAAGAATTTTTCATGTCTTTAGTATATTTTGATTATTTTTTTTCTCGCAAACTTCACTTTTTTTTCGTTTCTCGTTGTAATATAAGAAAATGAATGAATGTATTATATATTATGAATGTATACAAGAATCAAAATCTCGAGAGAAGTCATTTAGTAACACTAAGTAATAGTAAAAATATAAGAATAATGATAATTTCTTATCATTTAGGCTCATAAATTATAAATTTTTAACTAATTGCCAATGCCACTAATGCAACAAGACAAGTTTTACCTAGTGTGGCAATTATTAGTAACTTATATTAACAAATGTAAAATAAACAAATTAAAAAATATATATAAATTGTTTAATATAAATACGTATGTTAAAATATTAAAATTTTCATAAGAAGTATGGCACTTGGTTTTTGGTTTGTTGTAATTGAACTTTTTTAATTGAAAATTGCATTGAAATATTTATCTTACTTTAATTGCGTTAGAATAAAAATGAAATCCACCTATTTATTATTATAATCAGCGGTATTAATTAGACATGCATAGCTTGACTTTGATTTTAAAAAGAATATTTTGCAGAGAAAAATAAACAAAATGTTATAAAAACTTACCAAAATACAAAAATAATTTTAAAAAAATAAACATTTTTAAGTCGTTGCGTTCACACAGCGTATCGCGCAGAGCGACAAAAGCGTTAAACATCTTGTCCCAAAAAGGCGGTCGCACGCTCAAGTTGTGCAGAAGTGTCAGCTTACCCCGTGAGTCGCTGTGCCCGGCCTTCCCCCACGCGCGCACACACGGGCCGGGCGTGCATGTGTTTGTTTTGGCACAATGGGCCTGGTTTGGGGCAGATGGGGGCGAAACCCACCCTGTATGTGTTTATAGCAGCCAGCAGTGCTGTGATACTTGGGAAACAAATCTTCGGGGGAGGAAACATCTACCTTATTCCGTCTAAACCTTTCCTGGTGGTGGTGGTGGTGCGGAATCTATCGGCTCGTACATCCATAAGGGAGGCATCCCTTTTTTCCTCTCTTGCGTGTACAAAAGCATTTTTACGCATTTGTATTGTATAAAAATATTTAAATATATAAGTACATTTTGATAGATGCGGTGGTCAATCATGGTTGGAATTATGAACACAACATTTTGTAGAGTGATCACTTAAACCAGCCATTTGTTACTATGGAATGCAATCCCGATCCCGCGAGATGTCGAGGCATTTTACGAGACCAATCCCGAACCGAAAAATCGGACGAGATTATCGGGATTCATCAGCATTTTTTATATGTTGTATGTTTAATTGTGTATGTCTATAGAACTTTTAGTAAGTATTTAAAACTTATATTCATTTCACATTCAAATAATGCAAGTAGCCTTGAATAATATTTGCAATATTTTATCAACCTAACATAGTAATAAAAACTACTACTAGTTAGTAGTTTTTACTCCACTACATTGACTGAGTGATGCTTGGAAAAACGCCTACAAAAACTTTAATGCGATGATTAATAATGAACATTTTATTAAAATTTCTGATATAAAAATGCAAGGCGTTGTGGTTAATTGCTATTCAGCTCTATAAATAAATAAAAAAACACAAAAGTATTCGGGATCCCGATCCGTAGGGATCCCGCGGGATTGGAAATTCTAATCTTGAGGGATCCCGAAAGGGAAATCCCGACTCGGGATTGCATTCCTTATTTGTTACCCTATAAATATCCAAAAAAGACTTCTATAACGACGTTTAGTCTCTGTGAGATATCTATAATACAAATATCTTGATTAATGTAACTAGGTAGGAGTATTAAAAGAATTTATAAAAATCATCATCCTCATCACTGATGGCTCTACAACCTCTGGTGCATCTTGCATTCAATATTTTGAGGATGCTCAAATTTTTGGAAACAATCACTGTATGAATTAAGATAAATTGTAGATTTCTCACAGGGACAAAGCTAATTATATGGGAATGTACGTATGGAAGACTTTTTTTGGTGTTACAGGGCTAACGACATGTTTTGAGGCTTGCTTAAGTGATTATACAATTCCTTCAAGATCTTTCATCAATGATTCCAATGAAAGAAATTATCTTAGATTAATAATGTTCATTTCGAAGATACGAATATCTCTTGCTTTTATAAGAAGTCTTGTTTAAACGCCTTTATTTGACAACAATTTCAATTATATTTGTTTCTTAGTTTATTTGGTTACATAAATCCATCAGCGGAGATTTCCGATAGTGTTGCGTGAGCTGGAAAAGAATAAATTTTCCTATCTATTTTCCCACCCTTAAGCGGAGCCTTTTATTGGAAAGCAACCCCTTAGGACCGAGGGAAGAAGACGGAAATAAAGGAGCAGTCCGTCACACACACACATTATACCGAACGTCGGCTGTAAGCTTGCTTTGCTTTGTAAGCACGTAAACTGATAAGATTCTATTTACTTGCAAGATATAACGGGAGATTTAATAATATTTACTAGGTGCCCGTTGCACGACTACGCGTGCAATTTAGCCTGACGGCAGACTCATTGATAATTAAGTAACGAAGAAGAAGAAGACGGACTCACTGTTCGTTGAGTAACGAAGAAGAAGGTTGACGGTAAACACTGCGCGCTGGACTCCCCTATCCGGTGACGCCCCGATCGCGAACTGGACTGCGCGTTCGGGTGTAAAGGCCGAAAAAATTAAAAACAAAATGTATCCGAAATGTTTGAAATGGCCGCGCAAAGGGCAAATGGCTGCGCGGTCGAAACGGTCGAAACCGGAGTACCACCGCTGCGCTGCCGTGGCGACCTTTTTGTGGCCGATGCGACCGCCGCGCGGTCAAAACGAAGCGTCCACTGTGTCGCCGAAGAGTATTTTCACTGATTTGTCAGTTTTTAAATCATTGTGTGCCCAAAGAAGAAGGTAACCTTACCTAAGAATGTAGTAGCAATTTAACTTAATAAAATATTTTTTCCAATTTTGCGGTACTAATGAGACATCTATTAAATTTTTTTATAACCTTTATTTTAAAAAATACAATCGATGGAATTTTACATCATCTACGTTTCTGCATTTTTATTTTATTTGTATCTTTATTTTTAGAAAAGTTGTAAACGAATGAAATATTTATCCAATTTGAACCTGGCTTATATTAGACATCTGTTGATTTTTTAATAAGTTATCGTCTTATGTAAATTTTTGTCCTTATGTTTTTTAACCATAACTTCTAAACGCATAATTTTAGTCGTCGATATCTCAATCGATAAGGAAATAGTGCTTCTATCGAACTTATTTTTAATTCAAAAATATTTTTTTTATAATGGCAGACTTTAGAATTACGTCCGCTTTCATCCGCGTTTTGCTGTTTTGTCTGTGGCTTCGCGGGGAATATTTAAATTACATTTCCAAAAAATACAGTCTGTATAATTTAACGTTTTCTATATTTCTGCATTTTTATTTATTTTTAAAATAGATAGAAAAAAACTAAAAACGCAGAAAGATACATCACGTTAACTTGTAAAGATTTTATTAAATATAATTTTTTTTACATCCTCATTGCGAAGCCACGCCCAAAACCGCGAAATTTCGAGCAATTTTTTTTTATATTTTATTTTATAACTTTTCTCAAAATGGTGATAACAAATAAATAAAAATGCTTAAAGGTAGATTACGTTAAATTCTACAGATTGTGGTTTTAATAATAAGAATTTAAAAAAATTCCGCGAAGCCACAGTTAAAACCACAAAACTCGGATGAAAGCGAACGTAATACTGAAGATTGTAATTGTACCAAAATTATTTTCAATATGATCGATAGAGACACTATTTCCCTATCGATCGAGATATCGATGACTAAAATCGGATGACGCGTTTAGAAGTTACAGCCAATAAACTAAACATCAAACATTTACCGATATCTCGAGGTTCAAAAAATTGACAATAGATGTCTACCTGGCCCCGGAAAATGGAAATAAATATTTTCTTTAATAACTTTTCTAAAAAAATAGATAGAAAAAAACTAAAAATGCAGAAAGATACATCACGTTAACTTGTACAGATTTTATTAAATATAATTTTTTTTTACATCATCATTGCGAATCACTTCTGATTAAACAACAGGCCCTTGATATTTTTATTTATCATATATGTGGCGTCTTATATATAAAAAGCAAAGGTAGCAACGTCAAAAAAATTTAAAAAAATGTTTTGAAAGCATTCACCGATATCGACTCATTTAAAATGTACTATATTTTAGATTTTATGTATCTGTCCCTTCCAAAATCATGTTTTCTGTAAATTTATTTCATATAAAATATCGAATTCAGTATATTATAAATTAATAATCCTCGATGATTACATTTAATTTTTTTTCGATTTTGCTGCCTTCGCTTTTATACCCCACATATTTTATATTTATTTTAACGAATAAGCTGTTAAAATTCTAAATAATATAAAATAAAATATACCCAATTGAGGCCTTTAAAAAAATAATAAAAAACTTTTCAAAATGATTTAAATGAAAAGATATTCCGATATATAAAGAAAAGTAAATATAAAAGAAATATAAATATAAATACTATAAAGAAGCTAACAATATTTCAAAATTAAAAAGACCCAAGTTATAATTTAATAAATAACTATAAAAGGATAAGTCTCCAAACAAATTAATAGATTAGATTTTGACAATTAAGATGTTTCCAACAAAAATCCATAAATCGCATTCTTATAGCTTTTGAGAATTGAAAAATTTAGCAAAAATTGTTTATGTACCGAAAAATATTATTTTTAAAAATGATATATTAAAAAACATTAGTTAAGTTTTCAATCTTTAAAAATATTATTCGTAGGGAATAACAGAAAACTAAAAATGTATGTACAATTATTTTTTGAAAAAGTATAATCGTAATTCGAAAAAAATTCAATTAAATTTACGTAAAAATATTAAAAAATTGAGCGAGGCATGCGCGCATGACGGGAGATCTCCCGGTACTGAAGAAAATTAAATAAATCGTATTAATAAATACATTCCAGTGGGAAACGATGCGTTTCGGGAAAACAAAAGAAAAGCTAGAATATATTTATCAAATTTATCGTCTAGTTTAGCTTATAACTTTTCTAAAAATAAAGATTAAAAAAATCTAAAAACAGGTTCATCTGTGAAAAGCTGGGCCCTACAAAACGTATTTTTTAAATTTAAAATTGGCCTTACTGCTGCGAAGCTACGGCTGAAATGGTAAAATCCGGATGTAAGCTTCCGTCACAAAAAAACGTTTCATTTTGGGACGATATTTTTTGCTAGACTCGTTAGCTGCACTCTTCTTCTATCGATTGAGATATCGCAGATGAATATAGGCCTCCCCGTCGCGGAGCAGCATACAAAAATATAAAAAACGCCAAAAAAAGGCACTAAAAACATTGCAGCTGCTTGGACACGCGTTTGGAAGTAATTATTTTCAATAGAAAAGATGCGCACCGTCGAGCGCCACGTGATGATGCTACTTGCATGTCTGTGCGGTTTTTTTTGACCGAGTTATTAAAGAAACGAAAATTTCGACTTTGGTTGCGTACCGAGAAAAGTGGTGGGGGTGAAAAAATTTAAAAATAAGCGAAAAAGATGGCACCTCCAACTGTTATTTAAACCTGGTACTCGATTTTTTAATTTCGTTAAAACTACGCCTACAGTCGCAGAAACGGCGCCCTCGCGAAAACGGACTGAAAACGGGGATTTATTTTTGTATTTCGGCGAGAAAGAAAGCTACGCAAAATTGATGTAGGTATGAAAAAAAGATGACCGAATTCGACACAAAACGTAATACTTTTTTTTTTAATCCGATCACAAGACACCGAGATGTGCAGTAAAAACGAAATTTCACGCCATCGAGCATAGAAACTAAAAAAGAAAAAGAAGAAAATAAATTTTTAAAAAACAACACGCGGTAAAAAGTTGGCCTTTGTATTCTTTTTAAAAATTGTGATTATCGTGTATACTCTCGGAGAAAACGGTAAAAACGTGCGAAAAATAAGCCAAAAAAACCCCAAAAAACGGCTTTGTCAAAAAAGGCCGAAAAAGTGTAAAAGTGTATAAAAAAGTGTATAAGTATAAGAAGGAAAAAATGATGAATTAGAAACCACGCGTTATCGGCGTGTCCATCATAATCAAGTTTCAAATTCCAAAATTTCGAAAAACTCGCAAAGATATGAGGCAAAAACGACTTTTCACTCTAACGGGCATAGAAACGACATTAGAAGAAGAAAAATTTTTTTTATAAAATCTCACGTGTCAAAGAGTTTTCCTTTGTATTTTTAAAAAAAATTGTGATTAGCGCGTAAACTCGCGGAGAAAACGGTAAATATGTGCGAAAAAAAAGTCAAAAAACGAAAAAAAACGGCAAATGTCAATAATTCGATGTGACAAACATATATCTCGGAAACTACCTTACAACTTTAATACATTAGGTCCTTACATATGAAATTGACATTTAGTATGGGAGAAACATAAAGCCGATTTTTTTTTATTATAATATATTTATTTAATCAAAGTATGTACCATTGCTATCTATGCACTTTTGCCATCTCATAGGTAGTTCATCGATCCCTTTACTAAAAAAACCATTCGGACGGGAATTAATAAAATCTTTGAAGGCGGTTTCGACTGCCCCATCGGAGTTGAATTTTTTCCTTTGCAAGAAGTTATCCAAATTTCGAAAAAAATGGTAATCTGTTGGGGCAAGGTCCGGAGAGTACGGTGGATGTCTTAGACATTCCAATTGAAGCTCCTCTAATTTGGTAGCCGTCTGTTGTGCAGTGTGTGGTCTAGCGTTATCATGAAGCAGCAGTGGCCTAGAGCGATTAACCAGCCTCGGTTGTTTAGCAGCTAGCTTTTCCATCATGGTTTGCAGTTGCTGACAATAGACATCTGCCGTAATCGTCTGACCAGATTTAAGAAAGCTGTAGTGAACGACACCAGCACTAGTCCACCAAACGTTCACAAGTAACTTTTTTGGAGTCAATTTTCGCTTGGGGCATGGTTTGACTAGTTCGGCAGGGTTCAGCCATTGCGATGAGCGCTTCCGATTATCGTACGGGATCCACTTTTCATCACAGATAATGATTCGATTTAAAATCCCTTCATTATTGTGCCGGTTGAGAAATGCAACGCAACAGTCAACGCGCGTTTGTTGATTTGCTTCACTCATTTCGTGAGGTACCCACCTTTCAAGCTTTTTCACCTTATTTGCTTCAAGTGGATTAAAACAGTTTTATCACTAACACCGCAGCCTGCAGCTAACTCGGATGTGGTTTGTGATGAATCCGCTTCCACAATAGCCTTCAATTCTTCGTTATCAACTCTGGTCTCCGGCCGTCCACGGGGCTTGTTCTGCAGGTCGAAATTTCCAGAACGAAAACGTTGGAACCAAAAACGCACTGTGTTTTCTTTTGCGGCACCGTCGCCATACACATCATTAATCCTTCGAGCCGTTTCTGCAGCACTGGTGCCACGGTGGAACTCGTACTCGTAAATAACGCGATATTTCAAGTTTTTCATTTTGTAAACTGAGTGACGCAAAGAAAAAAACAATTGAGGAAAAAACAAATGAATTATAATTTTCAAAACAAAAATACATGAGTAAATAGCTGTATAAATTTGGATTTGGAATTCCTAACCAAAGAGAAGATATTTGAGATCAAATTTGCCAGTACGGCAAAACGCCAATTTCATATGTAAGGACCATAACATGATAACATTTATTTATTAAAATAGTATTTACCAATGAGCCGAACGCTAATTGTCACACTCATCAGTGTTATTGTTGTTATCTAGCCTTATTCCAGCGAGTTACGGACAGACATTCGAAGTTAGGATAGTTGATAACGAAACAATTTACTTTCTTATTATATTGTCACGATTCGTGGCTGCGGGAGGCAAATAAAAGGACTGACATTAATTAGCGATTTAGTAATTAATAATTATTTTATTAAATTGACAAAGTCATTTAACACAAATTTAATATAACACTGGTCGCGAATTAACACTATTTCGCAATTTATTCATATCTATGAACATTTTATTATCGCTGGGTAACACTTTATTTATCACTTGCTAGAACATTCCATTTGAATATCGCACGTAAGTGATCGTACTCATTTAAATCACCAGTGAGATACTTCGCTCGATTAATTAATTAATTTTGGGTGTACTAAATCTGGCCAATTTATGTTTAAAGTCGCAGGTTTTTCAACCAAAAAAATGTCCCTTAATATATTGTTGTGAATAAGCTGTGATGAATGGTATGATCAAATCCTGTTGATACAATAAATAGCTACAGCTTCCTTGTCAAGGGGCAATTAAATAAAGATTATTTCAAAGAGTAACAGATGGCTGAAGGATTCCAGTGTAAATTATCCTAATTGACTTTATATTAGTAGCTGGGATATTTCAGCGCCGAATCCCAAACTTTTCTTTACACGGGTCCTTTAACAGTGACGTAATCATGTCAAATATACTCGAAATGGATGAAAAAATATTTTTTAAATGTTACAATTAATTTCATCAATTATGTGTTCACAATTATTTATTAAGTACTCCATGTTCCCTTTAAGATATCAATTTATGAAATTCGTCCTACATAATTTTAAAAGAATTTGATAAGTATTTACACGTCATGATTTTGAATCCATTTAATGCGCTTTGCGGAGATCTGAACACATATAAATCAATTAGAATAAGGTTCGGAGAGTAAGGAGGGTGTAGTTAGACCGACTTCGAAAATCTTCATGTATTAGTTGGCGAAAATTTACTCTCATACCGTTCATCTTGGGGTTTGAATGTAATTCTATAATACAGCAATGCCTACAAAATAAATACTGCATGAAAATTGACGAATACTCAACTAACTTACTTGACAGATCTTCTGGTTGGTTGCCATGAGAAGTGAAGTCAAGTGGGTAAGAATTTATTAAACAGAGTATAACAGAGCTAGTCAATAATACTTTATAGACAAATTCCTACTTCCTATTGAATTGAAGTTAGCGACTATTAATGCAGCTAACAGTGAGCCCAATGTGCTAGCAATTTCCGTTTTAAAAAATACACAAATATAATCTGTCGGTCTGTTAATAAATTACCATATCATTAAGAAAGCATAAAACATACAAACATGAAGGCGTATGTATGCAGACTCTATAATGAAAATAGCAATGCATGAATTAGATTTTTTCCAAATCAGAACTTAGGTACAAAAAACTTTTACATGAAGCTTTTTTAAGTGTACATTTTCAAGGGTACATTTCTGAATCCTTTATCCATAAATTAGCTGAGGATACATCGGGTAATTGCATTATAATAAACGCATGTGAAAAGCGACTGTAAGGTATTCGTAATTTATTTGTTATGTATATGAGTATTTTATCAAAATATCAAAATGAAAATAAAATTTAATAATAAATTAAATATTAAGTTTTAAACCACTTTATTGTGATATGTTTGTCAACTAGTTTCGGTTGGACTCAACCTTCTTCAGACATAGTCTATATTACATTAGACTATATTAGACTATATAAGACTATATTAGACTATATTATATCTATATTATAATTATCCTCAAGAAGGTTGAGGCCAACCGAAACAAGTTGACAAACATATAGCAGTAAAGTAGTTTAAAACATAGTATTTAATTTATTCTTAAATGTCTTATAATGTCAAGCCACAAAGTGGTTTCTTGCTTTGAAAAATATTAACACATAATATTTACTGGCTAATCATCATATAAAAATAATCAACATATATAATTAAATTAAAAAAAATATTAAAACATAATATTTACTGGCTAATCAACATATAAAAATTATCATATAAATTCGTAGGAGGGTAATTATGTTTTTCAACAAAGCCGCCCCACAGTTGAAGAACCCACGCGCCCAAGATGAGCATCTCAGTGCTATGTTGTCACAGATGCTGCGGCGAGCTTTCACCAACTGTAAACTTTCAGTAATGGAGCTTTTTTAATGCTTAATGGGGTGATTAAATCATCACTTGGGGATGAATGGCTGCGGTGATTTCTCCGCGGCGTCGATTCGCCGATATATAATTCATCTCGGGGCTGTTTTTTGTTTCAAATGTTAAATATAATTGTTTGAATATTCCATGTATCAGGGCTGATGATGGACCCTGCAACGGGATCCGAAACGTTGGCCAGAGAGGTCACGTATACATGGCAGAATATCCCAGAAAACTATACACAGAAGATTCTGAACGGCCGTGAAAACCTGAGAACATTTTCGATTATTTGAATAGTTTAAGTTATATTTTTTGAGGCTTTTTAATTTCACTATCGAATTCGATATTTTCCAGCATTTAGGAATATTTTTTGTCACTAAGTTTCGTATTCTATATTACCAAATTTATTTTGCGAACAATAACTAACCCTCGTTTAAACGTTATAGATAGACGGTTTGACGTCACATTGATTTCATGCGTATGTGAAATATTAACTGACTGAATTTATTTAGTTTTTAAACAGTCACCTTTGTGAAATAATATTGGGTTTGTCGACAAACTTGCCCGAGATATCTTTCAAATAGATTTTTTGAAAAAGTTTGATTGAAATCTGATAAGATCCGTTTCCGGATCCGTTTCCACAAAATACGTTATACGTATATAAAAATATATTACCAGGTTCAGATCAAAAGTTTGAAATCACCTGTGAAATATATTGATAATATATGTTCAAAAATACATTTTTTTTACTAAATTAATTTTAATATTTGTATTTCTACTTATATTCATTAATTACATCTTCATGTTTCGGAAAAATCTTTCCATCGTCAGTGTGTTTTATATATGTCGAAATATCAAAATAAATGATTTTTTTTGTTTTGGTTTTCTAAATTATTTAAAAAATTATTTTTAAATATTATTGCTGAAGTTTTTGATTACACAAAATCGTTGGAATTTTTTTTATAATTGGACTAGTTGTTAAATTTAATTGATTATTAATAATATTTTGTTCACTTTTACGTGCTTAAATAATTTCTAATGATTTTAAATGATTCATGTGTAAAATAGAAAGTCCTAAATCTTTATCAAAACCGCGATCATTTTCTAAAAAATGCAAATTCAGAAAAACCATGACTATTCGACATCTCAAAAGCTATTTGACTCTTATATTAAAATTACGGCCGATTTTTCCAATATAAAATGCTATATAATCTTTGCACGAATGTTTATAAATACCTGAATTGTTAAATATATTATCTTTATCTTTTGAATTTATGAGGAGTTTCCTTACATTATTATTTGTATAAAATGCAGGTCTAATATTTTTCGGTAGATGTTTTGATATTTGAAAATTTTTCCGAAACGTGTAGGTTTAATTAATGAATATAAGTAGATTAAAACAAATAATAAAATTATTTTTTTAAATGTCGGTCTACAAAGTTGCGCAACCAATTGGAAAAATATTTTTTTAGTGACTGTTTCTACACGTGTCTTTGTTTTTATTTATTATATGAACTAAGTAATTATCACGCCGTTTCCTCGCACTGTTAGGCAGAGAGGATAGAACGCCAGAACGCAGAATATTATGTGACCAAGTAGGTTTTCTGCAAAAGGTTATTTAGATAAATTCTTATTAGATAGTAGATAAAATAAAATATTATTAAAAAAAGATCTAAGAAGATCTAAACGAACACGTTTAAATTTTTTTTTTCACAGCACGAAGTACAATTTTAAAAATATGATACAAATTTAACAGTTATTCATAAGGCTCATGTAAAAATTAAACGCATTTTTTTTTTATATTTTTGTGTGATATTCGTGTAATTTATTATATATATCACGAACTTATCATATGATCCCAGTTTGTAAGAAAAAATATTATGGTAGGATGAACAATCATAAATTTTTTACTATTGTTAAGAAAATATTATCTTAATTCCTGTTTTAAAGATCATGTTGTACTTACAAAATAAGTAAGTAAAAAACAGATAACGATTAATTTTATGAACTTTTGAAATGTCCCACGTATATAATTAAAGCATGTTATCCTTTAATGAGAATTTATTCCACATGTATATCCACTTCCTAAGCAGACTTTAGAGCTTTCTGCAAAATTAAAATTACGCAGTCACTTCTTCTTCCCCTGCATGATGTACATTATCTGAACATCAGTGTAGAGCGTCTTAACAAACAGAACGTATTCAAAACGTATGTATCCTTTTCATCTTCAATTAAAAAAAAATCGATCCCATCTCATCGTTTCGCAATCTTCTCCATTTGCCTACAATTCCTCAACGTCAAAACATTATATCTGCTTTAAAACACCCTTTTCAATCCTCACTCACCTCAATACCTGAATTCTAAATTCAACTTTCACTACCCATCTCCATTCATAAAAGTGACATCTTCAGCTCCTCTCTCGAAGTGCAGTTGGCCAGGCTGTGGAATCAACTATACAAAGAAAGAAGATCATAAATATCTTCAAAAGCAGACTAGAGCAATTTTACCTTTCCCAAAACGAAGATCAACCCTTCCTCTATCTATCTCCTATTTCGTCTCGTTATAATAGAGATAGTTTTGTGACTGTAACATTCTATAACGGACATCTATTTCAATTGTTCCACTAAATTGCATGGTTGGTTTTGTTTTGTCCTCATTTTGTATACATAATGTATAACTTAATAACTTATAACTTTATATAAATAATAAATACTCTTGCACATATACTGTACCTACTGGAAGTGCACTGTCTGCTATAGTACAGTAAAATACTAGTGTAGCAGGCAGGGCGTCAAATTAATGTAGTGTTTACTTTGCTGCCAAGACCCTCAGCAACAATGAAACATGGGTATATAAATTTTTGTAAACACTATAAAAATTTGTCACCTATGAATGTGAAATAAATAAATCTATCTTTCTATTGGCAGTTTAAAATTGCTAACTGGCAATAAACATTATGAATGTTCACTCGGTCACTGTTTCACGGTCACTCGGAATCTTCTGACTTGTGTCTTCTGGGATATTATGCCGTGTTTTTACGACCTTTCTACCCGACCTTTCGACACGTCAGCCCTGATGGTGGCCCTGCAATTGGATCCGAAACGTCGGTCAGAAAAGTCGTAAAAAAATACCCCAGAAGACATAAACCAGAATAAACATTATTTATACAAAAGTGAATTAATTTATAAACATGCATAATTATTTTGGTATGATAAAGAAATCATTATAGGTACTAACTTCTTCTTCAAAAACAGCAAAATAATTTTGCGGTGACATTATTAATACAATTAATAAAAATAAACTTAATTTCCACCACTTTGTATTGAAAATATCAACAATTTTCAGAGCCTATGGCCCCTTCGTAAGGATATAATTGTATACTAACAAAATTAAATTCAAAAATCGAAGCATAGACAATCAAAATATTAATAAAAAATAAATAACCAGGTCCTTTTTTACAAATTTGTAGTTATCTTTTAAATTTATTTTCATGTTATGTAGGTACTTTATTATTATTCATTTTCCATATATAATTTTATTTTAATATTTCGATTGCCTTAACTTCGATTTTTTAATTTAATTTTGTTAGTATATATTTATACCTGACGAAGGGGCCATGGGCTCTGAAACATGTTGATATTTTCAATACAAAAGTGGTGAAAATTAAGTTTTTTTTATTAATTATATTCATTATACCAAGTTTATTTCTTGACATAAATATGAGTATTTAAAATGTTTTTTTTCTTCTATATTTAGGCATATTTTTATTTTTACTCTTGGACTATCTTGTACTAAATATAACGATTTAAAAACAGATAAGCATCAATTTTACGATATAGCAAAAATAAGTATTTTGAATTATTGAGAACCAGCTAAGACACTGTTGCCAGCCATAATAAATCATGTGACCAAGACAGCGCCGCTAACCCTGGCACCCCGGTCGCAAACACAATGAACTTGGAGTAAACATATTAAACACAATTCAACCACCAATCAACGGACAGCTCCGCTAATTAGTTGCACAAACTGTCGCCGGGAGCGCTGCGCGCATCCGAGAGCGGCACGGTTCGCGTCACGGCTAAATAACTACCCTCCAGCGAGGATTTGAACCGTTCCAAGATGCGTTATGTCGCAGACCATAGAGGAGGCACACGGAAATCTATATGTCATCAATGCGGGTAGTTTCTTGCGACGTGTAATATAGCGACAACACATTTTGGACGCATAAGGAAAAAGTTCGTCTCATATTCAATTTCCCATCATTGATAGAATCGACCCAATACACATTCTAAATATCAATGCTTAGGATTAATTCATCGTCTTCATCACGTTCTGGGTCAACAATTAACCTTAGTTTTGTTTCGTGAGCTCCTGTGCCCTGCTGGTTTTGGGTTCAGGCTTGGCTAAATTCTCCACATGGCCCAACCACCGAATAATTTTTATTTTATTATTAAGCGTTCTAAAATATAAATTAGTAAAAAATTCTAAACCAACAATAGTCTGTCCGCAAATAACTCAAGAAAGTGAGAATATAAACTGTGAATGTACAATACAAAGGATCCGACATGAAGATATATATATTTTTATATCAGTTATTTATTTTGAAAAACGCATGTCAATAGTGTAGTGACAAACTAACATTTTGGCCAAATTGATTTTACAGTTTACTATCTGGTTGGCCTGGCTTCACCCGGGACCATAATTTGGTGAGTGGTGAGTGTAAGTGGTGAGGTAGAATTACGATGACGTATCTTTTTTGTTGGTTTCGGCACCTGTGATTGGATTGCCTCGCTGGACCGTCTTTGCCTTGCCAAAATATCAACAGATATTTCAGCGCACAATCGTAACACTCAAGAAGAGAAACTTCAAAAACATTCTAGATCATCCGAAATCCTATAGAAATTTCTAGAAGCTTCTAGAACTTTCACTTTCCAGAACCTTCTAGAGCATTATAATTCTTTCTGGAACCTCTAGACTCCCCTATATACTCTGCCAATCAGCTTGGAACCTTATAGATCTTTCTGAAAGCTTCTAGAACTCTCTCCTTCCGGAACATTCTAGAACATTCTCGAATATTCTAGAACTCTCTGGAACCTTCTAGACTCACCGAAACCCTCCGCCACACAGTTTGGAACCTTATAGAACTTTCTAGAGCAATCTGGAACCTTCTATTAATCTTCTAGAACCTTCTAGACTCACCGATAAATTCCGCCACTCAGTTTGGAACCTTACAGAATCTTCTCATTCCAGAACTTTCTAGAGCTTTATCCAGTGTTCTGGAACCTTCTAGACCTACCGACACACTCAGCCGCTCATCTCAGTTTGGAACCTTATAGAAATTTCGGTAATCTTTTAGAATGTTCTCCTTACAGAACGTGCTAATGCTTCTTTTTTCTAGTGCTTTTTCGAACGGAACCTTCTAGACTCACCGACGCACTCCGCCACTCAGTTTGGAACTTTATAGAACTTTCAGAAATTTTCTAGAACTCAGTAGGTTTTCTATAATCTTCTAGACTTACCGAAACACTCCACCACTCAGTATAGAACCTTCTCGAACTTTCTCCTTCCAGAGCATTCTGGAACCTTCCAGATTCACCGACACAGCATTCGCGGCCTTCCCATAACAAAACAATGCACTAGAAAGCACATTTTCGTCACCCATTCCCACCCACGCTCAGCCACATATCACATGTGTGACAACGTCCTCAAAGACACCTCTGCCTTAGAGCTTCGGAACTGGAGAGAGCTGACACTAGACCGAGATGAGTGGAGGAAGATTACTGAGGAGGACAGGACCCACCAGGGATTGTAGTGCCAAGAGTGATGATGATGATGATGTGTTCCATCGCTCTCAGAGTCACAGGCCCTCCTCATAACATAGTTTCTATCTATGAAACACCATTCCCTGGCTAATCTATCGCCCCGGTATACTTATGTTTTGTATCGAATGCCGTCCACTCCAAAGTTGTATGGATACTTTTTTAAACTCTGTGTAAAATGTAGGCACCACCCCTCATCCCCCTGTACTGAATTTCATCTGTGACACATTTTACGTAGATTCTCTTAAGGATACTCACACTAGTGAAAGGTGCCGTGCTTCCCCTATTTTAATTAATTACTAAATCAGTATTCTGGCGAATACAGCACAAGGTCATATATGGCATCCACTCCAAATTTTCCAATCGCCATCGCCGCTCATTTATCTGTGACTTGGCCAAAAAAATAAAATTGTCACCGAAATATATTGGGTCGTGTTCTTCTCGAACAGTAGCATTTATCATTAATTTTCAGTTATTCTTAAATGTTAGTTTATTCGAAAACTTTAATTTTGTGCATTCCCACTGGTTTCTAGCATCTCATGACAAGATTAATTTTCATTTATTTTTCAACAGTTCATTTACTTTTCCACTTCTGTATTTGTTGGTTAATATTTTAAATATAAAATGAGGTTACTGGCTGTAAGAAGTGTAAAAACAATGTAGTTTCCTTTGAAAATACAATTATATAAAAGTATTTAACTCTTTAACGATACACTTTCGAGGCTGTCATGATTTCAATTAATCACACGAAAACAAATTCAAAAAATATATAAAGGCCAGCTTACACACCCATCTAATCAATTATACGGCACAATTAACAATACAGCCTTTGGCATTTCAGCCGTCGGGGTTGAAAAACTATCACCTTTGTACAATTTGACGGCCTCAAGATAAGCGATACCATTAACAAAGACAAACTTGCCAGTGCGTGCCTTTTATGTACAGAAATAACTGTGTCATTAAAAAGGTTTTATGCAAATTTCCACCGACTTTCCAACTTTGCTGGTGATAAGTTAATTCCGTATTGGAAACAAGGGAAAAACATCCAATTACTGGAGTCACGCACGAGGGTACGCCCCATCCCACGTGAACGCGGCGCGAACTGCGGAACATGGCGGCCGATAATTTCTCAAATATTATGATGAACAGAAAAATTGGACATACTGGAACAATACGCTAGACAACAGAGTGTTAGTTAAATTTGCATAAACCACTACCAGATTTTAGGTCTACCTGTTTCAAAACGTACCCTTCTCTTCGTCAGTACCAACACTACACTATTGTGTTCACAACGCTATCCACCACAGCCATTGTATTGTTAAATTTTCACCAATATTTATCACATGCGTGTTAATCTTGTCAAAGACATGCATGCACTTACTAGCCTGCAGAACAATCAGGAATCTACGAGAGAGGGAGAGTGAGAGGGGGCGGGGTCTAAAGTGAGTGCTACCAAATATTAATAATAATACGGTAGATGTTCAGATTTTCGCAAGAATGGCTTTCGCAGTATGGCACTTTTTTATTTACAGAAAAGTAGACACTTTTTGAACATTCTTGACTACCTCATGGTATACAGATCTTCACTTTACCAATGTCAGTAATCTTCTTCTTCTTCATCAGCCTTCGTCTCTCCACTGCTGGATATAGGCCTTTTACTTCTCTTTCCATCCTTCTTTGTTGTTTTCTAATTGTATCAGACCTCTGGAAGGCCATTTTGTAGCATCCTGCCTTGCAACGTGTTCTGCCCATTGCCATTTTAGCTTCGCTACACGATCCATGATATTCACTACACTAGTTCTGCGCCTAATTTCGTCATTTCTCTTAGACTTACTCCAAGCATGTATCTCTCCATGGATCATTGCGTGCATTTGAGCTTTTCTACACTTTTCTTTGTAAGAGCCAAAGTCTCCAATCCATACGTCATCTCTGGCAGTATGCATAATTCAAAGTCAAAGATTTTCGTTTTAGGCTAATTGGGATCTCTTTGTTCTCGAAGATATGTTTGAGTTCGCCAAAAGCAGCCCAGCTCATTCCTATTCGTCTTGGCAATGTCAGTAATGGCTGCTAACAATTAAATTATCTACGGAATTTTGAGGAGTATCTTTTTTTCACACAGTCACAACAGCAATGAACTCACAAAGCTCACAAATTTTATAATGTTGGAAAGACTTCGATGATTCGGTCATGTGCAAAGAACAACCGAACAACATACTCCAATGTCTTTACTAAATATATGGCAAATAGAGTGAAGGAACTTTGGTGGACCAAAACTAAGTTGGAATCATAATGTTTTCAAAGAGATATCTGCATTTGAGGTCCTGAATTGGAGAAATCTGTTACAAGACCAATACACTAGGCCAAAACCCACCAGGGGTTGCAGAACCAACAGTGAAGATAATGATGTACATGGCAATGTACCAAAACACGACCGGATAAATTGTTTTAAAAAAATCATGTTGCACCACAAAAAAACTGCCATATCACTTAAGAGCTATGTTTGGATAATTTATATAGCGCCGTTTTCATGAGAGCTCATCTCAAGGGCGCTTTATACATGAAAATTATTTTATAAAACAAATTACGGGCTAAATAATTTATAGACTATTATTTATACTGTCACGTGTCGTGGCTGCGGGAGGAATTAATGAAATGCTGGAATTTACTAACGGATTTAGTAAATACTGGTTAATTAATTAAACAAACGTACAAAGTCTCTTAACACTATTTAACTCAACGCTATTATTTGAATTAAACTATTTTGTAAATTTATCACTCGTAAATAGACACTTTATAATCGCTTTAACACATTATTCACTATTCACTAGAACAATCTATCCAATTTCAGCATGTATTACTATTCGCTCCGGTTTATTTCGCTACGTAAGAACTTTTTCAGAATATTTGCTCAAATATCGTACAAAGGTAACTCCTTCACTTAATTATCTGTCGCTTAGTTCACACGGCTGATGGTAACACTGTTTACGCTTCGTGATTATCCGCTAGAGCCGCGTAGTAGGAAACGTCGAAAGCTGGAGGTAATTCTAGACCCTTCGATAGTATTGTGCCAACTTCAAACAACTGTCACTTAACAGAAGTGCGTAATTCTTTTTAGCCTCGTTACAATACTATGGATGTCTTGCAAGTAAAAATGAAATTCAGGGTAAAACCTATAGTTGAGAGGCCCAGAACAAATGGGATGTTTTCGCGAAGTGCGTACTTGGAGTGGAGATATTGGAGTATTGGTCTGTTCGTGTCAGTTTTTTTGGTACTGTATTTCATAACTCTGCTCCAACCATCGCAAAAGAACGATCACGATCCTACTTGTATTGGATGTTGATGCTAAGCGATGTTTTAGCTTACTAGCTGTTAGCAATTAAATGCACAAGTCGGTTACATATTGAGGGGCCATGTTGTGAATAGCCTCGAATATCGCTGGGCTCAACTTATATTCAATCCTCTTGCGTAGGTCTTGCGGCGGCATTTAATACCGATTGCAGTCTTTTTAATGATATTGTGTATCCATTCGAATTTTACGAGCGCCACACCGTGTCGACGCAAAGATTTCCACGTCAACATTGTCAAGCGAGTTATGCCTCGCGTTAGTATTAGTAGTGTTGAGATAATGAGACAAACGCAGAAGGGGGACATGAACTTATTTGATCCTTGAAGGCCTCCACTTGGTGGGGCGTCTAGACGCCTGTCGCTGCGGGCTCTCCCACTCGGCGGGCTGCACGTTCTTCCTTGTTCTGGGTTCTCATCCCGGATTATGGATTTTATATTTCATTTTTACATGTTTTTATTTAGCTTCACTTGCCTGTCAGCGAGAAATCTTGTAATCAATATTTGAACCACTTTCTGATCAACAATAGCTTTGAAATTTGGCACAATGACGTAGTCCCCTAAATTTGTTAAAACTCATTTTATTGACAATATTTATTCTCATATGGCGGGAGGCCTTTAGGAATAGTTATTATGCATATTATACGGTTCCATGAAAAAATATCCACGGGACATTAGATTCCACGACCTTATAACCACAGTGAATGGAGACTCACTGCGTTACCAGGACCGTTTTATGTGCGAAAGCTCCCATATTGGTCCTACTCATACATCACCAGGTTGACATTTTTTACTCTAAAGGCCATCCCCGTGTCGCCTTGTGGGGGGCTACCCAGCAAAGAGAGGCCTACAAAAGTCCATTCACTGTCCATCTCCCACAGTAAGAAACATTTTATTAAATGAAAAGTAAATGAAAAATACAAAAATCAAAAGAAATATAGTAATAGAGATGATTAAATAATCTTAAAGTAATATAAAAAAAATCAGAGTATTATGGTAAACAAAAGAAGCATAGTAATAAAAGGTAACAGAGATATTTGGAAATTAAAGTTGACATCAAGAAAGAAAACATATAAGGAAAGCAGTACATCATGGGTATAAGAATGGGAGGAGTTTGGTGGAAAACGGGACAGTGAATAGTATTTTTAGTTATTTATTTAAATACATCATTCACTGTGGTTATTTATTAAGATATTGAATATGACCTTTTGTGAATTCTGGCCTATTAAACAAAAGTTTAGCATTTGTAACTGCCCTAAGATACAAAGGGGCCAGGATCTTATATTCAATTCATTTTTTTAATAAATAACATGGGCATGACAAACTTACATTCAATCGTACATGTTATAACATTTAATTATTATACATAATTAAGAATTCTTATGTAAGAGAAAAGAGAGGTTTAACAAAAAATCAAAGATTTTCTAATCCAATAATATAAACCTAAAGCTTCGCAAGCAATGAATAAAAACTTTGGAGTCTGGAGTATTTTGCTGTATGGATGTGAGGCATGGTGCATTGGCGACAGAGAAAAAAAACGATTAGAAGCCTTCGAGATGTGGTCCTACAGACGTGCACTTGTAGGAATTTCCCAGAGAGACCACATTACAAATGAAGAGGTTCTCAGCAGGATCGATGAAACCAGGCACATGGTGAATACCATCTCGAAAAGGCGTGCAAAATAGATGGGACATATTTTACGCCATGAAAATTTGCTCAAAACTATACTGGAGGGAATGGTAGAGGGAACGATTGCTAGAGGACGCCCTCGCCGTGAATATCTTGAGCAAGTGTGCCAAGATATGAATTGTGCCTCCTACACAGAGCTGAAGAGGATCGCCGAAGACTGAGCGGAATGAAGAAGGAGATGTGCTTTGCTGCAAACCCATCCCACGGATTGAAACCCAGGAAGGAATGTAGGAGAATCCTGTTTCGAAAGACTCTCTCTGAGATATTTAAGAGAAAGACCATCGTTCAAAGTAATATTGTTCAACATAACAATAGCTCATCCAACAGGCGTAACCATCGGCAAATTGGTCCTGTACATTGTAATGTGTAACAATCTAATCAGAGTTTTCGAAATATTATGCGGTAATGGCTGTATTAAATACATCAGTCAAGCTTCTAGAAATATCAGCAATAGATCAAAAGAACATATATAATTTTATCTAAATTTGAGAACCACATCATTGAGAATAATCATTATTTTCATTCATGTACCATTAAACTTCTCCATTCCATCGTTTGTAAAACTAACAAAATGAATAATTTTGAAAGTTTGGAAATAAATAAAAAAAATTGAACTCGGGTAAAAATTTACTTACCACCATGACCTTCATTAATTGTTCTCCTCTTCTCTTAATATTCCCGTTACCACCTCAACTACCCTTACACCGTATTATAATATAGACACGTTATTCCCAGACTATCCGGCGTTCATATGTAGCAAATATTGCATTGAAAGAGACAACAAATCACGGCACAGAAAAATAGGTAATTTGAAGTCACGGTTACTAAAATAACATACTCATTCTTACAATAGTGTACCTACGATACTCTGTCCCTTTTCCCAGGGACCAGGGATCACAAAGAAGGTCCGTTCGATAATGAATTCAAGTAAGGCAATTACCCTACTTTTGAGTTGCCAGGATTTCATGCTTGTAACGTATCTACAGCTTATTAAATCATTGCTTACACCAGTATCTTTGGCTTAATTTTTCAGTACCTGACCATAATTTATTTTTGAACTTAATTATTTAAATTTTAACAGAATCACTGATAAAATTATTTATTAAAAAAGTAGTCAGTTCGATACTTCTCCTGTCAATGAGAGATTCTGATTATCTCGAAACAAGTAGTGAAAAAAAAAAAAATTTAAAAACTCAAGTAGAGATAATTTAATGATGTTTAGTAATCAATCTATGCTGACGCTGTCTACGGTAATTATCAGGAACATACAAACCAATGCTCCGCATACTTTCAGAATTATCGATCAAATATGCGTGATTAAATAATATTCCTTCTAGTCACTAAAATTTTGTAGCCAAGCATACCCAGCAGAAACTCGGTTGGATAAAGCCAAGGATAATGTCCGTGTTCTCTCATCTATACCTATAAAACTCAATGTCTGTCTGTCTGTCTGTTCTCTATACAAATCCACACCGTTTGTCCGATTCGATTCAAATTTGGCATACTTATGCTTTGGGACTCGGCGGGTAACATAGGCGACATTTCCCCCCTATTCTTTTAACCCTTCCCCTCCGCTGATATATTTTCGATGCAAATCTGTACCGTTTGCCCGATCGGACTCAAAATTTTAAAACTTATTCTTTAGGACTCGGCAGGTAACATAGGCTATATTTCCTCCCCACCTTTTATCTTTTACCCTCCCCCTGATATATTTTTAATGCAAATTTATACCGTTTGAATCAAACCTTTACTTACCCCCACAAATTTATTTTCAACTTAACCCTTAACAATTTTATACTTCCTCTACCATAAGGGAGTAGTCATCCCCAAATCATTGAGCAAATCTCGAGTCTATATAACTGTGCTGAAGGGTCATATTCCACATTTGTTTAGCTTAATCCAAACTAACCTATCCTTTATTTTTGATGTTTATAGCGTTGACTTTATGGTTGGACATAATTATTAATAAGACAAAACAAACAAACTTTTACAAACCACACTGATTGTTTTCAAACGACTACCGGTTTCGATACCGTACTGTTTCTTTGTCAGGACAGATGCACAATAACTTGCATAAATTTAATTTGTGAGGGTCAAGTGTTAGATGCGGTTGGGGCCTCATTTGTAGCGGTGGAGGTTGTTTTGATTAGGCTCTGAAATGGGGAATATTCGTTAAATTTAATTGTTTGTTAATGATATATACATTTCTAAATTATCTAACCTAAGGTCTCCATTGTTTTAAAGTAAAATTTCGATGCCGTTTTCTTTTTTTAAATTGCGGCCTGTCTCCAATAGTAGGTTTGCGAATTCTGAGAAATTATTATTATTTACACAGCTTAGGTGTTTTTTAATTCTAATATAAAAACTTCATGTCGTCTTACCTATATAAAGTATTAAATCGTATTTAATGTATTCATTGTAATGACTGATGATATTATAGGTGACCATATTACCAATCCACGTCAAACGGTTCGTTCAGTAAAACTAATCGTTGAACAATAATTTTTTAATTACACATTACTGTGAAATTGACAATATCTTATTAATAAATATGTATATAGATTTCGTAATCTTCATTGTTTTCATTTTTCAAATTCATTTAATTCATGAAGAGGTTTTCTTCATTGGTAAAACGTTAAAAGTATAAATGATTAAACAAAGTATGAAAATGGAAAATAGATTAATTAAATGTATTAAGAAACAAAATTCTAAATAATTAATTTAGAGGTAGTATATATGAGATATGACTGAGGGTTTATTTAAATTTGCATACTGTCAAAGGTCAAAGTTATGGTCTAGAAATAATACAATTTAATTAATTTTTCAATGAAATTTGTTACACGAAAAAGAGTATTAAATTAAGATAACTTTGATACATTTTCTGGGGTTTCGTATTTTTTTCGCTAGAGTTGTTTGCCCCTGAATAAATTATGAATTTATGGATCATTATAATTTCCGACAATAAGAGAAAACTAGAAATTTTAGAATTTATGAAAAGTGTTAATAACAAATGAAATATTATATATAACCAAATACTTTTTGCACAGAGTTATCCTTTAAATTTATTTTCGCGTAGTACTTAATTAGGTATTCAACTCCCAATTTTAATTGTTAGCATAGGTAAATTGTATCCTGATGAAGGGATCATTGCCTCAAGACATGTTGATAATTCAATAAATAGTGGTTTTATATGATTTTTTTTTCATATCAATAACTACGTTATTATTGCGGAAAAATAATTCAATTTACTGTCGGTTATACAGGGTTATTTGGAAATCATTAAAAACCTCGCAGGACTATATTTCTGCCTTGATTATGAGTCGAAAATGTTCAAGCAGCCATGACCTAATATTAATAGTTATGGAATTAAGCAATATCAAATTTTGTATTTCTTTCAACTTTTCTGACTTATTTTTAACAAAAAATTATACCATTGTTACGAAAAATTTATTCCTTTCAATACAAGTTAAATAAAATTATAAAAACCCTGCAGAAATTCCAATTGGAATGTTTTCCTATTGGAATTGGAAGGTTTTTATTATTTTAGTTGACTTGTGTTAAAGGGAATGAATTTTTCATATTCAATATAAGTTACTGTAATGATAGTCCAACGTTTTACAAAAAATAAGTCAGAAATATTGGAAAAAAATGCAAATTAAGATGTTGCATTTCTCCATAATTATTGATATTAATTAGTTCATAATTGCTTAAACATTTTCGTCTCATAATTAATTATCGCAGGACTTTATTCCTGCTTTAAAGCAGGAATATAGTCCTGCGAGGTTATTAATGTTTACCAAATAACCCTGTACAGATTGTGATAAAAAATTACAAAACAAAAGGTGTAAACTTTAAAATTGTTTGAAGAACATCTAATCATATGGTGCATTGAAACTATTAAACTGGCCACGTTACAAGAAGATATGACCCAAGAAGCCTTCAGGACGGAGGTGTAGATGCCGAAGGCTGCAAGAGATGCGAGAGAGGAGACATTTTAGGGAGGCGCCCAAGACTCGCGATTTATTGAAGACCCCATGGCAAGAAGTTGTTAATTAACACTCAAGTCATTTGGAGATAATTAGACATATGCATTCCGCCTTTGAAAAATATGTTTTATTGCTAATTCAAGATTAACTTTTATTGATTTATGTCATTAAAATATCAAAAAAGTATTTACAAAGTAAAAAAATGCATTTATGCACAAAAAATAAAAATAAAAACTATTTTCCCCTAAAAAAATGTAGTTAACAACCATTTTTTCGCCTCTGGAACTCATTTTTAATAGAATAACACCTTTTTAAAATTGGTAAAACACTAACATCAAACAACCCTTCAAATGCTATCCGTTTTTACCATCCATTATCCAAAAATTACAAAATACCTGGTATATCAATTAATAATACAAAACATGGTATGTACCATTTAAAATTATTGAAAAATAATATATAATATATATTATAATTTCCTTCAAATAAAAAGAAATATATGACAGTACTGCCAGAGTAAAATTTATACCAACCATAAATTTTCCAATCAAATTAAAAAGCGTGTTAATTTCAGAATGATGGCATGAACATGATATTATTGAAGATAACGTGTTCATTCCTATGATTTGGACATGTTTTAATTATTTTTAAGTTCTGAACTTATTTCCAATGGAAAGAGCGTACAATATTTAGTTAAGACGGCTTATTAACTCACTTTTGACAAAAATGTTAGTTAACAACTTCTTGCCATGGGGTCTTCAATTGTTATATCGATGGTGGGAATGATAACAAATATCATTGCAATACACGTAAGATCTATCCTTGTATAATTACCAGCGTCAAATAAGTTAATATATTGATAAATTGACATTTCCCGCACCCCTAATCGGCCGATCAATATAAGGGTACAAAAATACCGGAAAATTATAACGGCTCCGAAACTATGAAGGTTGTGTGACACCCTGTATATGGCACTAGCTTCCCCTCCCTGGGCCGAAAATACTCCTAAGCCATCGGCAAAGTTAGTAATAATGGAGAAACGTGAAATACTTGGAAATGCCGCGCAATATCTATTAAGAATTAAATTAAGAAAAATGTATAATATATTGGCAAAAAAAAACCTGACCAAATAAAACAAATCTGAGAACTTGGTATGTAAAAAAAAGAATGCAAAAATCATTGCAAATTAATATGAAGACTTAAAAAGAAAAAAATTAATTCCTCAAAAAGAGCAAATGATTTTGTGGTGACATTATTGAATTTTATCAAAAAATAAATCTTAAAAAAGTTAAACAGAAAAATCAACAAAGAAAACAATGTATATTTATGCCATTTCCCCGCAGAGGTATGCAGAGAGGATACATCACCAAATTTGTTTGTTTACTCTTGCCTCATTCACATTTATACATCTTCACAGTTACTCCAGCAGAGCCATTCTCCAATCAATCAATTTTATTCTTCACAGTCCTCTCCTTACGCGTAGGTTCTACACGCTTTCACGGTGTCCCGGCAATTGCGCGCAAGACAACTGCGCGCCAACAATAACGCGCAATACAAAAGTAAATGAGGACATTAATTCCCTTGCGAGAGTTTCATTTTTGAGTGTAAATAATAATTAAATGTAAAACATTGTAAATATAACGGACATAAACAAAAAAACTTCATTTGTAACTGTTTAATATTAAAATCAATCATTTTTTATTTTTTTATTATTTTTTATTTATTCAAATTGAAGCTAACAATGATGTTTTACAAAGTAAAAGATTAAAGCGTTTGAATAATGTCTGCTCCATACATCTTTTAGTCGTTTACAATAATACCTATAAAATCACTTACTTACAGGTGATATCTTTGTGTATGTGTATGTGTGTGTGTGTGTGTGTGTGTGTACACGCGTGTATGTGTGTTGTACGTTGGTTTAAAGCCTATGAAATCATTATATTTTAATAATTATAATATATTTAACACAATGAGGGTTTATATTGATACGGCAAAAAAATATTTGCATTCTCTTGCTGAAATTCAACGTTCTGCAACCAAGCTTTTATTTAAAACTGTTCCATTTTTAAATATAAACTTTTTCATGGATTGTTTCTAAAAATTATTAGTGCGCCATACACAGGTTAGGTGAGATTAAAAATAACTTTTTTAATTTTGTAGTTTTGTTCTATGCCCTGTTGTCATATCTACATCACGACAATATATACTTTGAATATAGTCACGACCTTCAGTAGTGAGGATGATAAGCTAGATTAGTTTTGTGAAATGCCTGGCAATTATTGACATTGTCAGGTGTCTACGCTTTGCCGGTAACGTGTACATTTATACCCAGTACCCACCCAGTCATGCTTTATTGTTTTCCATTACATAAATATGTTGGTGGCGTGCTCCGACCACTTTCCGGGGATTATCGGCAATGTCTACAATATACTTTTCGGCGCCTGTCTTTATTTATAGGAAGCTTTTTCTAAATAAGGTAACTATACACCGCGAACATTCTTTCATTTAGAAAGCCCAATAAAAAAATATGTTTTCTGTCACTTTTTTCGACATATTAGACATTATAGCGACATTTGTTAATCACGTTAAACTGTGAATTTTTAATCTATAATTTTTAATGTAAAATAATTAGAATATTTTGAGTATGACCAAATTTTTCAGAACAGAACTGGATTTTTTGTCACAGGGACATCAATAATCAAGGGTGGAAATGGCGAACGTTGCATATGTGCAAAGTGATCAGTTAAGCCAACCGTACGATAGTTCGTAAGTCCTATGTACACCCAAAAAAGACTTCCTATACCTAATCTCCCTTAAAAACACAGTTTCGTCTCTGTGAGACATCTACAATATACAATAATTAAAATAATTTGACTTTTAGAAAAACAAAACAAAAAATTATTTTTAAATAATTGTCATTAAAACAATTATATTATAATATTTAAGATTTTTGTCACAGATTCGACGCGGTGGAGAAAAATTTATAAACAATTCTAAACATTTATTAAACTCGAATCACTTTGGTTTGATAATGTAATTCTTACTAATTCATCGCACTAGAATATTCCACTAATTTCTGGTACACTATATTCGTATCGTACAGTTCGCTTGTCTTCGCCGGGATCGTCCGTATTTTTATGTTTTTCGGAAAAAGTTCTCATATATGAAAAGAAAACATTTTTTATTGATTATATGAGTATTCAAAGTCAAATTTAAAGAGTGTTAATTAAATTAGTATAAACCAGATTTTAGGTCTACCAGTTTCGAAACGTATTCGTCTCTTCGTCAGGACCAACATTATACTACTATGTTCACAACATTATACACCACAACCATAGTATTGTTAACCTTGTGGTGTATAGTGTTGTGAACATAGTAGTGTAGTGTATTTCTCGAAACCGGTAGACCTAAATTCTGGTAGTGGTTTATACTAATTTAACTAACACTCTGTTATAATGTCTAACCACAAAGTTAATGCTTTAAATATTACAAATATTTAAAATTTAAAATAGTAGAATATTTGCTGAATAGTATTCGTTTTGTTACAATGAAATAAGTTTTGTAAACGGGTATTTCTAGACGGTACATGGAATGAAATGGACGGGGTCAGGGGCATTCAAATTATTAGAATTAATTATTTTATTAAGCCTGTCTGATGTTGAATTTGATTATAATTTATATTCTTCATCTATATGTGACCTATCTTCAGAGATGTGACTTATCTAAGATACAAGTATTTGAAATACAGATACAAGATGCAAAATACGTATTTTCATCTTGTATCTGAAATACTTTTTTGAATATTAATTTTGTATCTTGAATTTAAACACATTCTAAGATACTTTTTTTCCAATGATGTACCTATAATGAGACCTCATCGAAGAAAAATGAGCGATAAAATGTTTGAAGAACTGGTTTAAATTAAGTCTCAATTAAAACCATAAAAATATAATATTTAATTTTGTCACATTTGCGCGATCAACGCGATTTATTCGTAAATAATTCACGTAAAAAAATAAACTTACATTCAATAAAATGTGTTTTCTTATAAAAGGATTTTATCTTTAAAAAGTATTTGGAAGATACGTATTTTGTATCTAGTATTTCAGATACCATTCCAGAAAGTTATTTGTATCTGGTATTTTAAAGTACCTTGCATTTTGTATTCCAGATACTTTGTATAGGGTATCTTGTACACCACTGCCTATCTTAAAAATTGTGATCCCTTCAAATGTGAAAAGGATCAATTTTGTAACTTTCTCTGGCTGCTTTGTGCCGGATTTACGTCGAAAGCCATGGCAAGTATAGTGTATTCAATCACAGCTGTATCCCTTCCGCGACAAGTGTATCCGGTCCGCGACACGGGCGTGTTCGGCTGTAAAGTTCGGCAAAACAAAGATTTAATCAACATCAAATCTGTACGCGAAACACGCACTTTAATTAAATGAGGCAGCCATTCGTTTCATTGACACAAGCGCCGCGGAAGTTTACAAATATCTCACGGCGAAAATAACCCGTAAACAGCGCCGCGGCTCGAGGACCTTGGACTAGTTCCGTAGACCGACCAGGCGCCGAGGGGAACAGGCCGCATAATCAGCACAATTTTCGTGTGACATGCCACTGATAGCACAACGGAACAATGTTAAGGCTATTAATTACCAAAGTGAAAAATATAAATCACTTTACTGTAGAAATATCCATATTGTTACAGCAGATACTTCGTCCGTTTCAAGACGTTGGATTGTTGGATCATTTAAAGAAGAAGTGTTGCAGAATTTTATCACCGGAATTTTCGTGAACAGAAAATGGCCTGCATATCGTAGAGAAAAGCGTAAAAAAAGCGACAGAAAAATGATGTTTGATCAAAAAAAATGGAATTTTCATTTTCTTAAAAAATCGTTATTCACTCAAAAAAATACGTGTGCGATGGGGGGAAGCTCCTTACGCCTTTTCTTCAATTCCGAATGTAATTCGATATGGAGATCTAGATTGTTTATATTTTCGTTACGTAACGTTGAAGTTTTTTTCGATTTTTACTTCCTTTCTTTTAACTCGTGGCCTGCTTGCTTGCTTGTCGAAAAAACTTAGGATCGATTTTTAACCCTTTTCCCGTGATCCAATCGAGCTGAAACTTTGCAAATAGACTCGTGGCGACGATCAAGAAGATCCGTCAAACTTTCGTTAAAAAAAAAATAATTATAGTATAATTTTGAATTTTTCAAATTTTTAATGGTTTTTTCATACAAGTTGTATGGAGATTCCGACGCATATGGTAGACGCGAAACCCGAAAATGAGAAAGGTAGTATTGTATAAACTTGGTTTTTATGGATTACTTTTTTTTCTCTTTGACGCTGAGCATGATTTTACTATTGTCTCTCTGTGATGTATGTAAATAGTAAACATTCGAATCACATTACACATATATAAACAGTAAAAAATACTTGTAACAAAATATACTATTTTATTAACTTACTTTTCTAAGTTTGTATTACACATAGTGGTTGCAGTTTTTATTTCTCGAATCTTTATTGCAAAATTGCAATAATGAGATAATGTAACTCACGTATTTTTTAAAACAAATACCAAATAAGTTTTAACAAAATTTCCACGTGTTCAGTATTGAGGTTATACAACCTGTCGCGCACGATGCTCGTCTACTCGAATCTCGATACTCGCACGCACACTCGTAGATAGAGATTCTAGAGAATAGAGAGAGAAAGTCACATGGAGGGGGCGTAACGCTTTTTCCTTACTTGACGATTTTTACCAGTCAACTCCTACAGCAAGGAACTTTGTTCTAAAAAAGGCGTTGTGCCACAAAAGCAACCAAAATATCAATCAATAATATTGATATGGAGGTGTTCACCTTTCTCGGAAATTCATTTTAAATGTTTATCGATGAATCCATTTTCAATAGTTATTGTATTTTTTCCACTACTATTATTTGACACGAGTAGATTGTGTGCGACACACTTGGTATGATCAGGTTAACCAGATACTGGAACATGGTTCTGCAAGGATCCTCAATAATCGTCGAGCCTGCAAGAATAAATGTGTATGAAGCGAGAGTTGTGTGTGGCTCTCCATCCTCTCTAATTATCACCATAGATAAACAGCGTGATTAAAGGTTAGTTACTTAGTTTATTTTATTCCCTACGCACCTCAACAGATAATTGCATATTTTCCAGCGCTTTTTCGATCTTCAAAGCACTCGAACGCATAACTCCTTCAGCGATTCTGTGTTTATTTTTTCAATGATGACATTTTTTTCGTCATTTTTTTAACGTTTTTTGTCATCTTGGAGAACATGAAGAAGGGTGAAATACAATAACGGTATTTTTTTTGACCAGAAATTTACAAACAAGTTGTGAACTTCGAGCAGGTGTATGCCATGGGTTGTTTTGGACACAAATCTGGACGCTTTCTTCAAATTTATTTTTCTTTTCTTCGCCGGATTCATCTTAGAACCTAATATCAAGGACTCACGATACATTACGCCGTTGAAATCGAAGAAAACAGTAAGAAAAATCTTTAAATTCGATCGAAATTGACGAGCTTTTTTCAGTCTTAGCTCTCCAGGAAGCTTCCGTTGAGTCAAATACGCGTCATCTTCGTACATCCATGTTTCACAACCAGTCCCGAAATAATTATGTAACAAACTTCGATATTTGTACTAAATTTCGGTTATTTTCTCAATTAAATTTGATGTGATTTTAATAAATATCACACAGTGCGCCAAACATCCGATTGTTTGCGATTTGTGTGGACGGGGCTTATCGTGCCGGCGTAGTGAGCGCAGTTTCAAGAAACTTGCGTCGAACTTCTGCATAACGTAGTGCATATTATACTCACCTGTGGAACTTCTCTGTAATTATTGGTAGTCTTACTAGCTATTTTACATACAGAGCTATTCAACAATTGATAATATTTTTATTACATATATATATATATATATATTGAGTACACAAAGTAATCACCATATTTCTTGAGTACGTAAAAATTTTTAAGAACACAGTTAGCTGATTTTATTATAATATCATAATGGTGATCCCTCTGGAGACAAAATCCAGTAATTTTGCTTAAATATTTGAACATGCTCAATTTCTCTGAACAAAACATGAACAAGCTCGAACAAAAAAATTCTGTGTAAAAAATTTTATTACTCTTTTAAACTTATTTTTATTAGCATGAATAACATATAAACTTACCTACATTAAAATAATATTTCTCAAACTCTAGCCAAAAAAAAATTAGAAGTCTCATTACAAGCGGCAACATCTATTTACTGTTTCATTGGTTTCAAAAATTCGAAAAATACCTTACCTAACTCTGCTGGCTTGATATATCTAGGCACGTTTTGGAGCTCCAGAGTCAGTGCAACGGGGTACGTGTTTATTATTGTATTCGTTAATATTTATGCATGCGTACGAGATAAAGAAAAGCATTTTTTCTAAAGTGATTTTCTGAGACGCTTTTCATAACATGTTTTATAATTTCTTAATGTTCTCAGTTCCGCGCGCTACAAAAAGTTTCCCGAGAAAATAAATCGTTTTCGCAAAGTCGCATTAAAGGGAGTCTTCCAGAATGTAGTCGGAGGCATTCCGCACCTCCAGGCCGGTGAAGTCCCCTGCCTTTGTGTCTGCCTGCCGCGCGCCGTATTAAACTTCCGCTGAAACTTGGGCTGGACCCGCGCAGGGCAGCCTCGCGACAAGCGCTGCGAGCAAACTTGGGTTTTACTGAATAAATTAGTCGACGCTTAGTCGCTTCTAGCTGGAGAGTTGTGACCGTGTCGCGTTCGATGCGCGATTGTGATGTGAAAAGATCCGAGTCGGAAAGAACTGTGTGACAGGTTCTGAAGTAAACGAAGTTAGCGACATCTGTGGGGATTTAGGGGAATGAAAATGGCTTTGTACAGGCCGCATGGAAAAGGCGCTTACAACTCATATATGAAAAGCTTCACGCAATTTGAACATATATACAACTTCCAAAAAATGAATAAGCATGGTATATTCTATCATGGGTGGAAATGGCGAATGTTACAATTGTGTAAAGTGATCACTTAAGCCTACCAAAAGACAGGTCATAAGTCCTGTTACACCCAAATGACTTCTATACCTACTTTCCCATAATTAATACAGTTTCGTCTCTGTGAGATATCTATAATATACACTAATTGATTAATAATGTCTCTGTGACATAAATCCAGCACTGTTCTGAAAGATTTGAACAAACTCAAAATATTCTAAACGAAGTTAATTTTTTTAACCCCTTCTTCGCCATGCAGTATTTAACTTAAATGTAAAGTAATATATATATACATATTTTTATTTATTTATTCTTGAGAAACTAACAGTACATATAAAAATCAGATTACACATGATTATTACATAGTATAGAGACCATCTTACAAGTTTCCACAGAGTTAACATGTTATATATTAACATATAGCAACAATAACTTCAATTATACAAAAAAAAAAATAAGTTACGAACAAAGTATGAAAGTCAAAGAATTAAAGGTAAAAGGGGAATCAGAATTGGATTGGAAAGGACAGATCTACTTAGTAAAAAGGGGAAGAGATATGAAGAAAAAGAAGTGCAAAAGATATATAGCATAAAGATATCTGATAAATACATCTGCATTTACATATACGAGGTCTGGACAAAAGAAAGAAAATGGATTAAAAAATAGAAAAAAAAGTTTTATGACTGGGGTGAATATCCAAGAGTTTTAAATTCATAGATTGATGAATTGAAGAGATCCAAGTCGCTGCTAGTGTTGAACAAATTAGACGAGCGATATATAAAAGAGTTTTGTAGGGAGTTGGTATTACAGTGTGAAAGGCTCAAGATCTCTACCTCTACCTCTACCAAGAACTCTACGATCTAGTGGATCTTTCAGGTACTCTCAGGGAGATGCGCCGCAGAAATGCTGGGCAGTCAATCTTAGTTCAGCTCTCAGTGTGAAAGCGAATATGCTGTGTAGAAGGTTTCGTCTTTGTAGCACCGCTGTAAAAAGAACGCTCTTCCTTGCCTTCTATGCAACGTTATATACATGTGAACTCTGGACAAATTATAAAAAGAGCAGCATAGAAAGACTTTGCATACAATATAAAAACGCCTTTCGTATGATGTTTGGCCTTCCCAGATATTGCAGCGCTTCCGGTATGTTCACTGAGGGGCGTGTTCCCAACTTTGCAGCCCTCATAAGATCCAGGGTGACAGGGATGAGGGAAAGGATATACAGCTCCGGAAATATCCTTATCCTGGAAGCCCGTCTTACTCCAGCATCCAGCATCGATGCACACTGGAGAAAGATACTGGCCCCGCATAATTGACTTGCCATCGCTCGCTAAAGCCGATATTTTACCATATATTTCTTTTGATTACTTTTAATACTTCTCTTCCATTTTATATGATTTTACTATTTCTCTTTTGTTTTATATAATATTTTTAATGTGTGTATTTTCTTTTATATGGAATGTGTGGGATTGCACGAACCTCCCCACATTCTGGAATAAAGCTATATTTATTTATTATTTATTTTATTAGAGGTAGAGGTCAATCATGGAAAACTAATTAAACAGGGTTATTTGGAAAACATTAATAACATCGCAGGACTATATTCCTGCCTTGATTATGGCATGATTTTGATTCAAACAGCCATAGTTATGCAATATAAAAGTGTGCATTTTTTTCAATATTCTTGACTTATTTTTTACAAAACGTTGAACTATCATTACAGTAACTTATATCGATTACGAAAAGTTAATTTTTTTCAATACAAGTTAAATAAAATGATAAAAACTGCAGGAATTTCAAGTGGAATGTTTTCCAACTGCAATTTGAAGGTTTTTATTTTTTTATTTCACTTGTATTGAAGGGAATAAATTTTGAATAGTTGATTGAAGTTACTGTAATGATAGTTCAACTTTTACAAAAAATATGTCAAAAATATCGGGAAAAAAATGTATATGTTGATGTCGCATATCTCTATTACTATTGATATAAGGTCATGGTTGCTTGAACATTTCCGACTAATTTGCAAGGCAGGAATCCACCTTTTATACTCAAATACACAAATACTCATTATTTGACATTCCTTACGGAAAGTGCCTGGAGGAACTTTTTTATATACAACAAGACGTTTGTTACCCGTAAAAAATGACGGAACATTGGTTGGCGTCTTTGCTAAGCCCTAGTATATATTTATAGGATCTTTTTGGCGGATTGCGGATATGTGATGGTGGCAACATCGATGGCGTTCTACGATAACATTCGCGCCGAGGTTCGCGCCCCACCTCCAGCCGTTTAATTTGTTTTTTTAACTGTGAATTCGAACGAAATTACGGACGTCACACGACGTTACGACATACGGACGGACGGACGGACAGACAACGAAATTATTATGTTTGATGGTTTGGAATGTTCCGAATTTCCGGATGGCTGTGAATAAGGTCACGATAGGCAGCATCTGATATAATTCCAAAAGGAAGAAAATGGTCCTTCCAACTAAATCCTCATTTTCAATATTTTGATCACTATTTTGATTATAAAATATTATAACTAATACACTATTCCATAAACCACTATTGCGTAATAACTGCTTTAGGACGTCGTTTAAACGTATTTTTTTAAATTCGATTTTCCTTATTATTTAAACACCACAAAAAAATTATAACGGACGTTTTGAAATGAAAAGTTTGTGTCAATATCCCTACATGTGACTCCATTCAGAAATACATCGGAATTAAATATTATAAACAAAATGAATTTTCAAAAAAGCAACAGAATTGTAGCACATCAAATTGTAGCACACAGAATTGTAGCACATAAAATAAAATATATTAATTAGGTGGATATTTTTTTCCATCTAAAATATCGACACTGCGTAATAATGTGAAGTTTACCGCCATCTGCGGGCGGCGGCTCGAAGCAACGGTGGTTTTGCGCGCGTTTTATTAATTGCAGGTTAATTTGTAAATGACTAAAAGAACCTTCAACTACGCAGTTAGTAATTATTACGCCCTACGTACGTTAACCCCCTGATCATTTTCAATGTGTTTTTAATATGCACTAAACCTATATTTTAATTTAATTTATAGTAATGATAGTATACCATCCTTAACACACATAGTGTAAAGAGAATATTATTAAAATTATAAAACTCAAATTTACAGTAAAAATAAAACACGACTTTAAAGATTTTATGCTATAATAAAAATTTCTTAAATTGTTGATATAACGCCCCTCATTTTACTTACAATGGTAAAGGAAATGTAACAATTTTTTTCAAAATATTTTGATTTTGTCCAAATTTTCCGGAACAGAGTAGGACTGGATTTTTGTTACGAGGACATCATTAATCACGATATATTATTGATGTCTCACAGAGACGAAATTATATTTTTTTATGGAAAAGGTCTTTGGGTGTTCATTGGGCTTACGACCTTATCATACGGCGGTCTTAAGTGATCACTTTACACAATTTAACGTTCACATTTCCACCCATGATCCCATTTTGGATCATGTATATATTTGAATTTTACAATTTGTTTCTTATATGCGTTGTAATAATCCTCAGCGCGATCGACATCTAAAGCTTTTTTATTCCCCTTAAATAACCACAGATGTCACTTATGACATATCTATTTTTTATGATTGGAATTTTTTAGTGATATCCTTTAAATGTGAAGCTAATGAGATTACACTAAGTGATCAATTAAGACAGCCGTACGATTGGTCGTAAGCCCTATGAACACCAAAAAACTTCCAAACCTACTTTCCCATAAAAAAATATAATTTCGTCCCTGTGAGACATCTATAATATGTCTTGAACTTTTTTTTATTACAAATCAGAACTATTAACATTATTTTAAATTATTATCAAAAACACACTATTCGGGCGACATTTATTATTTTTGAAAAATTTTAATTTTTCAGTGATCGTTCCAAAGAGATCTGGATGTGCATTACGTAACTAACTTACTTTTCGCCGCAAGGATAGGCAGAGAGAATGGAGAGTCGCATTTTTCTGTTCTGACACACGACTCTCGCCTCATCGACATTCATACATCTTCGCATTAAATGTCGATGATTGATATATCTCCTGAAAGGATCATGTTCTAGTATCTGGTTAAAATGGTCCCGCCATGATTATCAAAATAACTACAGAGTGTAATAGGAGTCGGACATTGCAAATTTTATTTTTGAGATGATTAGTAGAATCGAGGCAAAATTATATGTTTAGATTTAGTTTTGTGCAGCGCTGATGAAGAAACAGACCCTCCGAAACCAGCATGCAAAAAACTTTAAAAGTCAATTGATTATAAATAAAATATCTAGATTTCATTATTTATATTAAACATTGTAAATATAATCAGCGTTCGTTAGCATTATTTACGATAATTTCGACCAGTTGTCGAGTCTATTCTATGTTTTAAACCCCTATCATATAATATTTGTTATCTTCCTCAACATTTTCCTGACGTAATAAAATAAAAATTATTTTAATTATTTTATTTTATTAATTGATTTCTTCATCCAAGTTGTCCATATATTAATTAAAAACGCTTTTTTAAATCATTTTATTAATACATATTAACATTTGATAGAGGACTTGACATTTCTTATAGTAACTTTACGCATACCTAAATTAGTACGTCCCTATTTTGCCTCAGGACATTATAAAGATGTTGATATCATGATAATTGGTGGAAATATAGGGATAATATTCGTACGACATGAGCTAAAAAAATATTTTATTGCATGATAGTGAAATAGTAAAATTTCTAGAAGGCCAAAAATATTTGTACCCACTAGCCTTCCCAAAGATGAAATCCTAGATGAGCCAATTATGTAGTTTATAATACGATTAATATATTTCTTAACAAAATTTCAAACTATCTTGCAAAATATAAAAATATATTTTTTTAGACAATGTTTTTCCTTAAATAAAATTAAAACGTAAATTAATAATACTCAAGTAAATAAAATAAATATAAATTTAGAAATGCCTGTGTATATTCACTCATCCAATATCACGCCACAAAGTATTAAAACCAATCAACTCAAATAGATTCCATATATAAAACTCGATTAAAAACTGCGAATAGCGGTCAACAGGTTAAAACCGTTAAACCCGACCTGCGCGTGTGTACTAATTAAATAAATTAACCCTTCTAACGTGTAACTGAAGTTAAACTCGGTATTAGTTAAACCAATAGCTATATTATTTATGCAAAGGCCGCAGTATTGCGAATCTAAACTACCCCACTGTGAATACGGCAGGTTTAAAGGTGAATCCCGAAGAGCGCGACAAGTGTGAAAACTCTCAGTCAAAACGGAGAGACATCTAAGACAGAATAAGCGAATTGTTTGTTAGCAAAATACCAACAAGATGCTGGTTTTGCCCTTTTTATAATGTACCAAAATGCTACGCGTTTCATTGCACGGGCTGCTGTGAATATGGTGGGTTTAACGCGGCTGAGCAAGAACGGTCCTTATGCCGTCTGCGCATAAGGTCGGAAAATGTAGCCGGGAAATGTGATTTATTTATCAACATTTTCGCGTTGGTGTGAGTTTAGGGCGAGACTCGGGGCTTCTGTGTGTAGCTTTTGTTGTGACGGCGTCTCTTTCTGGCGAGCGCAGCGGGTCACTAGAAAGTATTTTCAGCATGTTAAGCTATTACTTTTATTATTCATTTTTTAAAAAAGAGCTAATTTTGTAAAAATCACATTGAAAAATTGAAACGTCGACCAATTTTTACTTTGGGAACAGACCCAAAATAGTTAAAATGAATCATTTTAGTTTTCGCAAAGTTTATTATTTTTTAAAATTAATATTTTTTAATATAAATTTAAATTAATGTTTTCATTTTTTTTATTTATGTTTAATATTTCCTATAAATTACTTTAATGAAAGTCCAACGTGATTTATTAACGTTGTACAGTATATAATTCAGAAATATTAGAAAAAATTCGCACGTTGTAGTATCGCATTACCATAACAATTGATGTTAGGACATTGTTGCCTCAACATTTTCACCTCATAATTTAGGTAGGAATCTGTAAAATATTGTGGACTAGTTTTGTTACACCCTGTATGTATCGTAGTGGATTCTTTTATAGTTTTATTTAATAATAATTGCATTATCTCTTATTAACAAATGTTTGCAACAATTAGATGAGTTTATGTATTCATGAAGTATGTTAGATAGAAGAGGGAAGATTAGGAATTATATCTAGGGGAAGGTAACTAGGGAAATAAGATGAATTTTGCTTTGAATGCAATAATTTCAAATAGGAACATATCAACCAAGTTTTGACTAGATTTACACAATGGAATAATGTTGAACCAACACTGGTGTACAGAAGTGAAACCAGATGAAAGGAGATTGAGTGTGCTGGAAATTAAGTCACTAATGGTTATCCATTTATGATTGTGAAAAGAATGAGAAAATTAGCAAAACTTAGTATTATAATTATATAATAGGGTCCCTTAGATGGTTTGGGTATCTTGAGCGAATGTAAGAGGAAAGCATGGTAAGAAAGACTTAGAAACAAGTGTTGGTGGCGCCAAAAGGAGGGAGAGTGGCCGACTTGGCATGACCAGTTTACCAGATGCTGTTAGGGACCACGACAATCGTCGAGCCTGCACGCGAAGATATATGAATGTAGATGAGGCGAGAGTTGTGTGTCAGTCCAGACGAGTGTGACACTCCATCTTCTCTACCTATACCCGAGGATAAACTGCATCATGGTAAGTTATCTCACAGTAGAGGACGTCGGTGAAAGACTTGACTTTATCTGATAAACCAGATACTGGCGGATGAATCTGAATGTGGAACAGGTGAGACTTCCGTACCAGCTTCTGTAGCGCTCTAATTTCTCTGCCTGTACCCGCAGAGAATCAGAGTGATGGTATAATATTCTCAAACTAAAATAAAAATAAGATACGTTAACGCAGACCAATGTCTAAAAATAAAACGTGGATAGTAAAGAAATACGCGGATAATAAAAAAATGCGCGGATAATAAAAAATTACATATGCGTCATAAATTACTAAACCACCCTGTGGCAGCAATAGCGACAGGGTGATCCAAAAGTGTTGGGTGTGTACAGTCACTGATTCTCATTGGCAAGAAAATAAGCTTTGTGTAAGTCCCAAAGGACGTAAGAAGGATGTATGTGTGTGCGGCGGCGGGCGCTGGGGGGGGAGGGGGGGGGGGGGCGGCAGGGGTTGGCGAAAAGTAATGTCCCTCTTCATATTTTGGTTTCATACAGATCTAATAATTTTATTACGCACCCCGGGGAGAGGCTCAAGAGATGATAGCCGAAAAATGATTTGTGCCGTGTATTATTATTTTTGCCGTTTTTTAACCCCTCAGTACCAGCGTCGATTTTAGAGATTTTCATAAGTTTTTAAAAATATTATTTTGTGAAACAACTGCTATAAAATGGACACCAATGGCATTTTGATTTCATTATAACTCAGCTTAACAAACCTTATCATTTTTTGAAATAGTGTCAACGTAAAATGTTTTTTTATTAATCAATTAGAAATGACATAAAGAAAAAACAAATTAATTTTTTAATTAAATTATAAAACAATATTTTAAATATTTTAACTGTTACCGGGATTCGAACCAACGGACCTCCATTATATTCGGGGATGGCGCGTTATCCAATTTTGCCACGGCAGCCTGGTAAGCTAACAAAAAAATTTCGACCTTATATGATGTCTCTTGTTAATAGATTAACATTTTTATTCCATGTTTAAAACATAAATCTATTAATATTTAATATTTCTAAAAACTTACAAAAATCTGTAAAATCCGGATAGAATGAATGTCCGTTGGTTCGAATCCCGGTAGCAGTTAAAAAATATTTTCGTTATTTTGATTTTTCTGTATGTCTTTTCTAATTTATTAATAAAAATTTGTTTTATAATTCTCAGAACTTTGTTCTGAAATTGCAACTTCACAATGAGAATTCGTTTTCTTTAATAAGTGATAACGTACTAAGCAGTGAGAACATTAAATAACTAAGGAACCTTGTAAAATAATTAACCCATACAACATAGTTTTCAAAATAATTCCATTATTAAAAAACAATTATTATTAAATAAATTATTTTATAGAAAAATAACGAGCTTTTGTTTTGCAGCTATGTTAAATAAAAATATAAATTGTCCATAATTCGAATAATTTTAGAATAGTACCCAAAAGTAGGGTCCTTAGCCAAATATTCGAGATAAATTTGCATTTTTTGTGTATGTGTGACTTAAAAAACTTATTTGTTCAAATGCTGTTCCCTAATGTATTAGCCAATAAATGAAAACATTTATTGGCTAATACATTAGGGAAGCATACATCTTACCTGCTGAGTTCTTTTAGCAAAAACTTTGTAATTAAATAATGAAAAGTTTGAATCATAAAAAGCTGGCTGAACTTATTTTATAATCATGGTATAAATATTTAATTCTATATCTCTAAGAGAAATATTTGTAAATATTATATTATAAATAGATTTTTTGGGCAACATCAGTTATCTTTGCTTCTTTGGCGGTTTTTTTCATCAGATACATGATTTCTCAGAGATATTTTATGCTCTTTGGACTTCCTTTAATTTGTGTAAGGATTTACTTCTCAGCTCCGTAGGTCTCAGTATAATTGTGGTTTTTTGGCATTGAAGATATGTCCTTGTTTTCCAAATGCTGTCCAACCTAGCCGGTTCGTTTCTTCATTTCTCCCTCTCGATTCTTCCTTGGTTCCCCTTGTTGTATTATTTGCCCTAAGTATATATATTCTTGCACAAAATTCGATGCTCATTTATCGAATTCAAAATATTTCGCTAATCCTATAATCACCTTTGCAGTATTGTGAAAAAAAAAGTGTCGCATTTAATCGAAAATAAATATTTCCAGTTAAAATATGAAGGGAATCAAATATGTAAGGTTTTAATTTGGACGCTAAACGCTTTTCAGCAATTTGATTAAAAACAGTATTAAAATTTCAATTCCGCGCGTAAATTTGACAGGAATTTTGATTGAAATATAATCGAATGTGATCTGTTACCGTGCAGGGACAAACAGTTTTGTAATTACACTGGGGTATTTATTTTGAATTTTCATGTCACATTTGATGCAGTGTGATGTTTAATTGAGGGAATTATCGCAATCGGCTTTTGTCAATAAAATTAAATATTAATGAAGAATCCATCACAAAAATTAATTTAACCAAATAATTTATTACCTGATATTTTTAAATTAAAAATTTCTTACCTTAATTTTTAATGCAGGCAACTCCATATACACGTTAATAATAAGTATGCCTATATTTCAGGACAATCAAACTGGATGAGCAAGACCTGTTTAGCCATAATATAAGTATACAAATTACAATATTACTATTACATTAGCTGTAACTTGTCAAAAATGACGGTACTTTTACATGTCGGTTCCTAAGGAAGAAGTATTTATTTATTTTTATTTTAAAAAATCGAGAAAAAAATAGACAATAAAATTTCGTAAAAAAAAAATTCGTAAAAAAAAAAAAAATCCAAAAAAAAAAATTTTTTTTAAATTTCCAAAAAAAAATTGTAAAAGAGAAGATACAGAAGAAGAAAAGGAGAATCTAGGAATCGTGATATTGTGAATACCAGTGATACGCATATTAATTAATTGAAGTAAAATTATTCAGCGAAATACGTACTTACGTGCGATAGTTTAACGAAGTTTAATTGAAAGCGTTAACAATTTATAATAAAGTGTTCATGGCGAGTGATAAATTGCGAAATTGTGTGGATTCGAGATGAGTGTTTAAATTTAATTCGTGTCTCCAGTAATTTTGTCAATTTATTAAAATAAGTAATCACTAATTATTAAATATATCTCCCAAAGCCACGCCCCGTGACAATATTTCGTCTTTTAAACTGAGCCCGAGTCATGAAAACTAGATGAAATGTCGTTATAGTGATTGATTACTCTAAGTGTAGGTGAGAAATAGCCTAGATTGGTATTGCAAAACTTGGTGTGGAATAAATAAGCTTGGAGATCTCATTAATCGGACAGTTGTGTAAAATATTCTTGAAATTATTATATTATGAGAGAGTCCAATTTGTTTTTACTATTTTGTAGAGTATCATAGGACCGCAGTTTTTGTATTACTTCATAGAAATTAGGTGAAAATTTTCTGGTCTCTTGTCATATATATCAAGCAAAGCCTTCAGTGCTTTGCCATATTTCATCGGTTTTCTAATAAAATTCTCTCATTACTTGAAAATACAAGTTAATCTGCCACCGAGTGTGGCGCAAACATTAATTTCCGCATGGATGTTGTAATAATACCTTTCGGATGAATTCACGAATTCAATTAAAAGTATCGCTGACATTAAATGATAATGTCTGTCACGAGGTACCTCGCTCTTTTATAAATAAATTGCATAACATATTGCACATTTATTATTTTTGCCCCACTATAAAATGAATTGCATGACAATATATATATTTATAATTAGAGCTCTACCTTTAAATAAATGCAGAGCACGTTTATTATTAGTGACTAGCTCTTTGTACCCGACCTATTAATGACGGTCAAACATGGCGAAAAAGATACAACACCAAGCTCTATAACCTTTACCAGGACGTCTGTGTAGTCAAGTACATTAAGATTAACAGATTGCGCTGGCTGGGACATCTACACCGTATGGATGATCTGGAGCCCTCAAAAAGAGTGCTGTTTAATGACCCAATGGACAGAAGAAGTATCGGAAGGCCAAAACCGCTGTGGTTAGATGATGTCGTTGCGGACTGCCGGGCCCTGGGGCAGCAAAACTGGAAAATGGCAGCCAGCGACAGAGCAGCATGGAGGATTTTCTTGGAGGCAGCTAGGACCCACCAAGGGTTGTAACGCTGAGGATGGATGGATGTTTGTACACGATTTTGCCCAAGTAGTGACCAAATTTAGTCAAAAAAATATGATGGGAAGGTGCTGTTATTTTCCAAAAGAATGGCGGAGCATATTTTCATCTAGTTGTAAGATGCAATTAGAAACGCTTGTTTCGGTTCTGTAAGAGTATTCATGTGTACGATTGAATTTTATTTTCGAAATACAACCTAATAGTAGATAACATAATAATCAAACAGGGTCCAAAAGAATAAGTATGCAAAATTTGAGTCAGATATGTCAAACGGTATAGATTTGTAAAGAAAATATATCAAGGAGAGACGTGGGGTAAAAGGTGATGAAAGAAATGTGGCCTATTTTACCCACCGGGTTCGAAAGAATAATTAGTCAAACTTTGGTTCAAATCGGTCAAACGGTGTAGATTTGTTTAGAGAACACAAAAACAAACAGACAGACATTGAGTTTTACAGGTAAAGATTAACTTTTAAATAAATGCATGATACGTTGCATTTTTCTTATTAGTCCTGCATTTTAACACACTTCGAGCGAGTTTGAAGAAAACTAGCACGGAGCCTGATAACTAGAAGGATATCCCTTGATTGAGTGCAACAGCAAGTACATTGCACCAGGAATGTACTTGCCATTGGAGCGAATGGAAAGGGCTAACGCAATTACTGCAAAAATAGGAGAAAAAGAAAGGAAAAGGATGAAGATCCATCCCTTAGAATGCTCAGATGTTGTACTTGTACGATACATGAAAGAGTTTTTGGTTCAAGAACAGAACTACTCAGTCAATTGAGGATCAACAATACACAAATCACGACAGACATCATGGTATGTGTACAGTGGATGTATATGTATTGTTCATAACAAAGAAGAAACATAATGAAGAAGAAAAATAACATCATTGATGGAATCTACTTACAAGGACAGCTTACAGAAAATAAAGGCATCATAGTACGACGAAACTGCAACTCAGTACCTATATATAACACAGGAATTATTCCGATCTATTTTTGTAATCTTCCTAAAGAAAGAAAATTATACTTTGGTTACAATGTAAAGGAAAGATGTGAACCTTCTGTTGAAAGTAAATGCCACATAAAGCAAGCTCGTTCAACCGTTATCCGTATGAAAAAGATGTTCTTCTGTCAAGATAACCTTAAATTACGAATGCGAATTATCATATGAAATGGAAGTATGGACGCTTACCGAAATCGTAGCATTCGAGATGTTGATCTATAGAAGAATACTAAAAAATAAGCTATATGGACAGAGTTACAAATGAAAATATAATGGTTGTTGAATAAATATAAAGAAAAAATTAGAACAATAAAAATCAGAAAACTTCATGAGACATCCTAAAAATTACGAGATAAAATTACATATGTAGTAAGAGAGAAGAACGTGATGAGTTTTGAGAATGTGTGGATGTTCTTACGGTGGAATTGATGAACGTTTCATTGTGTAAAATGCTCACTTAAGCCAGCTCATACCATAATCCCTGGAATAACTTATAAAGACTTTCATACACGTTTATCATGTAAATGGTCTCTATGAGACTTCTATAATACATCTTAATTAATAATACATTTGATTGAATGTATTTTTTACAACAATACTCGGAGATGAAAAAAATATTTTAAATATATTGTATAGTTAGACTCTTAAGTATAACCTAAGCCGCGCGCTGGGTGCTTATTTATTAGATTTACAGACAAGAAAATAATTATATTAAAATACCTCGTAAATAAGATAAAAGGCTACTGAAAAATTTGTCCCGTCATCTGACATTTTTTCAATGCGACCAGCCCATCGCTGTCTTCGGTACCTATCTACCTAGAATCTGATAATTTTTTCTTGCTAAATAAAACTTTCGAATTAAATGTAGGCAAACATTCGAATTATTGACGTAATTGTCAACCGAAACAAGAGAGAGAAATAATTGTGATAAGACCTCTCGCTAGACGTTTTCTCGTGAATTGGGTCCTCTGGGCACGCCTCTCGACCTACGGTAATATGTTCCAATGCGGAGCGTAAAGTGTGCCAGATGTTTCATGTAGAGAGGATAGTACGCCACAAATCAGTTAATTTTTTTGATATTATAATTCTAAAAATATCTACTACTGCTTTTTACTTCCACAAAGGTGATTGCCATTCATGGCACATTATTTGATTGTGGTAAAGGACTTTCGAGTCCTCTAAAGATAAAAAAGCAGAACAATTTGTAATACCCGTTATTTGCATCAAAAATATTATCATGAGATGATAAAAGCAGAAAGATTTGCATGTAATCCAGGATTTTACAACACTCTTCACCTTTTGAAAGGAAATTGGAAGCTTCTACAAAGGTTTCGAATGAACCAATATACTCTGGAACCATCGCGACGCGACGTTTGCCCTATAAAAGGAATCGACCGATTATTGCGCATCAGTGTATCAGAGTTGTTTACAGCGAGCTTAACGCCATAGAAATCCACAGACAAGCGAAAGCGTCTGTTGCCAGCGCGTGTGTGACCAAGCGACAGATATTCGGCGCAAGTACGAAAAATAGTCTGAATTATTAATTGAATAATTAGTGTGTGAAATATTCCAGAAACACTTAAAGTGAATTTAAGTACAGTGCTCCGATTAAATTCGTATTCAGTGACTTTGCGTATTATATAAAATATTAAAGACTTTAACGGGTAAACGTCGGCCAAAGAGGTCGGATACACGCGCAGACCAAAAAACACCACAAAAAAAAAATTAGTGAAAAGTTATAGTTTTTATAACATGTTTTCGCTTCTCTTTTTTGTTTTATGAAAGCTCTCGATTTCATTTGCTGTCCATGTACGATTCTCTCCAAACTACATACACATCATCGATTTAACGAATCTAATTTTGTGGTACATTTATAATATTGTTACGATTAAAAAAATCCTCCATTAAGCATTCCAGAACAATCTTCGACAGCTTCCAGAACCTTCTGGAATATTTCGAAACTTAACTCGCCTTCTAGAAGCCCGTACCTACGAAACACGTCGAACGCGGCCAGTTTTTACGTTTAAGTTTCTGCTGTCTTAAAATGTGGCGGCTCGCGATATCAGCGACTATAGTACAACAACTTATCAATAGTTATTGAAATATGCAATATCAAAGTTTGCATTTTTTTTCAATATTTCTGACTTATTTTTTGCAAAAAGTCGAACAATCATTACAGTAACTTATATCGATAATGAAACATTCATTCACTTCAATAGAAGACGAATAAAATGATAAAAACCTTTAAAAAATTTTTAAAAAGATTTTACTACAAGGTTTTTATCATTTGATCTAAGTTTTATTGAAGCAAATGAATTTTTCATTACAGATAGTTCAACTTCTTGCAAAAAATAAGTCAGAAATATTGAAAAAAACGCAAACTTTAATATGGCACTCAATGACTATTGCCGATAATTAGGTCATGGTTGCTTGAACATTTTAGACTCATAACATAGGCAAGAATCTACCCGTCAAGTTTCTGCTGCTAGCTCTGGTACACACTATATATATTCGTTCTATTAAGGAGAATATATTTAACTGTAGAGACGCGGGCTGACACTGTCCGCACCAAAGGACTCCTCAGAACAACTGAAATGAAGGTGCTGAGATCCATTACTAGAAAAACTCTAAGCGACCGTGTCCAAAATGAAGACATAAGGAAAACTAGCAAAATAGAGGACATAGCACAAAGTAGATCCGGAAGGAGATTCTGGCGGGTTCACGTAGCCAGAATGGGCAGTGACAGACTGGTGCATACAGCAGCGAATTAAAACCCCTCTGGGCGACGCGCCTACCGGGAAGACCACCACGGGAAGAGAGGGATAGCTGGACCTCGACATCCCAGGAGGCGTAGTTTTCTGTAGCACAGATCAACAGATCAACTAAAATAAAAAGAAGAAGAAGATATATAACTGAATAATAAGGTCAGTTATGTATATTCTCCTAGTTATGAATAACGCCACAAATTTACCCGAAACACCTATGCCCGCAGCGCTGTGTAAAAGTTTGACAGTTAAAATTGGAATTGAGAGCGGCGTACTCACATAAGCTATTTAAAGAGTTGCCGGTCATTGTTCCGATTTTTAAGCGTCCAATCGTGTGAAGTGAAGCGAGTACATACCCAGCGACAAATGGAAAACCAGTTTATGACAGTTTATATAGTTTATAGAAATATGACAGAAAATTAATATGTTTAATATCATTTATTTATCTAATCAATCAAAATGGTTTATATATTCAAAGAGACATTTTCATATAACTGTTAATTAATTTCTTCATTATCACGGTATCATGGCTGCTATAAAAATAATTTAAATTTTATTAACTATATATACAAAGTCTCTGGACATGCATTTAATAGAAGCACCATTCTCAAATTAATACTTATTGCTTCTAGAATATTTCACATAGGTTCACACTAATCACGTCATTTCGCACGCAAGTGGTCGCACTTATTTCCAAACACCTGTTAAGGCGTTGGAAATAAGTGTGACTTGTACTTGTACTTGTAGCCATAGTCTCGCATATTTTTCTTCAAAAGTGAAACTATGGCTGCATGAAAAGGGAAGGAAGCATGTCCAAAACCTACTAAAATCCATGATATAAACTAAATTTGAAAAATACTAATCCTACAAGAACATTTACTTTCATCTTTCTAAAAACTTTTAATTGTTTTATTTTATTTTATTTTATTTTATTAAATATCCTATTCAGATCATTTTTTTCCTTTGTCTGTAATAGAATTAATTAACACCAGTATTAGATTGTAAACATTTAATTATTACTATTACTCAATTTTAATTGGCAATAATATTGATTCACAAATGTTATATAAATACTAAATATTCTTGAACATTATACTACTGGAAGAGCACTGTCTGCTATAATACAGTAAACTACTAGTGTAGCAGGCAGGGCATCAAATCAACTGTAGTGTTTACTTGCTGCCAAGACTCTCAGCAACAATGAAAAAAGCTTAATTTAATTTTGTAAACACTAATTGTAAACTTTGTAAACTTTGTAACATTGAATAAACATTGAATAAATTGTAAACTTTGTAAACTTTGCAACATTGTAACATTGTAACATTGTAACATTGTAACATTGTAACATTGAATAAACGAATAAACGAAAATGCACTTGTTGTTTTATTGTTTATTTGTTTGTTATTTATATTGTTTTTGTTCTTGTTTTGTTGTTGTTTTGTTTCGATATTGGTCTTTATATTTGTTCAATATATTATTTTTCATTTATCATATCAGAGTTTGCGATGCATCGAGAATATTCGGCTAATTTCTCCATATTTCTTGGTTTCACGGTTTCCTCGAGAATGATGTAGTTGATTCTAGATTCACATGGACTGTTCGAGAGACTTCGATGATGCGTAGAAAAGAAAGACAATCGAATCAGTATGTGGAAGCCGTGCGTACGACGCACATTGTTTCGTTGTGTTGGTGTTTATACCCGTATCAATATCCCTTATAAAAGCCGCATGCATTCGGCCTAGATTCCGCGTGCATTTTTAATAATTCCTACTTTCACCGCGTACCGCTTTAGGGCATCCCCGTTTCCTTGTGTTAGTGACACGGTAAACATTAGTGTTTTTCAACACTGTACATATCTATGGCGTCTTATCAAAATTTCAAACTTGGTAAGATACGTATAAGCATGATTTATTTAATGAATTCATCACAAAACTGTAATGAATTTTTGGAGGCATACTAGGTGTTGCAAGTTAATTATTTTTAAAGTTACCGACTTATTCGGGGAGAATTATTTACGTTTCTATATTGCAATGCGCAAACATTGACGAGCGATGGTGACTTCCAAATAGTGCATACACGATTTTGCTTTGAAAACGTTTGTCGAAAAATAAGAGAGGCGAATATTTTTACTTTTTTCAATTTTTTTCATTTTTTTCAATTTTTTTTTTTTTTTTTTTTTTTTTTTTTTTTTTTTTTTTTTTTTTTTTTTTTCATTTTTTTTTTTTTTTTGCCATTTTTTTATTTTTATTTTAACACAATTTTTTTCCATTGTTACAATAATATTTTTTCAAAAAGAATTTTTTGAAATCTTGAAAAATTTTTATTTTTAAAAAATCGCGTGCCACATTATTTACCCCCTCCCCTAAGCCTCCACTTATGAAAACTTTATGCGGACAAACAATTTTGGCTCATCAGTATGTTTCCCACAAGTGGACAACTCTCGTATTTTTTCCCCCCCCAGTGGGAATGAACGCTGTTTTTTTCTCTTTCCTTCATTCCAGATGTTCAGGTTCGGATTCCCTGGTAGGTCCACATTGCATCAATGTTAATTTTCCTCCTTTTTTCTCCTTGCTCCCAGCCTGGGTATTGTTGCGAAATGTTTTGCTACAATAATTGGGCCTCATGGAATGTTGTAACGCAAAAAAAAAATTATATAAAAAATTTTAAATAACAAACGTTTTTACACCAACAATTTTTTTTTCATTTCTACCTTGCAATACACAGGCGGCGAATAGTGATTTTCAAAATGTGGCTCGAAATGTTGCCCGGTAGATGTAATAATTTCATTGTCTGCTGTCTGTCAGTCCATAAATTCGTAACTTGCCGAAATTAAGACTTAAGATAATTAGAGTGTGACACGCAATCAGCGCGCGGCTAACGTTGCGCGGTCACGCAGGGGTCTTTATTAATAATTAGTGTATCCCGTGATTTTTCCTCATTAAGAAGGAATGCACTTCACGTACATTTTTGAGTAATTCATATGTTCCCCGCTTGGAGGCGTACTGCAATAGTTACACTGAAGATCTAAGCGCTTGTTCAGACACAGCGGGAACCGTTCAGTTTCAGAATCGCGTTTCAAAACACGCGATTTGTGTCGTCTGTTCACACAGCCGCGGTTAATAAGCGATTTGTGCGCGCGAAAATAAACGTCAGTTTGACAGTTCTGGTGCCGTTCTCCATCTTTGAATATCCGAGATATATTCGCTCATTACTTTGTTAACGACGGCCGTGTTCCATGGCAAAACACATAAATATCATTCTGTCAGTTCATTTTTGGTGAATAAATACCTACTTCCCTAAAATACTCTTTTTTTCACCATTTCCAAATATCTCCACCAACTCCTGCCAAGCTTCGTTGTTGGCATATTTGAGTAATCCTCAGACTATTACAGGTCTTTTCTCCCATATTACAGGTCTTTTCTCCGCTTCATCAATAAAAAATTCAGTGTCCAAAGCGATCCATAACCATAGAAAAGAGAATATAATCCACGCGCGCTCCTGTTGCGACATGGAACCGCGCGGTGTCCGCAACGCGACTGAACGCTCTCGTAAGGCCCCATAGTAATAGGATCGTGCGGGCGCCGTGCGGATCTATTTTCTGGCGGTCGGGTTGCGGGCACCGCGGCGGTCGTCTAACCGCGCGGTTGTGTCTGAACGATCAACCTAGGTGAACGAGACCCGCACGGATCTCGCGCGATTTTACAACGGCACGGTTCCCGCTGTGTCCGAACAAGCGCTAATAGTCACGCCGCGTACATTTCGTAGCATCACCGTGAACACGGATACAATTTTTCCCATTCTTATCTCGTTTCCTAGCGGCCGGTTTCGGAACCTCACCGCCGCGGCGGTTGCATCTCGCCCGACAAAAAAAATCAAAATGTACCGCGATCGGTTTCAAAATTTCACGAGAATGAACCCAATTTTTCCGCAGAGCTTCTGCCCCCGGCCTCGCGCCCTGCGGCG